>JASNQO010000025.1:0-416643 GCA_030378425.1 Periconia sp. TS-2 | reverse complement strand
CGGGTTCCTTGCGTTTTCCTTCGCCGTGGGTTTCTGACGTTTTCCTTCGCGGTTGTGTTTTAACGTGATTTGTCTCTTTCAACACGGGTTCCTGACGTTTTCCTTCGTGGTTGTGTTTTAACGTGATTTGCCTCTCTCAACACGGGTTCCTTGCGTTTTCCTTCGCCGTGGGTTTCTGACGTTTTCCTTCGCGGTTGTGTTTTAACGTGATTTGTCTCTCTCAACACGGGTTCCTTGCGTTTTCCTTCGCGGCTCCACTTAATCCCGGCTGTTGTCCATGACGACCTTCATCCTCTGCTGGAGGTCCTTGACCCGGTCAAGCTTGGCGGCGGCGGCGGCGGTGGCTTCCTGGGAGGCGGCGAGTGCGGTCTCGGCGGCGAGTGCGCGGTCCTGCCAGTCTTCAAGCTTAAACGGCGAAAGCACGCCGTCCACCCACACGACAACAACAGACAAAACCTCCAGAATCCAACGGCATCTGGAGGGGGCTAATGCCCGCGAATCAACAGTCCGGGCCCAGCGGGCCAGGCAGCCCCAGGCGGCGGCCAGGCGGGCGGGGACGGTCGTGCAGAACACGAACAGGATGGCCGTGGCCATCAGGGGGACGGGGAGAGGTGGCTTTACGTTGCCAGCGATGATCTCCAGTTTCTGGAGCAGGTCGTTGAGGCTGTTGAGGACAGCCTCCAACAGCACATCGTTGTCGTCAGGGCCGTTCGTCCCGGCGAAAAAGAAAAAGAAAACAAAAAAAAAGAGCATCATCTTCATCGTCATCTTCGTCATCATCATCTTCTTCTTCTTTGTCGTTGTTTTTTTCGTCTTCGTCTTCGTCACTGATGCTAGATCACAAAAGAGGATTGTCAGGCACGAAAGTTTTGTGTACTTCAGAGTCCTACGTTCCTGCCATTCTACCCTGACGGCTCCTTCCCTGGCTGTTTCTGCTACCCGACGAACTTCTGTTAGTAGCGCCTTCCATACGTACTCGTGTTAGTAGCGCCTTCCTTCTTTGCGTCTTTAGCTAGCAGGAACGTATCACCAGTCCGGTGTGAGAATTATACCAATTCCTCTGATCCATGGTCGCAGTATCGAAGTACCCCATATTTTTCTTGGTAATTGAGGCATATTTTAAGGTAATTGCCAGTCGGATTAAGTACTCTCGGTCTGCAAGCTGAGAACATGGATTTGGAGGATAAAGCTATTCGAACGCAATCTCTTTCCCAATTGAATTCCTCAGCATCATAGCACCATAAATGCATTATGAATTATGATATACTGCAGCATCGCACATATCTTTCTTCAATTATTCGGCCTGGACGTTGCATGCTGCGTGCGTGAACGCTCCTTATCTAACATGAAATCTTTTAAGAACAATCGAACCTCTTAGTCGACCATCGTAATCCCATGATTAGCCCCAGATGCGGTTAGACACGACTCTTATATGCAAGATTATACGGTAGCACTCGCGCACCAGACGCTGCAAACATCCGCATGTAGGTTCGTGGCGCTGCGTTTGTTTTATATTACATGCGTCGTGCACAGCCGCGTACAACCAACGCTCATCTTGTCAAGCCTGCTCACTGGGTTGATTTTCTTTCAACAACACTCCCTCTCAATGGATCTCGTGGAAAAGATTCAGGCTCTTCATACTATCATCCCCGGGCTTCTGGAGCTCAGCGGCGCCCCAGGACTCTCGCTAGGAGTCTTATACCGTGGTTCTATACTGCATACTGCCCACTTCGGGCGCAAGAATGTCGACTACGCCGCACCACCAGACAATGAAAGCATCTGTCAGTATACTTCCGTTCCGTAGAAAAACATCTCATATGCTTATTCAACGTTCCAGATCATATTGCTTCGCTGGTAAAGCTTCTAACTGCAGGCGTGGTAGCTTCGCTCGTCCACGATGGCACCTGCGAGGTCAAATGGGACACCCCCATCTGCAAGTACTTGCCTGAGTTTGGAAAACGCCAGGACGTCATCGGACAGGAAGCTACAGTACGAGACTTGCTTTCGAATCGAAGTGGACTCGCTGTATCTCACGCGTCTTTCGCCCATCAACGTGCGGAGATGATCATACCACGCACCGAGACTGTTCGCACAGCGGCTTCAGTGGAGGCCGTCACACCATTCCGGAAAAAATTTGTGTATTCGCAATGGAACTACAGTCTATTGACAGACCTTCGAGACTGTTGCTCGGGAAAATTCCTGCGGCCCTTGGGTATGACGCGCACTCACTTCGGACCCCACGGTGAAGGGGACAACGACGCCAAAGCGCATGCAGTGCGAAATGACTTCTCCGCATGTACGATTCTATCACCGGGGGCCACAGATGCTACAGGGCTTGCAGGCGCCGTGGGCTGCAAGTCAAGCCTCCACGATGTCTTGACCATGTATCAGTCTTTTCTTTCGGCTCTTACATACCAACGAGACAACAACTGCGATTCAACGCCTAACTCTCCCTGGAAGTACTCTAGAAAGATTCTTGAGCCGCACGTGCCAGTAGGTCCGAATATCGAGAAGCTAGCCTACTGCCTTGGCCTCTATCGCATTACCCTTCCAGCCGTTCTCAGTGTTTCAAGCATGAACCAGCAATTATTTGGAGCAGTTCAATATCCAATCCCTGAGTTTGGCACTAAGAACGAAGGCCTCAATATTTGGTTTCATACTGCTGGCATCCCGGGCTTCCATGGATCTATGTTCATGGTCCCATCTATGGAGAGCGCGGTTGTAGTTCTGGCGAACGCGCTCCCCGTGGTCGATGCGACAGATCTCTCTGCACAGTTGGCATTATCGATTCTTCTCGGGGAAGCGCCACAAGGGGAAGAGTTCACAGAGATGTCAAAGATGGCTCAGTCTTTCCAACTCATGGGCTATAATCGCCTCGCTTCACAACTGGACAAGAAGAAAACTGATGTTCCGTCATCCCTGCCTTTGAAGGAGTACCAAGGCGAGTACTGCAACGCTATTGGAAATGTAGTCAATTGTATCACTGCAGTTGGAGATCATCTGCTTATGGCAGTGAAAGGCACGACCAGGACAAGCTTCGACCTGTTCCCCTATGACGGTGATACCTTTTACTGGAAGGCAGATCGTGAATGGGAGCTTTGCGAAAAGGGTATGTGGCCATTCTTGTCGCCGGAATGGCACAAGATTCATTTCAAGCTATCTGAGTATGGACACGTCCAGCATTTCACCTGGCACCACGATCCCCTTGGAACACCGGAAATATTCCGGAACAAGAAAGATATTGTGAGGTCAAGAATCTGGGCAAGGATCTAGATCAGCCAAATGGCCATATAGCGCCATGGCTGGTGTGATCCCAATCCAAACGCAATATTCCACCATTGAGTCTTTGATGAATACGCTCATGTAGACTAGCCAGAATACGATCATCATGTTTTCGTGCACATCTACCTCCATTTGGCAATCCTTGAACTACCACGATACCCAGTGATGCTGGACATCTTGTATCTGTTCGAAAGGTGTTGTGTCGGATATTCTTAGAACTGCCTGTCGCAGTGCAGACTTGCAAATACCATGGGGCTGAGTACTGAGGAGAAAGTAGCCATGAGCATAACAACGGGCTGGACAACCAGCATCAACGATTCCCGATGAAGTTACCTTTGTTTCCCTCTTTCAGCATGGACTTGCATAGCTGGCTGCGCCAATTAGCTGCATACTTGCCTCAGATCATCCCACCTTAATCATTGACCTTGTACAGCCTGAACCGACAATGAAATTTTCTTTGACCTGTACGCGTATAGCCAACTGTGGCATCTTGCTGCGTATTTACCTCACAGTATCCCACCTTGATTATAGTCTGTGTGCGGCAGTTGTCTACTGATAGAGCTGTTGTAGGATGGTATTGGTCAGGCTAAGACAGAGTCCAAGGTTTCCAAGGTTTGATTAGGAGCAACTTAACCGGTTTACCGACAATGATTGAGAGGTACTGAATCCTATACGGACATCTCTGACAATCAGCTCGCCCTCAAAAATATTGCTTCAGAGGGATAGCGCTGCAGTCTTGCCCTTGGAGCACCACTATTGTACTACTCGCACTCTTTGCAGTCATCACAAAGATTGGTCTATTCGCAACCTTTGAAATAGGTTCTGTGTATGTAGGCAAGTCTCACATCTCACTAGTGTGTTCATGCTAACGACAACTAGTGGCATTGTTACCTCCATTCTCCGCTTTGTCGAAATCCCCCAGACGATCTCTCCGACTACCCAGATCCTCTCTTCCTCGAATTTGCAACAATCTGAATATCCACCGAGGCACCATCATACATGTCGGAAACGGACATTCGCCACAACTACAACAATGATGCAGCTGAGAAAAATAAATAGGCAGCAGAGAAGCGAACACTTAGAGAGTAGTGAATTGGCACGAGGGAATCCACTAGCGATCCTCTTGGAGCCTGCTACCAATCCTAATGGACTAAGATTAGACTACGGGTTATTTCATCTTTGTGTCATCTTTGATACATTTTTCCTGCGTTCACACTGCATCATTTGCGTCAAGGGCAGTCATTGAAAGGCAATTGGGTTACTCTTTTGCGCCGCTACTCTGTAAGCCTAGAACTTGCGTTAGCAAAGTAGGAAAAAAGCCCTCAATTATACTGGTTGCTACTAAAGATTGCTAAGAACTTAAGTTCAAACTCCACTTCTGCCTCTACAGGATTGGTTCTGTGAGCATTGAGGCCACAGCGCGAAAAGAAAGCTGAAGGAGCTAGACCGGAGAGGAGATTTACAAACTATGTGAGGCGGGGCGTTCGATGACTGTACCCTACGCCAAAACTTGAGCGGGCGATAGCGTTACCCTTCGGCGCTCTACATTTTAGCTTTGTAAGCATTTGAATTACAGCCTCAAATAAAGTTAAAGGAGCCAGACTAGAGAGAAGAAGTACATCTCGTGCGAGATGAGGTTGGTCTATGACCATGCATCACTCTAAAATTGGAGCGGGCAATTGCATTACCGCTTTGCACCTCTATAAAAAGCGTCCATTGAAGCAATATCAATACATATTGTAATGCATCTGCAAGAAAAGCCGCGTAACTTCATCATTTTTGACTTTTAAACAACTCTTTAGTTTCGACGTGCATTACCTTTTTCTTTCGGGTTGCGGATCAATCGATCAATCAAACCAGCGATATGCTCAACCCTCCAAAAGCAACGGCCATCTTAGCCGCGACCCTTATTTCTTCCGCCTTTGCTGGGCAAGAAGTCCAGCCCAGCCTGGGAGACTGTGAAATCGACTGGGCGGACTCATACACGGCCGGGGGTTCTCTCGGCTCGTCGTTTTGCGCTTCGCAGATAGGCCAAGGCCAAGTCATCAATGGACTCAAGACGTGGGCCGGGTCTCATTCTATGAACGGTATGCAGGTCTTATACGAAAATGGCGACTGCACGACGATTGGAACTCTTGAAGGTTCATACAACGAATTACTATGGAATCCAGCAGAGCAGTCAATCTCAGAACTATACATGAATCCTCCAACTCAAGACAGTCTATTGACAGGGTTTAGGATGGTATTGAACGATGGGAGGGAGATAGTGGGTACATGTGAATCCCTATTTTGTAAAGTGATGTTCGATGGAAGGGCACCTGAGAGCGATAAAATTTGAATGAGAGTACCAGTCACTGGACACCAGTTGCCATTAGTGGAATGACAGGGAATTTTGGCATCGAGCAATTGACGTGGAAGACGTCACCTAACGCCCCCAAAACTGTCATTCATGACGTGCAATATCACCCGACCACGGACGAGCTCAATGACAGGAAAACAAACGAGTAAGTACTAGTCCGATCCTGGAATTTCCGACGAGATGAGAAACATGTCTTTGTGTTGGGGTAGAGACTGACTTGGTGACAGAGACCGCGGGCTTTTCGATGAGGATGTCATGGGCGGCTACATGTACCATGACGGTGTAGAGGGAGATCCCAACATCACTTACCACTTTAAAGACTCTTTTAAATATACACATACCCGGCAATGGACCAAATCGAGTTCTGATACAACCCACATTGGAATTGGTGTTGAGATCGAGCATGAGGTAAGGCCGGTGAACGAGGCGCTGCTGAGATATACACTAACTTCGTACGTACGCCTTTAGGTAAATTTCATCGCAATTGACGACAAAGCTACGGCCTCTGGCGAGTTTTTCTGGGAACACAAGAAAGAAAAAACCAACATGGATTCAACATCGGAGGAGGTATGTACTATGTGCATTACGGTTCAGGAATAAGTAATTCGCAGGGTAGAAGGATTAAAACTTCCAGTCTCACTAGAGATACCCAGGGATTTACTTATCTTTTGAACCGTAGTGTATCCGAGAACGATCGAGAGGGGGGATTGATCTAACTACCGTGTAGCATTTGATGGAATTGTGGGTGGATGTCCCGGTGATGCCTGGACAGGGGGCGCATGTTATAGGATCTTCTGTCCATGGGAAATTGGACGTTACTTGGAGCGGCAAGGTATACTTGCCCATTCATTCCCCTACCTAGAATTCCACTGATGCTGGCTAGCAAACGACGACGTTTACAAACGGCAAGAATTTCACGATTGACGTCAGCGGCACCCTTAAAGATGAGAATTTTTCTCAAGGCTGGCTGCATACTACTTACATAAACAAAGAGGAAATGCTCCAGGCTCTAGAAGCTGGCGAGAATTTGATAGGGGGAGATGGTAACCTCGTATCTGAGGCGTCTAAGAAAGATATAGTTGCAAAACTCAAGACGGACAACCGGCCTCAGCCCAGTCTCCGTTAGTTAGCTTGAGCTTACAGTCGTTAGAGCTAACGGTCTAAGATTGTCTTTGAAGAACGCGGTAAGCGTTGCAAATAATCTTCTTTCCTGTATTTTTCGTTGATTTTACTGTTACTGGTTACTCCATACAATGCTTTTATATAGCTCCTATTCGATTTGCCATAAATTCTATAGATTATTATCGATCTTCACCTCCACGTCCTCCTAAGACCCGCTCCTCACTTTGTTATAAATTGTTTCGGTCTACAAAGGGTAAACCAAGACTCAATAAGAGACTAACACCTGAGGCATCTCGTAAAGAGTTCGAGCAGCTATGTAAAACTATGAAGCTCCAGTGCCCATATCATCGACACAGTGTGCAGGATGTTGCATCTATTTAAAAAAACCCCCAGGGTTGTTTCGTTCCTCTCGTCGCTAGCTATTAGTCTGATATCATCCCTCAATAACCGATCAGTTAAAAAAAACTCTGTCCAGTGCCCTTAAAATGGATGTGAATACGATTCCTTCTCCCACTACCTTCCGTCCGCCCCTAATCACCGATCTTCTCCACCCACCGCGCATCCACCCTATCAGCCCTGTCGACAGATCGCAGATCATCAGGCTGTGGTACCCTATGATATCCCCACTCTGTAAACGCAAAAGTCACTACGATCTTGCCGTCGGACTGCACTCTTCCACTGGGGAACGAGCAATTTAGCCTCGATAACGCCGCTGGCCAACCCGTACTAGGGTCCAAGTTTGTCTCCTCAACCTCAATAATCCGATTCGCAAGCGCGATGTGAGTGTCCGCGTCCCAGAAACCCTCGCGCGGAGGGTTCGTTTCGAGTAAGGCAACGGCTTCGCGGCGCACGAAAGGACAGCGACAGCGGGTTGCGACGAAGTGGAGGGACGGGATGAGTGAGATTTCGAAGGTGAAGTGGAGGCCTAAGAGATTTTTAATAGGCGTCGAGTCTACTGCACGGCAGGGCCACTTTACCTGCTTTCTGGGTGTTCTTCGAGCCTAATTCGCGGTTCAATGCGACAATATTCTTCCTCGAAAGGCCCCTTCGAGTGGCCGAAGACGCCGGTAGAGGTGGCGTAACGATGCCCATAGAGTCTAAGACAATTTTCGCGTTATGATTTATGGCTTTAAAGTGGCCGAGATGGGCATCGAAGTTAGTATGCCTTGCGTCCATGGCACAGTCGACCATAATGTATGTGTTATAATATCCTATCTTTAGAGACGCTGCCATGATTTCTTCCTCGTGCTTTAAACATGCCGCATGTTCCAACTTCTGCAGTGCTTTGTGCCACGCACAATGTGCTTCGAGTAGCTGTGACTGCCTAGCGGAATCTTCTGGCTCGAGGGGCGCTTTGAGGAAGATTTTCATAGCCATGTTGCGTACAAAGAGGGCTGAGGCATTGCGCAGCTGGAAGCTAGAGATTTGTAGCTCGTAAAAGGTCAAGAAAGGGGAATCATAGGACGTAGGGTTTGGGATAGAGATTTCGAACGTATCTTCTATGGAATCGCTAAAGAGCATGGCATAGGTGATATTTCGCATAAACATGGGTATGAGGGTATCTTTGAGAAGGTTATTTGGATCAGCAAACTTAACGGCATCCAGCCTAGGTGATGTTGGTGATGGCGTGCGAGGACGCAGACCTAATCAGTAGGGTATTAGCACAGCGGAGAGATCGTCCTAGCCACCTCATACCGTGTATTCGTGTGGAAGGAAGCTCAGATAGAATCTTCACGCCGCTGTGTAGATGAGCGAATCCAGCCATGAAGTCTCCTCTTATAAACTCGATGCAAACAAACAACAAGCATGCCACGAGACCTAGCTCGATAGTACAAGATTGCTTGTTCATTCGCTCGACGAGTAAGCCAATAGCCTTGCTATAATGGAGGTGAAGGGTCCGATCCGGTTGCGCCAGCCTCGGAAGAGCATGATTTAAATTCCCGGGTTCTATCTTCAAGAGATAGCTTAATGCAACCAGTGCATGACGAATACAAGGTTCCAAGCGGGCTAATTGAAGTACCGTTCGGGACCAAAAGCCATTGTCGAAACGATTAGACAAAGTTTGTATGGCACAGTGGTAATAGAACTCCAGATACAGTAGGCCATCTTCGGCCCAAGACTGAAATACCGGCTGTGTAATGTAAGCGCTTTATCTTTGCAATCCTGCTACACGTCGGAGGACAGAGTTACAGTATCAAGAAGAGGCGAAACCGCACTCGGCGATAGGCGCTTAGATTGCGTCGCTCCACTCTTAATATAGCCGTCGCATAGGCGCCTTGTACTAATACACCTTTCAAAATCAGTAAATACTTAAGACCAGGACTACATGATAGCTGATGAAAGGAGCGTCGGGTTATTGGACAGAAAGCGTAGATACTACATGCACACCACTAATCACGTATGGCATAAGCATACCTAACACATGCTGGCTTGGCTTCATCGCACTTGATTCGCCGGGATCTACTTAAAGTTAGCTATGAATATGCCCGCGCTTACCCAGGGATAGGAAGGAGGTGGCTAGATAAACATACTTGCAGGTTAAGCAACCGGTCTTGACCTTCGCGCCGTATCTTTGCGTTCTTTTGAGACTTTGAAACCCCAATACAAGTATCTGCGGCGGCATTGTTACCGAGTGCATATACAATTTGTGTGGATCAGCAATCGTGTGGATCCACGGGAGATTGGCGCTGTTGCAATGTGTAGGACAGCTCGGTCTGGTCCTTGAATGTTGCTTCAGCACGCAGACTAGAAGAGCAGGTGCGCTGAATAATCAAAGGCCAGTAGCAATCCCTTGGCTCCAGACGTATTATCGTTCGAAGGTGACCAATGGCAGAGACGGCGGACTGACTTCAACGGTTCTGATTCGCGGAGATTTATCGTCGAAGGATCGGAAATCTTCGTACATTTCCTCTTTCGGCCTCGCGTCACGAGGATGTAAATAGCATCCCCCCATTATGATGCTTTTACTGCCGTTGCCCCTCTGATCCCTTGATATCTCCATTATACCAACTTTGCTTTACGAGCGTCGTTCACCCGCTGTCGTTGAGCGCACCATCGCCATGTAGGGTCCACTGCATGCTGTTCTTTAATCCTCGTTAGCCTGATACTCGTTGTGGGTTCTTTCTGCGTTACAAACTCTCATGATTTAGAAATTGCACTTGCGTCCTTTGATCGGTGGCACACACACATACACATAGATATACGCGAATAGACGATATTCATCCGTCCGAGTAAGTGCTTACTTAAGGGAGTTCAGGGCCCCGCAGTTCTTCTTTTCTACCAGTGGAAGACCTTAGCTCCAATACAACGTACCATGGAACAGAACGGGAAATATCGTCATCCATTCCCAACGCTTGGAGTGGTCGAATATATAAAGGTGATTGTGTTTCCCTCACCCTTCCTACCTGGTTTCATATTTCTTTCGGATAATCGTATATCAGATATTCAACTACACGTCGTAGTCATCTACACCACAAAAAATGTTAATATACACATCGTCCATCAACAAATCAACATGCCTTTCAACTTGAGTATCGTCTTTCAACGGCTCGATAAGCCCTCGCGTGTCTTTTCCAAGGCGAAGGTCATAAACGCTTTAGATCCGGACGATCTGCCGCCTCCATATTCTGCCACGGCACCGGAAAATGACTGCGCACTCCGTCGCGCTCCGCCCAATATACTAGCGCTACGAAATAATCCGCAAAACCTGGCAGGGACTCAACAGCTACAGAGGTATCTTATCGAGATCGTTACTTTCTCACTCAACGGCCCCTTTAGTTCGGTGGCGCATGCCCTCGGTCAAGACCAAGGTAGCCAGGAGGCAGCATCAATACTGGCCGACGACGAGAAGGAGGAGCTTTTGCAACTCGCTTTGACTGTTCAAGATCTTCGCCAAAAGTTGATGATGAACCAATGGAACCTTGTACCAAACCGTGACCGGATGGCTATAAAGCATGCCATCATCAGACCCTCTTACTCGATGGGCGTTAGCGCCAAATATTTAATGGATATGATTTCCACGTATGCAGAGTACGTAACTCACACCTTATTCTACAGGATAGATTACTAATTTTTCCCCTCGCGCTTAGACATCGATGCGACCCAAGAAAACGAGAACACACCCTGATCTCTCGATACGGCCCATCATCTCAACTGAGTTTTTCCTCCCAGCCAAACCTTGGGTCTGCTGATTTCATCAAAACTTTACAATCGCATGCGCTAGTCATAGAGTCGATATGTCCAAATGAACGGGTCCGATTAATTCTAGGGCAGGCACTTGTAGACTTGCAGGAGGAGATGGGAATAAATGATCAGATAAGAGAGTCTGATCCGTGCTCGTACTGCCAGCCTATTCGCCCAGGTTTTGGAGGATTATATAGTATTCTGTTACATGGGCCGTAAGATCATTTATGGTCCTAAACCATCTTGTAGTTTCATTTCGAAGCTCTAGCTTTATGTACCGTTAGTAGCCTCAAACTCTAGTCAGTCTTCTCTAAACTTGTCAGTGTGTCCGGGTTTCCAGAGTTTTCCAGTATGAGACGTCGGGAAAGGGATCCCATCGACCTTCAAGGTGTTAAATATTCTAGGATGCTAGACTCAGACAAAGATGACATACTACTCTCTCTCTGATCGTAGCCTATTGCTTCCTATTCCTGTTTAGCACGAACCTAGACTCGATTCTGGTATGCTGATGCAGAGTCCAAAGCTGAAACTGCAATGTTGGCAGTCTTCTCAACGGTGCAGGCAAATTTGGTTATGTGGCAAACCCAACTTCAGTCTTAAGAACAAGCCTATTAATGCTAATGTTGTATTGTACCCCCTGAATAGCCTTCCAAATCCATTCGGTGGTTATGCAGCCTCGCACCCGTCATTGTATCACTAATAAGAAAAACTCCAAACTTCAATTTCCTATGCCTTTTCTTTTTCCTTCTGTATTCCAAGCATCTAGTACCGATACCTCGTGGAGTAGTCCTTTGGCGAAACGACCAAACCTCTGCCCTTCTTTGCACCCCGATATATCGTCTCAATGATATCGATCAGCTCCTGCTTATCCTCGAGCACCCAGTTGAGTTTGTTGTTGTTTCCGGTACCAAAATCACACATCATGTGCTTATTGCGGAAAAAGAACATGATGGTGCAAGTATCGTAGAGCTCGTACATGGCTTTGAAGTCTGGAACTTCATCAAGGTCGCAAACGTATAGAACTGCAAAGTTCTTAACCTTGTCGGCGATCTTGTAGAGGACTTCGTCTTGACGCATGCACTCGGGATCGCTGTCGCGACCGAAGCGGATGACGACCAAACGGTCCTCTTCGCTCAGAATTGCTTGATCGACATGCCAGCCAGTTCGCAGGTGGGGAAGAACGACGGAACCCATGTTTGTCCGCCTATTGGTGTGATTGCCCTTGTTCTCTGCTAACTTTTTGGTGTTGGTGGATGAGGTCTCTCTGCGTGTATCACAGACTGTAGATGCCGCTGAGGAGATCCGAAGACGATTTGGGTCCAAATGTCAATGATGCAAGTCTTTCACTTTAGTGATGGGAGCTGAATGTTGGTCATATGATGGCGAGTGGAGGTTCGATACCATGGAAGGCACCGACGCCCGTGATCTCGCACGCTCGCCTAATAACCTGCCTAGACCTATTGTGGACTAGCGCTGCACCACCCGGCGACTCCACTGTGATAGTCCGACACCCCCAAATAGGAAGATTGTTTGGTATCTGCTTGTCTTCTCGGAATGGTATTGATTTCCAGACGGTATCTAGACTTCTACGAAATGAACACTTAACATATGTTACACTGTTCACAGTGGTCCTTGGAAACGCTGGCTCTGCACATGTTGCAGAGATCATGGCACAAAATTATAAAACATCTAAATCATCAGCCATCACCTTATCCACGAGACTTCGTAAGGTATCAACAAGTCTTCCGATCCAATGGTCATGTTCCTGTCGTCCCGGTGGCGGTGCCATTTACTGTCCCTGTCGCACCTGTTGCCGTGCTACTTGCTTTACCAACCCTCTTCTGGACGCCCTCCGTCTGTTCCGTCGCAGTGTCTTTGGCAGTTTCTGCATACTGTTTCGCACCTGTTGCTCCCGTACTAGTGCTACCATTCGCATTGCCGTTCTCACCTCTACTCGTATTGTCGCGTTCGCTTCCGTGGAACTTAGGCGTTTTATCGACTCCGGTGTGAACACCATCTTGTTTCTTACGAGCACCATCTACTAACCAGCTCATGCGTCCACCAGTGAGGCTGTTGAGCTTGTCTCCGATAGCGGTTCCCTCGGGAGCTGGGGCGTCGCCTTCGTTAAACCTAAGGCGCCCGCGGTATCAGGATCTGATCGTTCGGTTCATGGAAACAATTGGAATAACTTACCATCTTAATATGTAGTAGCCACCTAGACCCCACAGGAAAAGGAATGAAGCGGTGAATGTGGTAAGGAAGACGGTCGGTAGAATTACGACCAGAGCCACGCCCACCATCAAAACCGTGAAAAGAAGAGCAGCAACGAGTCCGATCAAGAGTGCTGCAATGAGCGAGAAGAGGAATACAGTTACAGTGAATGTGAGAAAGAGGAGTAAAGGTAGACCCGTCAGTGCGATTTGCGTGGTAAGAAAAGCCTGGGGCAGTTGTTAGGTTTGCGATAACAATCAGGGTCATACTTACGGCAAGCTTTGGATTATTGACTGCAAACGTTTGAAGCTTCGCAAGTGCATCTGCTCGCTTCTCGGGAGGAAAGACTCTGTCGAGCACATTCTGAAATGTGCTTCCTATATTTCCTACTATCGTCTGGACGCTATTTAAGATAGCCGACATGTTGACAGAACGCGTAGGGGGTGGGGAAGAAACGCTGGAACACTGGAGGAAAAGTTTCCGTCGGTCTGGTTCACGAAGACAGTCGACAAATTTGGACAATCAAACGTAACACAACCGAAGAGGAGAGACGCGATCCACGGATAGAAACAGGGCCAGGGTGCGTCTCCTTCGCAGTACGTCATTGGGCCGGACGCAGGGACCACTTGTGGCGCACGGAGGGAAACCGCCGCAACGCCAAGATTTCGCAGTCCAAAAATTTTGGAGACACTGACTTCGAGGCCGAGGCAACCACCAGGCTTCAATGAGTATCATTACCAACAAAATGGGCGAGAAGAAAAGGAAAAGGCAAGATGAGGGAGGCGACCGACCGCCCAAGAAGACAGCAATTGCTGCGCCGAAAGGCACGGTCAGGGTCCAATATTTAGAGAATAACGAGGTTCTTGGGCCAGTACTGGGTATGCAAATATGGCCCCCTTCACAACTCATGAATCCCAAGATTAATTACTACTAGCATCCACACCAGGCCTTAGATTCCCTTCCCGAATCTCGTTCCAGCCGTACAAGCGAACCAGCATCCTCCCTTCCGGCGAAACTTCCGAGCTACTACTGCAGTCCTCCGAACACGAGTGTCTGGACTACCTCGCACGAGAAGAGAAGGATGGGAGCGCGGAGAGTCAGCTCAAAGACTATATTGGCGTGTACGACCCGGCCACAGGGAAGTTGCAGCTCATGCCGGTCAAAAAAGTCACGGTTCGAAGCACACTGCGGAGCGAGACGGAGGAGCTACGCAAACAGCAAGATCTAGAGGCTGAGAGGTCTTCAATGACAGCAAAGAGGCATGCTCTAGCTGCAGAGTTTGGATCTAAGAAGTCACGGAAAGCTATTGAGGATATGACGCTGAACGCGATCTCACGGGGCAAACCTGGAGATACGGATGCTTCACAGGTCAACTCCGTAGCGGAGAATGTTTTGCAAAACATGACCGATACCACAGCTGCCATGCCATCGCGCGAAGAGCTCACTGCCGCCATGGATGCTGCCATGCCCCGACCGACCGCGAATCTGTCCGCCGAATACCCTGAAGACGTATACACAATCGACGCCGTAGTCGGAAAGGAACTCATGCAGCTCATCCCTGTAAAAGACTGGGTAGATGCTTCAGAAGCAGGCACGGCGATTAACGTGGGCAGTAGATTCGTGGCGAAGCGAATTCTCACGCTGGTGAAGAATAAGCAGATCCAAAAACTAAAGGTCCTGCGATTCATTCTGCTTGCTACAAAGTTCAACGACGCGCTAAGATCTGGAGGGAAGGGGCCAAGGAAAGTTCCAAACAAAGAAAAGCTTGAGGCAGCCATGGGCGAAGATGGTGTTTTAGTTAATGCGATAAGGAGGAAATTTGTTTCTGAGTAGGTCCGTCCTAACCTCTGCTGAAATTTGATACTTACAAGAATAGGAACAATGATGTTCCCCGATGGAATCACGACCTCCTACTGACGACAGTCTGCGCCGCGGCTCTGATTGTGGATGGATTTGAAGTTGACGTCAATGATTTGCGTGAAGACCTCAGGCTTGACAATACTCAGTATGCATTCCGATTTGCCCTTGCTCTCTTCAACCCAGCTAATCAATTTTAGGATTCGGCAACAATTCCAGGACCTAGGATGCAGAATCCGTGCACCCACCGAGGTGGAGAGGACGAAGCTGAAGATCACAAAGGCAGAGGCTGCCAGACACTGGATGGCAAAGTTGAAGATACCATTGCAATTCCCGAAACTAAGGAGTGGGCCCCCCAGGCGGAGATAGACATCGGAAGGAAGTACGGGATGAGCAGCAACCAAAAAACATTTTAACTGGCATCGTGACCGGTAAGCATTGGGACGGCTAGCATGCAAGTTGCGACTTGCTGGAGTTTGGAGATGGTAAAGAATAGATTCACATGCAACGCAGTGGCGGCATCATAGTATGTATATTCACGCCAAGCCACGACAACCCACCACACCACAACTACCAATTACATTTCCACTACGCTGCTAGTGCTTCATTGTACCTTGATTCCAGTATATGGTCAATCCACCCGAGCCGCCGTCTCCCGCGACCCTTTGGTAATGACATCACCAGCCCTTTCATCATGACGCGCACATGCCTACACCAGTACCTATACAAAACCCAAAAGCATCCCTTACCTTCTTGATCAAACATACTTCCACCGCCCTCCACACCACCCTATCCCAAACACCTACACACAGAACAAAAGCAATTCCAAAAAGTGAAGTACCTTACTTGCTCTCTCGAAAATGACGGACCAAACCACATCCGCCGCCGACAAGATCGGTGCCCAGAAAGCTACTAATGCTATTCCGCAAGAGGTACGATTTTCCCACACGCCCTCTCATACATACCTCAGGTGGTCACGCAACGCAGCAGCAGGCTGTTTAGATTGCTCTCCCGGGCTAACAATCTCGCATTAAAGAACCCTTCCGTACTCTCCTCTGCGGGTGCAATCGGGAAGCACTTCAACCCCGATGGAGCCGTGGGTCAGATTGGCGAGAAAGTCGGTGGACCGCTCGGCAAAGATGGTGTGATAGGAAGTCAGTTTGATGCCGGCAAGGATGGAATCGCGGGGCATGTTGAGCGCGCGGTGGATGGGCCGAGGAATCCTAGCGGGAGTGCTCAGAAGTAGGCTGATACTCTATCACACCCAGAATATTGAGGTAGACAAGCATGCAGACGGTGTATGAGTAGATATTGTAATATATCATTGTACCTATCTACATCCGATAGCGTTCATTTGTTCGTACGTCACCATTTCAACTCCAAATGCAATGCCAACCACACCATTCTCCATGCCCATTGTTATCATACAACCAACACTCTCGCCCACATCCACACTACACGTGTCATTTCATTCACCCAGCCGGCGTCCCGGACCTCGTTCATTCCAAGCACCGGTGAATCCAGTAGTACGACCAGTTGTTGGGCCTGGATCGGCACTTCTGCCCTGCTGCGCAAACCCATAGGGTCTGGCTTGCTGACTACCAGGCGTAGCACCGAACCATTGCTTTACAATAGCAGGCGTCTTTATGTAATTTTGGCCTCCACCGAATGTGGGCCAGATACGCGTAAGAAAATCGTACAGGTGGGCAGCGAGAAGACCGGTAGCTTGAGGAATGGCATGCTCCGGCCCATCAAGGACCAGCGTCAAGAAGAGCATTGCTAGCGGGAGAAATTTTGAGTCAAAGTTCACGATGAAAAATGAGACCTGTCGGGTCGGGTTGTCCTGCGCGTAGGTGTACGCATATGCGAGAGAGAGGGCGGGAAGGAACGTATAGAAGTTGATAACGCAGCCTGCAAGAGCCTTGTGACTGGTCAGCAAATGTACTCTTCTAAGCACAAAGCCCATTGTAAAAGCAGGTAATGTAGGGAGCCAACACCGCACAGCAGAATTGCGAGTCCGTAGTGCTTTCTCAAATGGCATTCCCACCATGCTCACACGCCGCACAGCCCCTTTTGTATTATGCGAATGACGGGACTGCACGACGTGCAAGGGTGATTTCCCTCGATTCCAGGAACCGCTTCAGCTAGAGACAATGGCTGGGCGGGCAGATAATTCGAGGTTGTCTAATGATAGACAAAAAGTGTCGTATAGACATCACAGAGACTATGGGAAGACTTACGACTATGATCGAGCCAACGAACATAGTATACACGAAAAAGTCGCCGGGTTGGGAAAACCGCGACGATTCTCGCTCTAGACCACTACCGTACTGGTACACTGCGTGAAAGTCAGCCTGCATTCAGCACAGGGAGGGTAGGCAGACGTACAAAAGTACGGATCGTATAATATGGCGAATTTCGGCTTCGTTATGAAGAAGGCCGTAACGATCCGCCAAAGCTGGGGCATCGACGTCCACGTCACCACGAACGGCTTGAACCATAAGAACTGCGGGAGACTGATGATCCCTGCATATCCCAGAGCCGAGACGGTCACAGCCATGGCAGTGATGGTCCTGCGATGTAGTTGTCAGAATTTGCTAGATTTCTTCAACGCCCATTGACGTACCTTGTGACCGGGGGGAGGGTCCAAAAGACGTCCATGGTGAGCGACAGATATTCTACCGAAAGAGCGTGAAGCTTTGGGTGTGGTGGTGAGGAACTGCGAGTGCAGCCTAGAGGTCAGAAGAAGTGGAAAAGTGGCCTCGTCGAAGGATGCGGCGAGGACGGCGCGGCCTCACTTTAGTCCGACACATTTTGATTGGGTGATTCGCTCTACCACCCAATACATACTATTAGCATTCTATCTGGAGGTAAGAAATACGAGGATTAGGAAATACATAGTAAGCCGGAAAACGGAAGCTTTGAAATCCACGCGGTCGTAGCTTCACTCACAAGAATATATCGTACAAGTGGAGATGCATTCATGGCCCCATGCGGCACCAGAAATGCTAATACCCGTACAATACCTCCCTGCACGCAAAAGTCCTAAGAACATTCATAGGTCAATACCTCTTCCTTTGACGTTGCCTTCTCCGCCAACTCCGGGCGTCCCTCTCCTCTCATAGTCCTCCTCGTACCTCCTCCATACCTCCACGTCCCTTGCAATTCGCTTTTGGTGTCTGACATAGTGTTCGTAGGCAATCATGCGCTTATCAGCTTCTATCATACTGCCAACTATCATTCCGGACATTTGTAGGTACCTAATGAGCGTGAGCACAGGATGACTAGGGATAAGGTATGTTGGACTTGAACGCAAGCGGAGCTGGCGGGACTGATTGGCCAGACGCAAAGGAAAGACGCAAAAAGAATGATCAAAAAGCCAAAGCGGCTCTTGCAAATGACTGTGAGACTTACACTTTGAACTGGAGGGTGAGGCCGCGATAGACAGGTGATAGCCCGTACGCCGCTCCGCCTGCTACAGCAGCGAAGGCACCCCACTATATCACCGCTCGTTAGTAAATGTACACCTGACGATGAACACGAGAAAGATGCCGAGCAATGAAAAGTCCAGTGTCGTCCTCCCCAGGACGAGCCATCCCATCTCTTCAAAGCCACGTCAATCACCCGGAAGATGCCCCACCCGAATCACAAGCCATCCAAACCAAATCACCATTCCTCAACCCCATCTCTCAACAACCCAGCAGCATCCGAATCGAACCACCCGAGAAAGAAACGATGATAGAGATCCTTTCGGCCGGACGCCGTGATACAAGAAGGCCTACAATCAAACTCACCTTTAGCGCCCCCCATCCCGCTCCCCGCGCCGCCTCCCAAGCAGCTTCATTCGTCTCCGCGTCTTTGCTCAGGCTGCCATGGTGTCGCATGGTGTCGCTCACTGGGTCGCATCGAGCTGCTTCGAGTTGAGTTCGAAGAGAGAGGACCGTGAGATAGTGGTGATAGTGGAAAGAGGGTGATGTCAAAGTGCAGAATGGGGCTAGTCGGGTGGGTTGGGTTGGGGTGGACCCTGGACGGAGACGTGAGCTAGTTTGTTCGGCAAGCGGAACGATCGAACCATCCATGCACCATGCCATCCGTGGAGGGACGGATTGGGGGGCGCAGCCAATGGGCATGGTGCGGGGTGAACAACGCTGTATATTGCGTCCTTTATAATTTCTTTTTGCGAGCTGGGATTACTTTTGCGATTTATCATCGAGGGAACCAGTCCATCTTTTTGGAACAGGATTGCTTCATTTACAGCGACCAAGAAGTGCAATCTAAGGTATCTTCCAAGCAGCAGAGGGAATAGCACCAAAGGCCTCCGCCAAAATGCATATACAGAAAGCACAAAAATTCAAAGTCATCCCAATGCCGACCAATGTTTCCTTCGGCCTTGTGTGTACCATTCAAAATGCCATCCTTCCAACGTATGGAAAATAACGCCAGGGCCAGTGCAAATGCTGAAGATCCCTATACGAGTGAACACTGAAGGGTAAAGAGTACTGTGAGACAGTCCTCTTTCATGCAAAATGCAGCTCTATAAAAAAAATACTTGTTGGGGAAGCCGAGTGCGAAGGCTAGTACCTGAGCTCGTGTTAGCTTGGTAGTCGTGGGCGGTTCCAACTATCTCTGGTTTGCGGAACAGGCAATTCGATATCCTTAGCCAAGGGGTGTGCGGCGTACTGTTCGTCCTGCGTGTTGTGGGCAACGGCGCCAAGCTGGATGTCCTTTTCCACAGTTGGTGTGGTGTCGAGTTTCACCTTTTCTACGATTCTGCTGAGACTGGTGGCCGTATCAGGACGCTCGAATTCCTCATCGTCGACATCTAACGCTGTCGGGATACCGTTCGTAAGATTATAGTTCCGCTGTAGGTATTGCTGGAGACGGTACTCCTGCCGTTTCCAGCTTTCATCTACCAGACTAAGAGCAGCTTTGATATCTTGATCCGAAAGACCTAATGAGACCGACCTGTCTCTTGTTGTCTTGCCGTGCACTCTGTTGGTAAGCTTATGCCGGACCGAAAGGGATCTCGATTGTGTCTGAGTTGCAGTCTCGTCTCGTAACTGCTTCACCTGGTCCTCTGTGGCCTTGAGGGCGGCGTCTCTACTCTCTTGCATAGATGGAAGGTAGAATAGTGTCGTATTGCGATGGAGTGCGTTGACTAAGTCGGTGAAACCCTGTAGTGGAATATTGTTGTTCTCACAGTAGATTTGCTGCAAGGTTTTATTGACCTTGAGAACATCAGCAAGCGTGCTTGCGCCCTGCAGGCCGAGCTTCTGATCTAACGAATATCAATACCAAATAATCGAAAGGGAGCAAGCTGAACTTACACTTGACGAACAGGACTCGTAGAGTTCGATTCTTTTGTAGGCCACGTAATGCTTTATTAATGCCGACGCCGAGCTTCGTTGTTTCCAAACGGGAGTCTTCACCTGATATATCTAACCATTCTAAAGTCGTATTGTCGGCGAACATCCATTCTAAAGCCTGACAAGTATCTTCTGAAGCGTCGCATGGTAAAGATGCCCGGGAGATATCCAGATGCCGGATGGTGTTGTTGCGAGCCAGTGCAAGGATCATCTTGCGGAAATCGGGTTCTCTTTCGAATTCGATTAATCGAATAGTCAAAGACGACGGAGCAATTCCATTGCCGATTGCACGCGTGAGATCGTCCAGGTACTCTTCTATGTTGTTTTCGCTGACATCCAAGTGAAGTTCCCGAGCTACCCCAGGCTTCTCCGTCATCGAATGTAACAGGCAAGCAACTTCCTTTCCAGTAAGGTAACAGTGATCTAAGCGAAGCTCTCGCAGTGCTGCCGACTGTTTATAGTTGACAAGGTAGCTGAAGACGGATTAATGATAGTCGCTCTACGACCTAGTTGATCATGAACTTACCTTGCTATAGCATCCACCATCGCTGGGTTTAGGGAGGTACCGCTTAGTATCAATTCTCGTAACCTCCATGCTTGAAAGGTCTCGAAAGTTATGAGTGGCTCGGGTCCAGATGTCCGAGCAACATGAGAGAGATTAAGCTTCGTAATATATCCAAATATGCCAATTTGAGAGTCAAATATGGCAGGAGATATCCGAAAAGGATTCGAAGAAAGGTCAATTGCCTCTAACGTATCCTCTTGAGGTCGGAGCGAGTCGAGAATAAGGGACAAAGTCCGGTCTGTTAGCCCACAGCCACTAAGCTCAAGAGCGCGTATATGACAGGACCTCTCAACCGCCGCAGCAACCAAATAGTCCAGATCAGTTTCGCCCAGCTGAATGTTGTTCAAGGCAATCCAGTCGACATTTGTCGTCTGATATTTGCATAGTGGGAACAACGCTTCAACGATTCCACAACCAATATCCCGTGCCTTGACCGTTGAATCTAGATGACCTCTTGGCTTCCTCGTTATACATGAGGAAAAATCGAGCCGCCTGAGCTTTCGGCTAGTTACGGCAAGTGCTCGTATCTCCTGCACGAGTAAACAAGAATGGTTGAGCTCGTCATTATCTAGACGGAGAAGGGTACCGCGCTTTGTTTTTGTGCAAGTGTGTTCAGCACCATGTTCATCGAAAAGACCGTTGAGGGGATCCAAATGGACATCTTTGAACGAGATGGTCCCAAAATTCTCGTTATACCGCAAGGACCGCATGACCGCAAGCAATTCGATGTTAGTATACTGAGACCTTCGAAGGCCCACAGGTCGTAATAGTTCGAAACGAGGAGAGTCCTCGGGAGGATACGTGACCTGGTATCGTATGTTTTCAGGTTTTACGTCGTACGCAATGCAGTATCCCACTAGTGTTCGGTCCAAGGAGTCTTGGTCGATCGGTTGAGGGCTAGCTTGTCGAAAAATGTCATGTTTGACATCATCCGGCACGATGAATTGATAAGGTCGCGATTCCCACTCTGGCCTCAAGTTTTCCTCGACATATCGCAGTCGCACCGCTATATCATGCGATGCAAGGGATGCTAGATGAAGCACCTTTGGCCGTTGTAGGGGTTGCCTGTATCTTGATAAGCTCGACTAAACATAAGAGAGTAAGCTAACTCACCGGAAGGTCAATTCAAATGTGTCGTCTGACTCGCTAACGCGTAACTCGGTGATACTCAGAATGCCATGCGAGGACTGTGAGTTGTTTGAGAGCAATGAGGGACTAGAAGACCGTTGGGATGGTGGTTTGAAAAGGGGTATCAGATGTACTTTATGGACGCCAATTGCAAGGAAGCACACTGAAGCGAGCACTTTGGACAAGTCGTCTGACGATGACCTGGTTCCCGATTTGCCCAGAGGCCGCTGAACAACTTTGTATATTGCGTAGTGTGGGGGGACATAGTCCCGTTCAGCTTCAACGACCCTGGCGGCCAGGTGTGAATTGTAAGCCGATAAAGGATTTGAATCACCCAATCTCACACGGTTCGCAGCTTCTCGGATCTTAGCCAGCCATTCACTCATGTCGTCGGGGTCGCCGAATTGAAGAGTCATAGAGGAGGCATGGTTCGTCTCATCGTCAAGATAGAAGATCTCAAAGGCAAAATGAGGTCTCCCGTCATCCAAGCGGTATACAGCTACAATCTGGCGTAGAGGGGTGCCCAATTCACGATCTCCAGAATGGTCCGAGGCGAGCGATTGCAGTTCGTGGGACGACCCGGTTGAAGTGCTTTGGGTATGCCGGTACGAGGACATGCGATTGTATGCGGAGGAGATTCTAAATCCGTTAGCTTAAGCTCTGACAAAATAGGATGAGATTACATACATAGTGAAGGCCTCGGCGGCTTTCTGTTGGGTCTTGAATCTCATCAAGTGTGTCTCTGTGAGCACCAGGTATTCTTTCTTCTTTCGAAACATGGAGCTGCTCGTCTGAACCTCTCCATGCTGCAGGACCTGGTGGCCGGGGGGCGTCTCCTCTTGCTGCGATAATGCGTTCGGTACGGACCGGGTGGTGGTTGCGGATAGCGGCTCGTTTGCATCCTCAGGAAGGCGGAGGCCTTTGAGAGATCCGAAGGCAGTGCTCGCCCGACTCAGACTGCCCCGGGAGACAGGTGTCCTCGCGGGGGATATTGGACTTCCTGCGAGGGTGGTGTCATCCGCTATGTCTTCTCCTGTGAGCTGGGACGTGGTGGACAGCGTTGTCATGAGCGACGCGGTCCGTCGCTTTCGCAAGATATTGGCAGGTTCCGAGTCATCTTTGGTATTCTGGAGTCCACCGAGCAAGCCGAGGGAGCTCCTACCGAAGAAGCTGCGCCGCTTGTCTTTGGACATGCCGAGCGCGCGAGATGGCCTTGACCGCCCGGCGCGAGCTCAGCAGCGGTAAGACGGTCGCATACGGAGGTCCGTCTGTTGCGGAAGGACAGAAAGAGTGCTGGAGACAGCTGCGGCAGAAGTGGCCGAACGAAGTAGAGCGACGAAGTGGACGCGGCCAATCAGCGATGCAAATTAAGGTCGCATCGGAGGACAAGGTCGGAGGATGCGGCGGCGGCGGCGGGGGGGCGGGACGGGGGATAATTTGGATACGGGTCGGCGGGCGCGGCCGGTGTCGAAAGGAATGCCCGTTTTATCAGGCGAGAAGGCTCGGCACAGAAGGTTCGCGGCCGCCGTGTGTACAGGTGCTGTTTACACTGGGCCAATTCACGGTGGCCAACTTCTTAACACCAAACACGGGGGGCCGCGCGGAAGCGCCAGCAACTCGGCTTCTGGGCCGGACGACAAGCCGCAGTCACGGACAGCGCGGGACCACAGCAGTGTGATTGCAACGGGGTTGGCGGCGGCGGCGGGCGGGCAGGCCTGGCGAAACAGTGCCCCGACTCTTGAATATCAATCGCCTGACTGGAGTTGCGTGGTGTTGCGCTGAGCAGCGCGGAAACATTACGTAGCCACGCAGATCGCAATTGCCCAGCCCGCCGCGTGTGGGTCCGCCCTAGCCCGCCCACCCCTGCACCGGCGTCCGGCGAAACCCTGCCCCGACCACACGTTGGCGACGGTTGCCCCATACCGCGTGCCTCTGCCCGTCCATCCATTGCGCCTGGCCCGCCCCGTTTGCTCTCGATGCTGAGCCGCCGTCTCCTCCTGCAGATCCAGCAGACGCGACCATCAACCCTCTGCCTCGCATGCGCCGCCCAAGCTTTCCCTTGGCCCGCCCAACGCCGACCCTTTAGTTTCTCGGTAGCAGCACGAGCAAAGAAAGACACAAGCGCGCCAAACAGCGCCTCTGTACACGCCAATGCACGGGATCAGAAGAGTTCAGAAGATGATGCAGCTTCTGGCTCCAGCAGCGGTCGCACGACGACACGTTCCAGAAGAAGGAGGCCTGGACGACCTGCAAAGGACAAGGCACTGAGCAGCAAGTCTCGTCGAAGCAAGAGCGTGGAAAAAGCATCGGCGGATGGCACCGTGCGAAAGGTCGTGGCCAAAAAGGCAGATCACAAGTCTAAAACGTTGAAGGAGGCATTGCTAGGCACAGAAGAGGAGACAACGCAGGAAGCAAGCAAGAAGACGAAGAAGGCCTCGAGACGGACGAAGAAGAAGGAACACATTGGGGAGAAGCTCGACATAGAGATTCTCACACCGCAGGACCTAGACTTCCAGCCTATTGATGTGGAGGTGCCCCCCATTCCCATGCTCTCCTACGGCCTGGACCGAGTTCTTTTCAACCCAGGTGTCTACCGACTCCAGGACCCGCGGTCGCGCGTGTACAACTTCGACCCTTATCTGGAAAAAATTATGGCGGTGAACGAGTTTGACTTCTCGGCCCTCAGTGAATACAAGACTTCATCCAAGGATGAAGAGCTCCTTGCCATGACACAGCGCCTGGGGACTCAGTTTACCGGCTCGACCTCAAGCATGTCAGGCATTCTACAGCACTTCCATTACCTATTGTCCGGCTTCCGAGATCTCAACCATGACATGCTTTCACGCAGCTTTCCGGATCCGATACATAACTTTTCGAGGGTCACATTGGGGCCAAGCGCCATTTTCCTGAGATGGAAGGACGGCCGATACGCAATAGATGCCGACAAATCCTACGATCGACCTAATATCATGAGCTGGTTGGGGCATTCTCTAGAGAAGCTCCTGACCACCGATCGCGACGAATTTGAACGCTATCGTCGGTCCAGTCCCGAGAAGGCTCCAGCCGAGGATAATTCGAGCCGATGCTACCACTATTCGAAGCTTGGGAATTTCCTCATGCGCTCCCAACTCGACGCGCACGACCCTCGCCTCCCAGGCTCCGGCGTCTTTGATCTCAAAACGCGGGCAGTACTTTCCATTCGCATGGACCACAGCGAGTTCGAAACAGGCGCCGGGTACCAGTTGCGCTTCGACCGTGGCGAATGGGAGTCTTTTGAGCGTGAGTTTTACGACATGACTAGGGCAACCATGTTGAAATACTCGCTCCAAGTCCGTATGGGGAGGATGGACGGCATCTTCGTTGCCTACCACAACGTTGAACGCATTTTCGGCTTTCAATACCTTAGCTTGGCAGATTTGGATAACGTGCTTCACGGTCAGACTGACTCGTGCCTTGGCGACCAAGAATTCAAGCTTAGCGTCCGCCTTTTGGATGAGATGTTGCAAAAGGCCACCAAGAAGTTTCCGGAATCGGTAAGAAAATAGCATACTATCACGACAATTGTCCGACGGCTAATGCAAGCAGACCCTTCGTTTACATTTCCATGCGCGCAAAGGGCGCAGTAACTACATGTATATTTTTGCGGAGCCTGTCACAGACGAGCAGGCAGACGAGATTCAGAGTAAACGTCAAGAGGCACACAAGGCATTCGAACGGGACATCGTCGGCGTGAAGGGGGACGATCCAGAAATGCAAAAAGAATGGCACAACATCCAGGACCTAGTCGATGATGAAGTTGGTGAGGACGGAATGACGACTCAGGTCGAGCAGACAGAAGATGCCGATGAAATCAAAGAGGCTGAGGCGGAAGAAGATGAAGAGCAAACTACGGTTGCCGAGCAGCAAACTCTGGCAGAAGAGTTGGACGATGCGGAAGAATCATTTGACAAGACCGAAGGAGACCTAATGGGATGGACCTTGGTAGTCCGAAACAGAGTGAATGGCGCATACGTGGACAGACCCGAAAATTTGACACCATCTGATACCTGGACGATCGAATATCATGTCAAGGAGATTGCAGAAGACTCGCAATGGCGTCTGTATAATGATGTGAGGAAGAAGCGATGGAAGCTTATAGGTGACGAGAGTCAGCAAGAATCGGCACGGTTCGAGCGGTACCGCTCGATCATCAAGGGCTTCAGCCAGAAGGGACGGCAGTGGAGAGAAGAGCAAGATAAAATCGATGAGCGAATGGGGCAGCAAACATATCGACCATTGGGCCCAGGTTCAGATGCTCTCGAAGCAGAAAAGGCTTAGGAAACTGGAAATGGCATTTGGGCTGTCTTTGTATTATAGCTCCACATAGCGAGCATCGTGTTGTATTATATCAGACCAGAATTAGATACCAAGTTTAGAGCAGTGTCATCTAAGCTAAGATTAATGAAACATGGTGGGTGAGACAGTCTTTATTTGTACCGGCGGATGGCGGCAACGCACGTGAGATTGTTTGATGTTTAACGCGATGACTTGCAGTGCACAGACGGAGACGCACGGGCCCACCATTCGTCATGGTTTGGCCGAGTTGGAGAGCTTCCGTATAGCTTCACTGAGTCGCGCAATTGCCCAACGACAATGCGCGTCTTCACCAGAAAACTGCGTGCAGCCTCTCGCTGCTCCCCTTGATGCTCCTGCAGATTTGGCATTCATTTCCCCTGCAACATCCCTCGCTATTCTCCCTGCCGCCCGCGCATCTGCTGCGCTCCGCCTTCCACCCTACGCTGTAGCTCATACTTGTCGGTGGCGACGATGGCTTCGACCGCTGATGACGGCAGCATCGATACTCTTGTACAGTGGACTTTTGGAGAGCTTTCCCATACCGACGCTGCCCAGCTGCTTAGAGTATTACCCCACTTCGCACATTGTCGCTTCTCACTAACGAGACCAGATTTCAAACCACAATGTTGAGACAGCTGTAAGCAAATACTATGATCAGGGCGGCGCAGAAGGTATTAAGCGGCTCTTGAACGACTCGAATACAACCTGGGATGGCAGCGCATTTGCGGCGGACAGATACGGGCAATTCGATGCTTCCGGCGGCATTCCTAGTACGTCGATTTACCCCGCGTGGTGTTTCGGTCTTGCTGATGAGATATTACTGTAGCATTCAATATTGAACATGCTCCAGATGTTGACCAGTATACCTACAGCGGTGGTCCTAGCGGTGCGCCGAGTCGACCCCCTTCTCGAGCGAGCCAGCGCTCCGCTGTCTCTACCCACGCGGGTGATGCTCCACGGCAAAGTTCGTCTTCTCCGTTCTCGCTACATGGCCATATGAATGGTCACTAATTACATATAGGTGTCGAAGATAGCCAAGAGTCTGGAGTCATAGGATCTTCAGGTACTTCAGGGCCGTTGTTCGGTCCCGCAACCAAGGAACACTACGATATAGCATCTTGGGCTCTAGTCCCTGCCACAAAAAGTACTGAATATATTCCAGATGCTCCAATATTCTACCAGAGCCGCGATTCCGGCGTACCTGCGTTTCTCAAGCCCTCCACGAAGAAGAACTTCCTACCGCCGCTGCTATCAATTCTACACTCCATACCATTGTTTCGAAATGCTCTCCTCTCCCCGCAGATTTCCACCGAGAACTACTGGCTAGGTGATGACTGGTGGAAAGGAAATCCGTCAATCCCGGCACGCACTGTAGATCGAGGTGCTGAGTCCGCTACCCCAATCGAGCTTGACATAATCTATGAAACACAACGACTCATGGCATTCCTGGATAAGACAGATAGGGCCTACGGAAATGCAGAATCTATGTTCCAGCTTGATGGATGGAAAGAGGCGGAGCTGTTTGCCGATGAAGCTACAGACCCTAACGACGACCTTCTCAATTTCCTTCTGAGATGGAGCTGGGCTTACGAAAAACACGTTCCTGAGGCTCGCTTAGATGGCGTTCTTCGCTCGACACTCAATGTAGCCAGCATGCAGCAAGCTAGTTTCGTACTTGATGCTCCAGTTATAGCCCCAGCGGAGGGCAAGGAGTGTACGCTTTACGACATCCTCGATCAACACCTCTTTGAATCTGAAGAGAGGCAGGCCCACCTTGTCGACATTAGTCAGGTTCTCATCATGAGACTGACTTCATCGAAAGAAAACACCAACTTCAGTTGCAAAATCCCTGCCACCTTGTATGCAGATCGGTATCTAGAAGAAAACCGAGCTTCGGTTGACGCAATGTTTGCCGAGAGAAAAGAACACGAAGAGCGGCTGGGGAAAATTGACGCGGAGGTAGAGGGCTTGAAGTGGCACACCACGACAAAAGTCGAACATCCTAAGAAGATAGAGACATTAAAGCTGCTCGAGACGAGTATGAAGGGTTTTGAAAGGGATGATGACTCCGCTCTGGAAGACTCATATCATGCAGCGATCCTCGCAACGCTCAAGTCTTTGCATAAAAGTATCGATGAAAAACTGTCCAGTAAGATTCCTTGCATCGATGTCTCATTCCAATGATCTAACCACCTGCAGGCTTCGAGGATGAGAAGAAAAGAATACGGGAGTCTCTTGAAAGCATATCGGCTCGCTTCCGTGCCCCGCTCGATCCGACAAAGGAGGTCACATCTGTCGAAACACCCCCGCGGAACAGTTCTCGCGCGTACAAGCTTTGGGGAGTCGCAACTTCGCATGTAGACTACTACATCCTTCACCCTAAAGAAAGCCCCGATGAAACTGGCACCATGCAGTGGTGGCACATTGAATATTCCTACCAAGACGAGACTGCGACGATCACGCGCGACAGAGTCACACTTGAAGACGTACTCGACAAAGCCAGTTATCATACTGGGAACGCACTCCTTGTGTATGCAAATGATGCTGCTGTTTCGGTGGATTCTGTTCCTCTGTCACCCCCGCTAGAGGAATTTGCGAAGAAAGACAATTTGAACTTTCTTCAATACTTCTCGCAGAGGCAGAATGAATGGTCAGAGGACAAGCCTGATGAGGGTGACAATGTAATTGGGAATTGGATGGATGAAGATGCGGATGATAATGAATGGAATACCATCAGTGCCAAAGATCTCCACTCGCAGAATAATTCCGGAGTGTCGTCAACAACGCTGACGCCCAATACCGAGATGGGTGACGAGGGCGGTGGGATGGAGATGCAAGAGGTCAACGGGGGCATCGCGGCATGGGCTGGCATGTCCAGTACTGCATCGAGCGATACGGTACAGGGTGAGCCGATGGATGTAGTCAGTGGGCAAATCCAGCAGGGAACGAGCCAGTCGAAGGATACGGAGATGAGCGACGTTGAAGTGATGGGTGATGATGGGTTCCACGCAGAGCACATTGAAGAGGTAGAGAAGAAGGGAGGTTAGGAGATCAAAGGGAAGTGCATTAGTAGGCGTGTTCTGTACCTTATACTGGGGTTAGGGGGGTTTTTGGGCTTTGGACTGGATTGGACTGGACCGGGCTGGGCTGCATGGCTGGGGTCGTTATACCCTGCTCCTCGAGCTTCGCTGAGCTCGCATTGGGTGCATAGAGGCGTTTGAGTTTACCTGACTGCTACCCTTAGACTTGTATCGAGTCACTTGAGACCAGAATGCCATTCCCAGGAGCAGTCGGTGGGCATGTGTGAGCTTACGCAGGGCACGTGACTTGGCTTACCGCGCGCGCATGCATTAGTATGCACGGATTGTGCGGGGCCCGGACGAAGCGGAAGCGGAAGCTTCTCCCAGGCGTTCTGGTTCTGTATCATGTACGGAGATGGGAGTAATGTACTGGCAATCCCCGACGTTCGGACCCTTTGCCTCTCGGCGGCTTATTATTCGTCCGAGCCATCTGTTGAGGACTGACATATCAGCACCGCTAGGCACCAGCCGAGTGCGTCGCTCGGGCGCAGGATCGTGAGCCCCGCGCTCACTTAGTAATGCGCTGCATCATCTCGTGGCCCAAGCTCCATGCTAAAAGTCACCCAGCGCGCCGTCACCGCTCGAATGGTCAACCTCGCCGCTCGTCCCGATTCCGTCCTGACTCTGCAACGCCCAGAGTACGGCATCGACATCGTCACCTCGATCAATGCGGGCTCCGCAAATCCCTCTGCTTCCTTCCACCCCGCTCGCCCACGGCTATCTCGAGGCATCGGCTCTCCATCCCCAGCCTTTGTGCGGCAATGAAGAAGGATGGGGCCCGTTAAGTCCGCATCGATATGATTTTACGCCCTGCTTCCTCGACGTTTGGATAGCGGTGGTCGCGGCGGCTGGGATTCTGGGAGGCGCAGGTGCTGCTTGGTATCTGCTGAGCGCATACCCTCCGCAGCCCGTCAAGAAGAATTGGCACTTCTATGCAAAACTGGTACGCAAACCTTGCGCCACCATTGGCGATTGCGTCAATTGGACATGTGCTGATGTTTTGGTCCCGGAATAGATCACAATAGGAGCTCTCATCGGTACAACAACCGTCCAGGCCGCCCTCCAAATCGAATACTACACAGGCTTATGGGCCGGCGACTTCCGCTTCTGGGCGACCATCCTCACCATTGTCTCGCTCTGTGTCATTTTCTACGTCCAATATACTGAGCATTGGCGGTCGCGCAACGCCAACGGAGTAGTGCTGTTTTACTGGCTCTTTCTGCTCATCGCCTATGCCGTCAAACTCCGCTCCCTGATCTCGCAGGGTCTTCATCGCGAGCACGCAGCATATTTCGCCGTCTTTTGCGTCAGCGTCGGTCTCGCGGCAGTCGAGTTCGGTCTAGAATGGCTTGTACAGAAGCGGTTGAGCGACTATGATGCGCTGGGAGACGACGACGAATGTCCGTACGAATACGCGGACGTCTTTTCCGTCTTGACGTTTAGTTGGATGACACCATTGATGAAGCGCGGTTACAAGACTTTCCTTACTCAAGATGATCTGTGGAATCTGCGTAAACAGGACTCGACACGGGAGACCGCGGACCGGTTCGAGACCGCCTGGGGCTACGAGCTAGAGAAGAAGCACCCTTCGTTATGGATCACAATGTTCCGTGCTTTTGGTGGACCGTACTTTAGGGGAGCTGTGATCAAGACTGGTAGCGATGTTCTCAACTTTGTCCAGCCGCAACTTTTGCGACTGCTGATCACTTTTGTGGCTTCATACAAAACTGATAGCCCGCAACCCGTCGCACGTGGGGCAGCCATTGCAATCGCCATGTTCGTTGTTTCTGTGTCGCAAACAGCGTTGCTCCATCAATACTTTCAACGTTCCTTCGAGACCGGCATGCGCATCAAGTCTTCTCTGACGGCTGCCATCTACTCCAAGTCTACGCGTCTGTCCAATGAAGGGAGGGCATCAAAGAGCACCGGCGACATCGTCAACTACATGGCCGTTGATACTCAGCGCCTCCAGGATCTCGCACAATATGGCCAACAACTCTGGTCTGCACCCTTCCAGATCGTTCTGTGCATGCTATCGCTTTACCAGTTACTCGGGTGGAGTATGTTTGCAGGTGTCGCAGCTATGATCATCATGATCCCAGTCAATGGTTGGATTGCACGTCTCATGAAGACTCTACAGAAGCAGCAGATGAAGAACAAAGATGCTCGTACCAGGCTCATGACCGAGATTCTGAACAACATTAAGTCGATCAAGCTGTACGCTTGGACAACTGCATTCATCAGTCGCCTGAACCACATCCGTAACGACCAAGAACTCAAGACCTTGCGGAAGATCGGAGCGACACAAGCCTTCTCTAATTTCACCTGGTCTACCACTCCCTTCCTTGTCTCATGCTCCACCTTTGGCCTCTTTGTCCTCACACAGAACAGAGCATTAACGACCGAGATTGTCTTCCCAGCGCTCACCCTGTTCAATCTGCTCACGTTCCCTCTCGCTATTCTCCCCATGGTCATCACCGCTATTGTCGAGGCTAGTGTAGCCGTGGGACGAATCACTAGTTTCCTGACCGCTGAGGAGCTACAGGAGAATGCAGTGCTACGTGAGCCGGCAGTGGACGATAACGGCGAAGAGTCTGTCCGCATTAGAGATGCAAGCTTTACTTGGGATAGGCATCAAGAGCGTCGCGCGCTGCATGATATCAACTTCTCCGCCCACAAGGGAGAGCTCGCATGCATTGTCGGGCGTGTTGGTGCTGGGAAATCATCACTTCTGCAGTCCGTCCTTGGTGACCTTTGGAAAATCAAGGGTGAGGTGATTGTGCGAGGCAAAATTGCCTACGTGCCCCAATCAGCATGGGTCATGAACGCGTCAGTACGGGACAACATTGTCTTTGGGCACCGTTGGGATCCGCACTTTTACGAGCAGACCATAAAAGCCTGTGCGCTACGCGATGACTTCGCAACGCTCCCCGACGGTGACCAGACAGAGGTAGGGGAGCGCGGTATTTCCCTGTCAGGTGGTCAAAAGGCTCGATTGACACTGGCCCGTGCTGTGTATGCTCGCGCAGACGTGTATCTACTGGATGATTGCCTTTCGGCGGTTGACCAGCATGTCGGCCGTCATCTCATTGATAACGTTCTCGGGCCGAAGGGTTTGCTTGCCGGCAAGACAAGGATATTGGCTACCAACTCAATACCCGTCCTGATGGAATCTGATATGATTGTCCTACTACGAGAGGGCAAAGTTTTTGAGAAGGGCACATATGCTCAACTGATGGCCATGAAGGGCGAAATCGCGAACCTGATCAAGACGTCTCAAAATGAAGACCAGGCGGAAGCTGAGAGCAGAACTTCCGAGAGCGTGATAAGCGAGGAGGAGACGGTCTACGGGATGAGTCCAGGGTCCGAGGACGATCAAGACCAGGAAGAAGCCGAAGCTGCACAGGAGAACACCCATCTAGCACCACTTCGGCCCGGCAACGGCACGGCTCGGAAAGGTAGCTTCAATACCCTGAGGCGTGCAAGCACGGCGAGTTTCCGGGGCCCCCGAGGCAAAATCATCGATGAGGAAGGTGGCGGGCTGAAGAGCAAACAGAAAAAAGAGTTCTCGGAACAAGGCAAAGTCAAGTGGTCCGTGTATGGCGAATACGCAAAGGCAAGCAACCTAGTTGCGGTGGCATTCTATCTGGCGTTGCTCGTGGGTGCGCAGACCGCCTCCATAGGTACGTGACCAATCACCTACGCGCTCACATTCTCATCTTTTCGTCTTGCATACTGACGGCCGGCAGGCGGCAGCGTGTGGCTCAAATATTGGTCTGAAATTAACCAACGCTATGGCGGAAATCCGCACGTAGGCAAATACATTGGTGTCTACTTCGCATTCGGGGTGGGGTCTGCCGCCCTCAACGTTGTCCAGACGCTCATCCTGTGGATCTTCTGTTCGATAGAGGTAAGTGCAGCCTTTTGCCCTCGTTATTCTGTGCATTTGAGTGACGCAACCGACTGACTCGACCCTGTAGGCTAGCCGAAAGTTGCACGAGCGAATGGCATTCGCCATCTTCCGCTCACCAATGAGCTTCTTTGAGACTACGCCTGCTGGCCGAATTCTCAATCGCTTTTCCAGGTAAGTTATTCCTCCTAGCTGCTGCGGCCCGACCTCGCCGAGTTGGGTCCCGCGATCGCTCCCGACCACATGCTGGCATCCCGATTTGCTATACACAGGTCACATTGCATGTCTGAACGTCATTACTAATGTTTCTCTCAGCGATATCTATCGTGTAGACGAAATACTTGCGTGCGTGCCCCCACTCCTTGTGCCGATTCACAAATCATGTCTAACGTAACGCAGCCGCACGTTCAACATGCTATTCGTCAACTCGGCTAGAGGTAGGCTACCTGTCATGTGTCTCATTGTGCGACGACCTGCTGACCAGCGCAGCTGCCTTCACCCTGGTCATCATCTCTGCATCCACTCCCGTCTTCATAGCGCTCATCCTTCCTCTTGGCGCGCTTTATCTCTACATTCAGAGATACTACCTCCGCACTTCGCGTGAACTGAAACGCCTAGATAGTATCAGCCGTAGCCCCATCTATGCGCACTTTCAAGAATCGCTCAGTGGCATGAGCACGATCCGTGCCTATAGCCAGCAAAAGCGCTTCGAGCTCGAGAACGAATGGCGGGTCGACGGGAACTTGCGAGCATACTTTCCTTCTATCAGTGCAAACAGGTGGCTTGCCGTTCGGCTAGAATTCATTGGATCCATGATCATCTTGGCAGCTGCCGGCTTCTCCGTCATCGCGGTGGCCAGCGGCAGCGACTTGTCTGCTGGATGGGTCGGCTTAGCCATGTCATATGCACTTCAGATCACTCAAAGTTTAAACTGGATAGTTCGGCAGACGGTGGATGTGGAGACAAACATCGTATCTGTGGAACGAGTGCTTGAATATGCAAGCCTCCCGAGTGAGTTGCCTGAGATCATCTCTAAGAATAGACCGCCCATCAGCTGGCCATCGGAAGGAGCTGTCTCGTTCAATAACTACAGTACTCGATATCGACCTGGGCTCGATTTGGTGTTGAAGAACATTGACCTTCAAATCAAGCCACGAGAGAAGATTGGAGTGGTCGGGCGCACGGGAGCAGGAAAGAGTTCCTTGACTATGGCGCTCTTCCGCATCATTGAGCCAACCGAGGGCTTTGTTAGCATCGACAACCTGAACACAAGCACCATAGGGTTACTGGACCTGCGGAGACGATTGGCTATCATTCCTCAGGATGCGGCACTGTTTGAAGGGACCGTGCGTGATAATCTCGACCCAGGCCATGTACATGATGACACTGAGCTCTGGAGTGTTCTGGGTATGCGCAGTCCCGTACAACACTGATCACCTAGGAACTAACATGTCTCACAGAACATGCGCGTCTCAAGGATCACGTCGCAAGTATGCCGGGCAAACTGGACGCTCAGATATACGAGGGTGGTAAGATAGGGTCACCGTGAGGAATGGAATTCTTTGATGCTAAGACGTTGAGCAGGTTCCAATCTTAGCGCTGGCCAACGACAACTAGTTTCATTGGCGCGTGCACTGCTTGCTCCGAGCAATATCCTAGTGCTAGATGAAGCTACCGTGCGTTTTCTCCCGGCTTCCCCGTCTGCACCCTCTTGCTAATATATGCCGTAGGCCGCGGTTGATGTGGAGACGGACGCCATGCTGCAAGCAACACTGCGTGCATCAATGTTCCGAAACCGTACGATTATCACTATTGCTCACAGGATCAACACGATTCTCGATTCCGATAGGATCATCGTGCTCGACCATGGTACAGTTGCGGAATTCGACAGCCCTGCTGAGCTGGTAAAGAGCAAGGGCCTCTTCTACGAGCTTGTCAAGGAAGCCAACCTGCTCAACTCGCTCGACATTACGCAGACGTGAGTCAATCCGTAGGGTTTAGTGTGGGGTGGGATCTGTCATGCCGTGCTATTATCGTACGACATCTGATTCACATCCCCATATTTGGGAATTCGGACGCCATTGGGGTGAAGAGATACGTGGATGCATGGGAACCGTTGCAGCATCATACGAGGGGAGATTGGGTGCAGGGCGAGGTTGCGTAACTTGGCAAAATATAGAGCGGATGTTACGCGACTCGTCTTCTCGTGCTCGGGTGAAGAAAGGTCACACGGGTCTCGAGTCCACCGCCTTTTGGGTGAGGATTGGGTAGAAGAGTGGGATTTGGTTTGGATAAGGTTGCAACAGGTATTCCGTAGCGCAATGTCTCTCGGGGTAACTGAATAGAAATAGTCAATTGGTAGAAGATGCCGATCACGTAAGAGATCAAAGTGACCGTATGACGTATCCCTCGATGTTGATATGCCGCTCTAGCGTTTGCAAGCCGATTGGGCTGCTTTGGGTGCCTAGCGATTGTGCCACCGTGGGGCGGCGGGCTTTCAAGAATGTAGGTCAGTCCAGTCCAAAGTGGATACCCACCGCACCGCAGACCGCAGACGTATACAAACGAAGTCGCCTGCCTCCCCCCATCCAATACCGGCAACCAGCAGCAGCAGACCTGCACGTCAGCCAGAAGCCAGCGGGTGCAAGTAAACCCCCCGGGGCAAATCAATCACGTTTCCCGACTGCTTGCTACTGCTACTGCTACTGCTACTGCTACTGCTACTGCTGCTGCAACCTGCACGAAACCCTCGATACGGACGAGCTAAGCGAAGACAGTGTAACACAACCGACGACGGACAACGGACAACGCGCGCTGGCAAAAAAGCCAGCCTGCTTGCTGTGGGTCCCACACCTCCCTTTCCCCTTCCCCTTCCCTACATCTCTCCCCGAGTGGGTTGGGATTCAGGCTCTTTGCGGCAAGGATTTGCTAGATTTTTCAGACATGCTAGATTTGCAAAGAGTTGACGTCTCTCTCCCGCGTGACGTTTGAACATTGACGTTTGTTTGACGGGAAAACCGCGTGGCCACCCCCCCCGTCCCCCAGTCTCATCATGGCGGGCGGGTTCCCGCTCCTCTTCCCCCCGTCTCTCCAATCTCATCTCATCTCATCTCATCTCATCGTGCATCTGATGGTTCGAACCGGAATCCCGGTCCGTGGTCGGTTTTTCGGGTAGTTTGAAATTAGGAGGTTGATTCATAATTCGCCGTGCATGCTGTGCTGTGACTGTGACTGTGCGAGGGGGCCGGAGAGTCGTAGATGCAATGGGGGGCTGTAATTTCGGTGGGGAGGGGGGTGGGGACGTGCCGTGTTTGCTGAGGCCGACGGAGGGCTGTCAGGCTGGGCTGGAGGCTGGTAGGCTGGGGCTGTAGGATGTAGGCATCCGTGTGGGCTGTGGGGTTTTTTCCTAGGCGTGGGTCCTGCGGGTTGTCGCGGCTGAGAGGTGGAAGTATATATTGCTTTTTTGGGCGAAGTGCCGCTGTGTGCGGAGAAATTTGGGGGGGTGCCAGCCGAAACGTGGAGGCGTCTGTCAAAACTACTGGGGGGGTGGACGTTGTGTCTGGTGTGCCTCGAGTCTAGAGGAGGCTGGATGATTCGCATGCTGGGTCGTGCACATGGTTACGGTTACGCTGAGGGGAGTGTGGGCATCAGTGGCAATGTTGGGGAAGATATTGCTTTTCTACAGCGGTCTGGCCGTCATCCATCCAGCCTCACTTTTGCTTCACATCAGTGCAAGTATAGCGTGGCGGACACTAAACAAATGGCTTTCGTCATGTTCTGCTCGCGAAGTGGCCGTCCGTGGCATCTTGGCCCCTGTCGCCAATCCTCACCTCCCGCAGCTTACTTGGACATGGCTCCCGCAGATCGGCTGGCCATCGCCACATGCCCGGGCCAGGCATCATCGCACGCCCGGGGAAGCGGGAATCGCATCTAGCGTCGACCGGCCCAGGTCTGCATGGACCGTTGCGCGGTGACTCGCCGCAACGGCTGTTTGTCACTTGCTAGTCTGCTTGACGCTACCCGATGGGCAGGGGAGACCTTCGCGCGAGGACAAGCCGCGAGGTGAAGGGGTCTGAGAGGCAGAGATGGGCTGGTACCGCAGCCCGTTGCATGGGCAGTCCCTGACGGGTGGTGCAGTTGCAGCACCTGCAGACTGGGACGAGGGGCGGAAGCAAAGCAAAGTATCCCTGGACGTACAGTGGGCGAGCCCTCCCCCTACCCTTCTCACGTCCTCGTCGAGGGAAGATACCGTTTGGCACGGAAAGGTGCAGGGGCGAACGGTGTGAAGTCTGCGAGGAGGTGATTTCTTGGAGCTGCTGCTTCCTAGCAATGTGATTTAAAGCCAGGCTGCCTGGTCAATAAAGGGCTTGCTTTAAGACGCAGAAGTCCTTCCTCACTCCTCAAGGTTGTGTTGGAACTGGTTCTGATCTTCTTGTGCTGCTGAAGAGAAGACTCAGACTGGTGGAGACAAGGCCTTTGTATAAGCTCATCTTGTCTTGTCGTTGCTCACCGGCCATTCGCTCGTTCTTTGGTGCTTACAACTTCCACTCGAGCCATTCTCGGGTTGCCCAGATCTTGCTTCCTCCCTGTTCTTCCAGCAGTCCGTTTCTTGGTAAGTCTATCAGATCTCTTGAACTCAGCCTGAAGAAGACGCCGACTCCAAGCGTCCCGACCGGGGATCGCGTCTGAACTCTCGTCCCCACGATTCGCTATGGCTTGCATTCTACGGGCTCACCAAAATGCTAGCAGCGCTTGCCGCCGCCCCGTCTGCCATTGGCTCCTAGCGACAGCACATGCCAGTGACCTCATCTGTGGCAACTGTCTTGTAATTCGTCGCCCTGCCGTCGCTTGCAGCAAGGTGCATGCCCATGGCAAAAGAAAACATGGCGGATACGAGTCGCTCGCCCGAAGAGGCAATTTCTCCCGCCCAGCAGCCGACCCCAAATGCTGCGACAACTGACGATTCTGACGATGGTGCCGACCCCTTCGTCTTTGTACACAACACAGACTTCATCCCTCGGGTAGGTCCTTTCTTCCATTCCGCCGTGTGAGGCCCGGCTCGCCAAGTAGTCCCTCGTCTCGATTACGCGCTTGCGGGCACCTCACTTAGCGGCCGCCCGTGGCCCGTTCCGCCGGTGCACTAGTTAGTTTGCGGGGAGTTCGCCGTTTCGTCAACGCAACCTTGCTGACCATCATGGGCAGAATGCAAAAACTGCCCGAACCGCCGAATCCGCCCAAACCACCGAAACTGCCAAAGCCGAAGGGGACGATGAGCCCGGGAGGGGGAAAATTGCTCTGGCTAAGCTGATAGTGGATGAGAGGGTGTATTCCATCTTCTCGCCCATTCCTGGCTTTGAGCATTTGTTTGACGTTAACGATGCGGAACCTGGTGCTGAGTCGTCCCGGGTGATGGAGGAGGTCCGACCGTCCAATGGAGAAGGACAACTGTCCAGGGAGGTCCAACTGTCTAAGGAGAAGGTCAAACCATCTAAGGAGAAAGTCAAACCATCTAAGGAGAAGGTCCAGCCGTCTAGTGAAAAGGTCAAACAGTCCAAGAAGAAGGTCCAGCCGTCTAGGGAGAAGGTCAAACCATCTAAGGGGAAGGTCCAGCCGTCTAAGGAGGAAGTCAAACCGTCCAGTGAGCTAGAATTGACTGCCGCGGTGCTCCCTGACTGACCATGCTCTAGGAAAGCGCAAATTGAGAGATCCCAGCTTCAATAAGATGATCAAGCTGAGCAGGTCCAAGCCTAGCCCGCATAAGACCCCCCTCACCGTCGAAGATGTCACCACCGACTTGGAAGACCCTGATCCCATGGCTCGAGACGCCCTCATGGAGACTTTCAACATCGCCGACGTAGAAGCTTTGAAGCTCTTCTACTCGGCACGTTTCAAAGAGCTTACCATGAAACCGCTTCGTGGAATCGTAACCGGATGGGTCAAGATACTTTGTCCAAAGCGGCTTAGTCAGTGGGGAGCATATCACAATCAGCTACCCTCTGACATGGGTGAGGGAATGCAGCCGCCTTGGTGGCCCAAAGACATCCTCTACAATGAGCCGTCGCATTTGGCGCACGAAAGTAGGTCTTTCGTTTAGATGACTTGTATCATTCACTAACGATGCTCCAGATCTCATTCCCCTGGCAGTGGACTTGATGCAGATACACCGTCGCATCGATGAGCAGTCCGGTAAGCGGAAATGTCTCTGGATCCAGAAGCTCAAGCAGTGTGCCATGTATTGCGTCGCAATGACTCCCACCGAGACTTTTTCCTCGGCAAAGCGATCAGCTTACAACGAAGCCATGAAGAAACGTGCCTCGGATGTCATCTTGCAGAGCCTCTTTGACATTGCCGAGTCGCACGAAGAATACATGACTCGACACAAGCTCTTCGAAGGCTATGGCAATACAGATCCAGGTCATGGGCAACAGGTTTCATGGCAGCATGCCGCCCGGCCATACATGATCCCTTCCAGGAAGCGAGGACCTAGATCCAAGAAGACTAGCGCTGTCTGTGAACCTGTACCAGAAGTGGACGGTGGGAGCTCCGGCAACGAGACAGAGATGGATGGACAATCTCATACAAGAAGCTCTTCCTTCGCTTCCTTCCAATTTGTCGATGATCAGACCGTAGCAGATGCAAAGGCTGCTGAACAATCTGGAACACCACCTCAGACTCCTCATCGCTCCAATGCTACCTCTTCCGGCCCCATTGAGAAGTCAACCCACCCTAAGTCGCTAATGTCCTCAGCTAGCTCTGTTGCAACATCACGTTTTGCCTTCGACGAATCACTACGTGGCCTTCGCTTGGGAGAACATACCTTGGAGATACCCACCCCTCGGAAGCCTGCTACAGGAGAGTCTACCCTGGGAGTGCCTATCTCAGGAGAGTCTGCAGCCATAGACATTGACGTAAATATGGACAACGGATATGCATCCACAGACGGAGACGTAAAGATGGATAACGAATATGCGTCCAAAGACGTAGACGAAAAGGTGGACAACGAATATGCAGCCATGGACATAGACGTAAAGGTGGACAACGGATATGCAGCTTCACCATTGCCTACTAATACTCCACACCTTCCACCTTACTCTTCAATATACCCATCGATCAATACCCCGTTTTCGCCTCCGATGCCGTACGGGTACGTGCCTAGCCACGGAACTGGCTTCTTCTCGGCTCAGGGTGGGCCTATGCCATCGATGAACCCTATAAACTTTCAGAGCAGCACGTACGGCTTCTCTCCGACAGCTAGAGTCGAGTATCCCCTAGTCCAAGTGCCAACCAATGTTCCTCCTTACGGACAGGGGGAAGGGTCCTTAGATTCGACTTCATCGACACCCGAGTTTGTCCCTGCGAATTATCTCACTACCAGGATGCCTATGAACTTCTAGGGTTAAGTCTATATTACGCAGTCCCTACACATACAATTCTTCATTCGATTATACTTGCTGCCATTCCTTCTAGAGCGTTCAGCGTTGCACCCACCACTTTCCCTCCTTCAGCTCTTCCGCTTGCGGAGTCTTCTGGGAGCATCTCTTGCATCGCATGTTATGTCACTTCCAGCGTCCAGCCCCGCATTGTTAGACTACATCTTCAAAGGCGGTCCGTTGCTCCGGATTCGACGCTACGGTGCATAAATTTTTACTTGTACGACACATTTCCTGGTTCTCAGGCTCGATACCCCCTTATGCCATCACGACGCCCACGCACCGCTATGATACGGGAACAGGAGGCTAGGACGACAGCCTCCATAATGATGGATATAATGGATAAAGGGAAAGGGGGATGATGGTTATTTATGCTCTGGTCATGACAAATATATAAGGTAGGTGACGCAATTTCGGTTTGTAAAAATCTATTCTTTGGGGTGGTTGTCGTGTGGGGCGATGGGGTTGTCCGCTAATATGTGGAACTTGGAAAATGGGATGGATGTGAATACTAGGAAAAGCGATTACGGCTTGCATTGGGGTATCAATTGTTGATGTCCGATAGCTCAATGTGAAAGCTTATTAAGATTGTTCCTTTTGCACATCAGTACCTGAGACCTTGTAGCGACGCACAGGCAACATCGGCTCACGTGGTCGTGATAGCTGCGCGCCAAGTAAGGGCCCGTGCGCCGAAGCTTCAACCGTGAACCCGCTTCCCGCTCTCACCTCTGCCCTCTTTGTTGCAACATCGCGCAACCGCTGCCGCAACTACCGGCACTGAACCGGCATCCAACGCGGCTTGTGTGCACACCAAACATTCCCGCCATCATCTTCTCGACCTCCCTAACCCGCGTAATCGAAACTGATAACTCCGCGCATGTTCACTTGAACACAACAACAACTTGACAATGTCCGGCCGGCGTGGTGGTCGAGGCGGGGGGACTGACCGAGGCGGGCGCGGTAGTCGAGGCAGCAACAGCTTCTTTCGCGGCGCAAACCATCGCAATACCAATGGCAACGGCGGCAAAGCAGGCGTCGATACCCTCACACAATCAACATGGATGCGCGGCGGTACACAATCCCGCGGCGGAGGAAGCACACGCGGAGATCGTCAAAGCACACCGAATGCTGTTCGCGGCCGGGGAAACGCCAGCACGTAAGCTACCCCCTCTCCTCCTTCGCAAGACTTTGAACCGCGGGGGCGGGCCGTGTATGCAGTCGCTCTCGAGGGACCTGTCGATGATCGAGCTTCTGGGCGGATTGTGGATCGCATGATGGACACGACTAGCTGGCCTCGCCCTGCGGCCTTTCTAACCTTTCTTTCAGGAACAAGAACACCTTCGCGTCTTCGTCTGTTCCGTCCAGTTTCGGAAGCGATACTATGAACTCCACACCGTACCCACAGCACGAATACCAGCAGCGGCTGGCATATGTAAGCGACGCTATCGATAACCCAAGTACTGCGCTGATAATCGCAGCTCAAAGAGCAACAACCACGCATAAAAGCGCAACTCATTGCGAATCGTCAGATGGAACCAGATGGTCCTCTACATATCTCGCAAGCGGTCGAAAAATACGGCCTCTGTACCTCAAAATGCCCTGAGCTTGAGAGAGTACGCCGAATCGCCGAAAACGATGTGAAGCGTCCCGAATGCACGGCCGAAACCCAGCACGATCACCGTCACGATCGGATCCCAGACGAGACACGCATGGTCAAGGCCTTCCAGCGTCCTGCCGCAGGCATGGAGAACGAGCTCATGACCGAGGTTCGCACACCCCAGACATGCCTGGTAAGTCACCTCCACCTGTCGCTCAACCGACATTAACGTCTTCGAGAAATCCCTAAACTACATGTGCGGTCGGCTTGATGAAGAGGGTATGGACTTCCTCTATCCATGGATTTGGGACCGATCACGAGGCGTGCGAAAAGATCTTGGGCTTCAGACGATCAAGAACAAAGACGTCCCGACATACCTTTTGTGCATGGAGGAGTGTATCCGATTTCACTTACTCAGCCTTCATTACATGGCTAGAGATGGCGCACAAAACTACGACCCCCGAATCGACCGCGGAAACGACATCGAACAGCTTCGCAATTCATATACATCGCTGAGGGCTCGCTATGAGAAGAACCGAGCGACCGGCTTTGAATCTTCCAATGAAGATGAGTTCAGGGCCTACAGTATCATTCTGTGCTTGTCATCATCACCAAAAGCTTTCATGGACGAGGTGAACCGCCTTCCTGAAAGCTCTCGGCAAAACCGTCGCATACAAACCGCTCTTGAAATCTACGAAGCTGGTTGCATCGCGACTTCAACGGCAAAGGGACAATCATTCAAAGCAAAACAACAGAACTGGGTCAAATTTTGGGAACTTGTCCAATCGTCCAAAGTATCATATCTTATGGCCTGTGCCGCGGAATTGTACTTCCACCGGGTCCGCAATCACATTCTGGATACCCTGCGATGCGCATATCGCCCACCAAAAACCGGAAGGCCATCACCGACGGAGGACTGGACCGTGCACAAGCTAATGTACTGCCTAGGACTTGATGACCATGAGCAGGTTAAAGAATTCTGTGGGGCCTACAGTTTTACATTCCGCTTCAATAGCGAAGGTGTAGAACACCTGGACGTCAACTCAATTCCGCAAAATGGGGAGCTGGAACTTCCATCGGATTTGAAACCACAGTTTCATTCTGCCAGGATCGTGGAGCCCAAGCGCTACGGACGGAGTTTCTCGGCTATTATCCTAGGTATGAACGTGAAGGAAGCACGGGCAAAGGGATTAGTGGATCTTGAACTAAACCTCCAAACAGGAACCTCAGAAGATATGGAGCAGAATGAGGACGAAACTAGCCTCTTCATCCCCGACAGGAAACCCAGCAGCATCGCTTCATCCAATAGCATGTCCAGTGCTACCCAGGAAGGTACTAGCTCCAAGCTGAACCCTTTTGCCTCCGCATTCCAGCCCGCCGGGCAGGGGTCGTCCACGCCTCTCATTGCTGCCAAGTCCAGCCCATTCGAATCAACAAAGCCGAATCCATTCGCCGCCGCTGCTAATGCTTCCGCTACGACTTCCCCTTTCCCTGGGGCGTCACCTGCTACAATTAAACCTGGACTGTTTGACGCGTCCAAAAACACAATTCAGTTCTCGACGCCATCCACTACGAATGGTCTATTTTCCACCAAAGGTTCCGATAATCCATTTTCCAAGGCTGCACCAAATCTATCCTCAGAACCCGTTTCTGCGGAGCCGGCCTCAACGTCTTCCAATCCATTTACGGCCGCTCCAGCTACATCGCTGTCTCCGGCCTCTACTCAATCGACACCAAAGCCATCCACATCATGGTCTTTCAACAGCATCGCATCCAATGGACATCCAGGAAAAGAGAATGTGGCTCCTGCCGCGTCTATGTCCAGTATCCCAACGCCTGCAAGCCAACCACTTAAAAGCCCAGGCTTCTCATTCTTGGCCCCACCACAACCACAAGCCTCGCCGTCAGAAGATGATCGTCGAAAAGCCGAGGAAGAGCAGCATCGCAAAGCGCTCCAGGAGCAACAGCGCATCGCAGAACAGAAGCGACAGGCCGAGGAAAGTGAACGGCGAGCTCGAGAGGCAGTGCTGCAACGCCAACGCCAAATCAAAGAAGAGCAAGAGCGGCAGCAGCGTGCGAAAGAAGAAGCAGAGCGAAAAATGCGACAAGAACAAGAGCAGGCTCGTGTAGCCAAGCAACAAGCTGAACTCCGGAAACAGCAAGAGCATAGCAGGGCGCTCAACTCTCTTGCCCACAACGTATATCTGGATCCTAAGGAAGGCCTCTTGAGCCAACTTCTTGAGCATGTAGTTGGGGAGATCATCAAGGAGAAAGTACCTGAGATAGAAGACGAGCGGGCAGAGAACTTGGCACGTCAGATGGGTGAGCGGAAGCGCATGGCATTTGCCAGGGCAGTTTGTGTGAGATGGGTTCAGCAAGTCGAAAAGAAGAAGAAACGTAAGGAGGCGCGCCGAAGGCGAGAGAAACTCAAGGCATTCCGAGCTCAATCAGATGCAATGGTACGAGCGTCAAGCCCAGATGTAGCGGCACCTCTCGAGCAGTCAAACGGCGCACTCAACGGATTCAAGAAGCCTATGCGGCCGGCTAGCGTTCAACGACAGAAAGAGCTCCCGAAGCCGGTGAGGAAACACTCTGCGGAACATCAAGTTGAGGAACTTTCCACGAAATCGAGGGATAGCCGCAAAAGAGCGATGCGAAGTGACAAGGTGACAGCAGATGGCGCTAGCTCAATTGGCATCAATGGCGGTTACTCCCAGGAGTACCACAATTCTACTGCGCCAATTGACCGAACCGAGACAGATTGGTTCAAGTTGCGTGCCATGGGCATTGACCCTAGCAAGCACCGAAAACGTAGCTTCGGTTCAATATCCTCTGATGAAGAAGATGAACCGGAGCTTGAATCAAAGCGCGCTCGCCGCTCAACTTCGTCCAGCTTCCGACACTCACTGCCTCCTCCGATGACGGACGAAGAACGAATTGCCCGCTTTCGCGCGGTCCAACAGGCACTCAACAGGGGCAGCGCTACGCCCTGCTCTATCGACGGCAACCGATCAATCAATGGTGATTCCAGTCTGATCATTGCACGGGCTCGTGAGGTGCTAGCTGATCCACCTTCGCCCCACTACTCGCTACCCAGTACACACCACAAATTCAGTCGAAGTGTGCCGAGCGTAGAAATGTCAGAGCAAGCGCCAGCACCTCACCTCTCGATGTTCGGTCGCAGTATCGGTGCTGCCGCGCCCAACGAGAAGCCGGCTTACTGGAGTCGCCCCAGCCGCTTTGTACCCCAACACTTGTATGGTAAAGGTGCAGATGCTGTGCGTGCCTACCGCAGCCAGTACGGTGCTCGTTCACCAGCAAGCAGTAATAATGAGCCACTCGAACTCTCTTCTCCAATGCCAACTCAGCAGTCGTACTACCCAGTTGGCCAGATACAGGATTACGATATGTCCTATGCTGACAACGACGAAGTTGACGTCGAGGATGAGGAAGAGCTACTAGACTATGAAGATGAGGAAATGGAGGAGATCGAGATTGAAGGGATTGAAGAAATTGAAGAGATTGAAGAGATCGACGAAGATGAGCTATTATACGATCAGGGCCAGGAGCTTTACGATGAAGAAGAGGAGGAGGAAGATATTGTCGTCGCGTCTTCCACGTCCTTTTTAACGTCCTCAGAAGAGGAAGAACCGGCCAATAGCTTCGGGCCGCCGCCTGGCGCTACGCAAGACGACGCTATTGAGCTCTCTGATTGAGGTCTGCCATCAGCAGCTGTTACATTGACTTCAGGTCCTACGGGTCATCGACTTTCAGCGCGTTTACTGGCAAGTCGACCAGTGTCTTCGGTCTATACCACTACAAATCATCTGCCAAGCCATGATACCCTTCAGGCAGCGATTTGGTGTTTTATATTCCAGGATGAATCATCTTGGAAGATGGAACTTTTTTTTTTACATGCATAGCGTCGGTGTTTATGGAACCTTCTACACTACTTGCTTTTTTTTTCTGTTGTTCCGCCATGGGAGGGCTTTTTTCAGTCATGGTTATGATACCCAGATTTCTCTAGGCGTACAAAAATGGCCCTGGACCAACGAGATATGCGAATGAAATGTACATTAATTGCTGGATGCGGGTAGGCCTTCAGCAAATGCCAAAGGTTCAAAGACCAAGCATTGCATTCTTCTGCTTGATTGTGACGCCATTCGATTTCTACCTGGTCGGGCTTATCTTTTGATGCCCGCTTTCCTTGTCGCTGCGCATGAATCTCAGCCTTGCAGGGTGCATCGAATCCGGAGCAGAACGGTGAGATGAACCGTCTTCCTAAATGGTGGGAATCCAGCAATTTGTTGAACGGTAAATTCCAGCCCATTTCGCATGCATATGTCTCTTTCCCATATCGACCCAATCCGTCGAATAGTTCCCAACCACCCCTCCCTCCCTCCATCCCTCCCTCCCCCGGGGTCCCATGCTGCAATCACACATGTATCTCTCGAACGAATCGATCGGCGGCGGTTTTCTCTCCGCCCCTTTTGACTTTCCAGGCATTGCAGCACATCCCGGGTCTCAACCTCCCCATGGATATCCCCCCTGCCTCCATCATGGATCATGGGCAAACCCCGACAAATGGCCAGCATCGGGGAAAACGCAATCACCTACCGACGATTGGTGCGGGAGAGCTCCTGTAGGATTCCAATGCTAGAACAGAAACGCAGCTGCACAGCGCATACATACTTCCTTGGGGCCGTGCCATTGCATCCCCGCCCCGCTTTGAAATCCCGAGATCGGTCGAGCCGATCTAGATGCGAGCGTGGGTTGAGAGAAAAATGGCCGGGATCGCATTGGCGTCAACTCTTCAAGACAATAGTGAGTGGAGCCGTGCAAGTTCTAGGTCGAGAGAGCGTGTCGGTCCGATAGCCGGGGGGAAGAGTTGCGGGTCGTTTAGCACGAACTTGGGTTGCCCTATTTTTTTCTCCCTCGCTGCATGTATCAGTCGATCGTTGCAGGTCGGAGGGTTACTAGACCTGGCAGCCACACGGCGTGAAAAGGCGTACATGACAATGATATGACGGTGACCAAAACGCCTGACATGGGCAATATGGTGCGCACTTGCCCTTGCCAGCTATTCGAGCATCAAGATGAAACAAGCGTCATGCCAATACTTTGCCTTGTACCACGGCATGCTATCGTACTACCCGTAATGCACGCCCCAATCTCCCAGCTGGTGAAGGCACGCATATCAATGGGCAGTGCAGGGCCAAGATGCCTCGTTGTAACGGCAGCATGTCGTGCAGCTCGCCCATTTAGCCCGCCCTCCCGCTCGCTCGCTGCCAAGCCGGCAAGGAGAAAAGGGTGTGTGGGAAAACGCCCTGAGCCGATCGGATGGAGAATCCAGGTTGGCGGTTGGGGGAGGGGGGTGTGGTATGGCAGCGCCCCAGTCACGCATACGCTAGCGTCCAGCCTCCAGTCTTCCTCGTCTCGTCACTTTCTCATGTTTTTGTTTTGGCTCTTCCGTTGTTTCTTCTTTTGGTGCATACACGAGTAGAGAAGAGGACATTGGGTGGTGGTGATGGTGGTGGGTAAGCGGCAGAGAGTTAGACGGCCGCTAATACGGACGCGAGCCTACGTGCATGCATAGTTGCAGCCCGTGTCACGTCGATGGATAGCTGCCGTCTCCACGCCCCGACACGCTGATTCGACGCTCATCTTTTCATCTTTTCAACTCTCCTTGGGGCACGCAGGATGCAGCTGGATATAGTTCGTCCGTTGGCATTGGTGGCGCGATGTGGCTTTCTACTACCACGTACATGCAGCAGCCGATGAGAGTGCGGGTTTTTTCTGCGGCGCGTCGACGATGGCGTTGGCGGTGGCGTTTGGCGTTATGCACATGATGAGGAGGGTGTTCTTCGTCGGCTCAGCCAGAGTGGTGCATTGGTGTCGTAGTGACTTACGGCGTGCATTTCAAGCAGAGACGCATCACACTGGTGGAGAAAAGTCGAGCGAGGCTGGGGTGGAGAGAAAAAGCAAACACACTTTGCGATCCTGTTATACCATGTCTACATGTGAACGTGGACACTCGTATCATCGCATCTAGACTGTTCCCAACTTGATTCATCTCCAAGCCATAGCTAGGAAAGCGTTCGTTCGAGGCGAGGTCAATGCTATATTCCTTTTGCTCGGACCTCAGCCGCCTCACTCCTCCGCGCCAAAGGCGCTTACCCACATCCCTGATAGCCCAGCCAGCTGGCCGTCACACTGCAGTAGCTGCCGTTGTCTGATCGGTGAGCCGCACGCGCAGTCGGAGACGGGCTCGACAAGGGGGAAAGCGCGGGCCGATCGGTACGAGGGAGCAGGGAAGAAGACGGAGCCAATCTCGCGGATGCGGGTCGATTATTGGGGCGTCGTGAGATCTGGCTGCGATCGCTGGACTGCATGCACATTGAGAACAAGGGCATGTGGATCTGAGGTGCCCGGCGTACGGAACAGGGAAGATGCGCGACAGGAGACCGTTTCTGGAAGAGTGCGAGTATTGGCCCGCGGGTTTCTGAACCATGATGCAGCATGCAAGGATATTGTATAGAGCTGAAGTGAGTGTCAAAACATTCGACGTAAATTCATAACCAAATCGGCTCAGAGGCCGGTGCCACGTAGGAGAACCCTACATGCATCCCAATGTGACGCTTCCTTCAGTCGCCCCAAGTCATATCCTGACACGACCGCCAAGTACCCTATAAAGTCATCGCAAACATGCAGCCGTAGAGTGACCTGGAATTAAGGTCTAGATGCTCTCCCATGAGCATGGTCCAGACCATTCGCCCTTCCTGTATCATCTATTGAATGAAGTGTATGCTACCTCGTTGTTCTAGAGGTATATCGAGCAAGCCATCTAGACTCATCGAGGCTCAACTGCGGGGAAAAACCGTGGGCCAGAATAGCCATGAAATTGGACGCTCTCCATGTCAATGTTGCCGTCCGGGGTTGGACTCCAAAGCTTAAGTAATACATATTTCCCGGAACTATTACAAAAATTAGAGCTATTAAAGGATTAGGGACTATCGCAACTTACATGGCAGGATGGAATTTGATGGTAATCTTGTTCTTGTGCCGTGCAATGAAGAATCGAGCGTGCGGAGCAATCAAACTTCCTGGAAACGCCTTGTCTGTTGCATAAATGCGGCTTGGACCATGCAGACGGGCTGCGCGAATCGAATCAATGTGCCGTGAATTTCTCAAACGACGCTCGGCCCAGTCGAGATTGCCTCTCCCACGACCCTCGCCAAAGTGCTCAGTAGCGTCCACAGGGTGAGCTCGGCGAGGTGGCGGGAAGCGGTGTAGTAGGCTGTCCTCGTCTTCTTCGTCATCACTTTCAGGACGCCAGCGGCTCTCGCGTCGGAGTCGGTCTGCCATGATAGCGGCGCTTGGAAGGGCTTCACCCTCGTCCGAATCTTCGTGTTCGCTCTCAGTCGTGATCGTGAAGGGGGGCGGTGTGGGTGCCGAAATACCGGCGGCATTGGGATCACCTTCTTCGACATGATAGGGGCAATATTCAGTAGCTGCGTCATCTTCATCATTGATGGCTGCCCGCTGCTCCATCATCTGGCGAGTCATGTCGTCAAAAGATTCAAAGTGATTCGGCGCCCGTGATGAATGATTGCGTAACCTGAGATTTCGAATTCGGTCCTCCATGCCGGGGCGGCTTTGGTCCCAAACTTGCGGATCATCAATTGCTTCTCGTAGTGATAGTAGCTCCGGGTGCGAGATGGGGCCGGGTGATCCACGGGGAGACCGTGAAGTGTATTCAATCCGGTAGGCCGAGGTACCGGTAAGGAGCTTTGCCTGCGACATTGACACAAATATCATGCCCTCCTGAATACTGAAACATAGTTAGCGCTTAACACGATAAGAAAGAGACAAACATACGGTGCTGTAAAGCCGCGATCTGGCGCGCGGATGACGACCTTTTCCAAACAGAAGGAGGTTTCTCCAATGTGTTTGAGCAGGATATTACACCTCGAGCTCTCACTGCAGTAGACGCTCTTGTCATTCTTCAAGACATTTTGCACCTTATAGAGCCTTTCCGTACTATACCTCTCATACTCCCCTCCATCACAGCTTACGACATCCATCTTCAGACGTCCTGGGACAACCTGGCCTTTATAGCCGTACTTGAATCCATCATGTTCACTTGTCCGGCTGACGTCATGGTCCAACTTCCGCCTCTTTGCCTGCCGATGCTGGCTGGGCTGCTCGCTCGTGGGGCTACGAGCTCCGACGTAGAAAACTGAAGAGGGGATGGGGTTGAGATGGTAATCACTCAGAGAATCGAGTATATTGGTTGGATCTATACTGGAGCGATGGTCTCGAAGTCGGGTGCGAGAGCGAAGATAGCGCTCGCTAGGGGGCATCCGGGACCGATTCGCTGTCGGAGAGGCGCTCGGTAGCAGCGAAGACCCTGGTGGCTCTCGCTGTGCATGGCGCGAGGGCCGAGGTCTAAATGCTTCGGCGCGTGGTTGTCTTTGTGCTGCCGGGTCGCGCTCAGCCTCTCCGTCGGCCTCCGCTCGCAGGTCTGGCTCGCGGTGACGATGGTGTATGAAGTCAGCAAGTTGATCAAGCCTGCTAGCCGGTCCCCTTGGACGCGGAGACGTCGAGGCGTGGGGGAAGTCAAAGCTCCCCGGGTATTCAAAGCTCCTCGATGTGATGGGGTATTCAAAGCTCCCCGATGTGAGGGGGTTTTCAAAGCCCCCCGATGTGAGGGGGTATTCAAAGCCCCCCGATGTGAGAGGGTGTTCAAAGCTCCCCGATGTGAGAGGGTAATGAAAGCTCCCCGATGTGAAGGGGAACCTTGCGGGCGGAGGCGGCGAAGGAGACGTGGGCTGGCTTCTCGGCGGCATGGCTGGCGATGGAACTGGGTCCCATCGGGCTCTTGGGTAGTTTCTTGCGGCGGTCTTTGGGCGAATATGAATTCGACAGTCGGGCGGTAGAGAGGGTCGTTGACTAGGCTGGAGGTTGCAGGCACGCCGTCACTCACCGGGCAAGCCACGCGGGGCTTCTAGGCGGCGCACGGACCAACATCTACGTTTCGATTGCGGCTCGAGTCAGGTACGCGCGCTGGACAACTCGACTACAAGCCACCTTCGCAGGCTTTTGCGCCGAGATTACACTACGAGACACGTCAATTGCTCGCACCCATCTCTACTGCTTCTCCTACGTTCGCATCTCTACCCCCAGCTGTCTAGGGGATCGGGAAGCTCAAGCAGAGCTCGCAGACTCTCGCCATGGCCGACTCATCCACAGCTCCCAATGCTGCCCAGAACGTCACCAACGGCATTTTCCCAGCATCTGATGCCGCTGGACAGACAGTCGCTGCTATAGCTCAAGCCGAGACTGTGTCCGCAGGTAAGAAGCTCGGTTCCGCTTTGTGTACGAAGCTCAACACCTCACAGATGAGATTGCTCTCTACGACCGCCAGATTCGCTTATGGGGCCTCGAGGCGCAAAATCGGTGAGTAATAAAGCCTCTATGCACTAGAATATGCAGCTCAGACGCGCCAGCATCCGAAACGCCAATATCCTCCTCGTCTCCATCAAAGCTCTTGCCAACGAAATCGCAAAGAACCTCGTGCTCGCCGGTATAGGCTCCATCACGCTGGCAGATTATGAGGTAGTCACCGAGGACGACCTGGGCGCTCAGTTCCTCATCACTGAGGCTGACGTAGGGAAGAATGTGAGTGAGGTCGCTGTTTAGTTACCCACCTCGTTTCTAATACGCACCAGCGCGCCGAGGCTGCAGCTCCCCAAGTGCAGAAGCTCAATCCCCGCGTCAAAGTCAACGTCATCAATACCGACATTAGGAACGAGCAAGACGAAAACTTTTATAAGGCCTTTGATGTCATCATAGCTACCGACCTCGACTTCCTCTTCCTGAGCACCCTTAACGCCGGTGCGCGAATCGCAGAACGACCCTTTTACGCCGGCGCTACACACGGGTTTTACGGCTACATATTCGCAGATCTTGTCTCACATGATTTCGTCGTGGAGAGGGAGAAGGCAAATCGACCAACAGTCAAGGCACCTGAAACCGCTACGCGATCTGTGATAGACTTCAAAGATAAGATGGACAATGGCAGAAAAATTGAACTGGTCACAAAACGCGAACTGTACACTCCCTTGCTACTTGTAAATTCCTCTCCTCTAGCACCGGAGATGCAAAATAATCCCCGAAGGCTCCGCAAAGTTCACCCCCTCTTAACATGCGTTCGGGCACTTTGGGACTACCAGCGAAACGGTCACGGTATCTTGCCGTCGCACTCACCTGCTGATTTGTCACTCTTCACTACCCTCGCAAAGGATAAACACAAGGAACTGCTACTTCCAGGCACTACTCTCACGGCCGACTTCCTGAAGAACTTTATCGGAAATCTAGGTAGTGAGCTTGCACCTGTCACGGCGTTCCTCGGAGGTCAGCTAGCCCAGGATGTCATCAACGTCCTCGGTAAGCGGGAGCAGCCGATCCAAAACCTCATGCTGTTCGACGGTGAGGAGAGTGAAGCTCCGGTATATGCTCTGCATCCTATCTTTCCGGATAATCCGATCCCTCCGATCCCATCTATACCTATGGAGTCAGTCTTGGTCGTCTGAGACATCCTTATTTATTAGAGTGATCACAGGTTGAGGCGAAGTTATCCCATTTACGACCGTTGGAAAAACGGACAGCCGGAAAAGACAGAACAGGGAATAAGGAGTTTGGCATCACGGTAAGGCTACGAAATGTAGACGGCGCTTATTCTGGCTAGAATGCTGTAGCTGGTAGAGATACCCCAGGGTTCCTTTGATGAGGAAGCAGATTACACGTGCTCATGTAGATGTTTAGTAGCTGCTTTAGGATGAGATGTGGCTGTGAGAGCCCGGCTATCTCTAGTACCTACTCTCGTACATTTAGGCAGGAAAACCATGGTGAGGGTTTTGGGACGCTCTTGACTATGAATCGAAATATAGTTCTTCCTATATCCATGCTCACTGCTTCTTCTTTTCACTATCCTTTGCTCCCCGCTTCTTTCCGCCGACATTCCCAAAAAGCACCCAACACAAGCCCAGAAAGGCAACGAAGACAGTCCCGATGGTACCCATTTCCACCCACGCCGTCTTCCGCAAATCTAGCACAGGCACATCGATCCACTCGACTAGCTCCTTCCTCTCTTGCGCAGGAGCCACATGCATAAACCGCGTCTTGGGCCCGAACAAAGCCTCATACCCCAAATGCAACCTATCAAACGGATTCACAGCCATCTTCGCCCCTTCATCGGCGCGACACGCCCAAAAGACAACAGGCCAGGGCAGCGGCACGGAGGTATGACTCTGGGGTGCGGCAGGTAGGTAGCGTAGATGCATGGGAATACTGATATTCCATTGCTCGCCTACCTTGCTTTGAGCGGTTGGTACAGCGAGCTCGAACAAGGCTGCGCTGCCCCATTGCGAAACCACCCAGTCTGGGGCTTCGAGGTCGGTGGCGCCTGCGATGGAGCGAAGGGAGACGAGATTGTGGCTGGAGAGGAAGAGGGGGTCGGAGAATTGGTACTTGTCGATGAAGAGGTGCGAAGGGAGGGTGAGATGTGCGTGGAGCTTGCATGTTGGGTTCGGGGGGTTGAGGTGGGTGGCTGGGAAAGAGAGGTGGAGGGTTGGGTGGAGGCCGGTAGGGAGGGCGAAGGTGGTTGTGTAGGTCAAGTCTCTTGAGGGAATGGGGTAGTGGCGGGCAGGAGTTTGGAAGCGCGTTGGTTCTAGGTTGGATTAGTACAGAATATTAAAAAAAAAAAAGGTATATTGAGACAAACTAGGTGCGTTGTCTTTGCCAAGGACGGTAAGGAAACCGCTGAAACCGATGTCCTCGGGGTCAGGATTAGGTTCGTGGGACAGAATACCGATCTCGATGGTTTGGTCTTTGCTGGGGAGCTTTATGGTCTCACTCCAGGGGCCTTTCGGTCCGGCATTCCAGAAAGCATTGACGATTATCGCATGCGATATAGTATCGTAATCAATGTCGAGATACGAGGCTGAAAGTAACGAGGCAGCTATGTCTTTGCACGTTGAAGAAGACGACTTGCATATCTTCTCTTGTATGAATTCGACCAAGTTGGAGAGCGATGGGACATATGAATAATACTGAGACGATGAGGACATAGAGAAGCGCTCCGATAAGATGGGTAGCTTGATTGAGGCTTCATTTGTTGATGAACACTTCAGGTCAGGGCCGAAAGTGGTATGCAAGAGGTCGCACAGCTGGCCTTCAGACCGATCCTTGTGGGGGGTGAAGAAAACATGGAGTCCAGGTGTTACACGTGATGTGAAGGGCGGAATGGCTGTGTAGGGAATTGGCGAGGCCCAGCGAATGTGAAGTTCATGCCATTGTTCGAAAGCTTTGCTGAGCTGCTAATAGTTAGCACGGGTGATCTTCTCAACACGAAGAGTCCCTAATATCATCAACCCACCTCTCGCGGCAGCTCGCTCAAGCCAACTGTTATTCGATGTTCTTTCGTCGCATCGACTCCTTTCAGGGTAAAGGAACTATCCTTGACTTCTAGCTGCTCTGGAGTGAATGCATCCGGATTCTTGGATAGGTAGGTTATTCGTTGCTTCATCGTTGAAGTCTGATGGGCTGTACTCTGGCCCTCGCTGATTCGCAACGTTCACGAGGCCTGTATGGAAACTCCGCGCTAGCCCCTATAGGCAGTAAATTACACCATCTGTCCTGGCGGCATGACGAACGCCAAGTCCCTCTCGCTTTCACGAGCCGCCACCACATCGCTACTCCGCTGCCTAGATCCTCGTCTCGTGCTTTCTATGCAAACACCGTGTCCTTTCACGCGTGTATTGCCACCCATGGCCATATATCCACGAACTCTTTGCTAGGATTACTGATTCTCATCCGTATTCACGCGCAAAGATGCGCTCCCTAAACTTTCTCTACACAGCGCTGCTGGCAAGCACCAGCATTGTCGATTGCGCTGATGCATTGCGATCTGCCCCCAAAGTAAAGCTTTCAAATGTTCAAAGCCTCACACTCAGGAAGGGCTTGCAAACATCACATCGACGAGTCTCTGCGATACCACAGGTCAGTCACGGCTCTTCACCAGCTTCATAACCTATAGCTAACGTGGCAACGCATCTAGCTTAAATGCATAGGCGGCTCAGCGAAGGGCCTATACGAAATCGACATCCTCCGCTGCAAAAACTCAGGCGCCGACTACGATGAAGAAAACATACAATGGACATGCAGCGCTTCTCTCCCCGAAGAATTCAAGCTCGGCTCTACAGACGTGATATGCGAAGGCTATGATTCTCCAGACGACCCGTACATCCTCAAAGGCTCATGCGGCGTGGAGTATCGCCTTATTCTCACGGACAAAGGTCACGAGAAATACGGAAAGAAGAAGGGCTGGTTTGGCGACGACGAAAGGGGAGAGGACTACCCCAAAACAATGGGAGAGCAGGTCGCTGGAGCTATATTCTGGATGGTGTTCATCGGAGTGGCACTATGGATCGTGTACAACGCCTTTCAGAATTGGGCGGGAAATAATGGCGCCGCGGCAGGAGCTGGAGCTCGTCCGGGATGGGGCGGCGGTGGCGGAGGTGGTGGTGGAGGGTGGGGAGGCAATGATGACCCACCTCCACCATACGACTGGCGTCCAGGGACAGACCCCGGGTCGAGTTACAAGCGCAATTATGGTAGCACTGAGGGGTGGAGACCAGGTTTCTGGTCTGGCGCACTCGGTGGAGCCGCCGCTGGATATGCTGCTGGAAATTGGGGTAGGAACAACAATAACCAAACTGGCTCGAGTTGGGGTGGCAATCGAGGCAATGGGTGGAATAATGGAGAAGGAAGCTCAAGGTCGTCCTCGGGTTCATCAAGCTACTCTTCAACAAGACATGAGAGCACCGGGTTCGGATCGACTTCTAGGAGATAGAGCATGATCTCTGTATTACCTTACGTTTGAAATTGAACCCCCGATTACATTTTTCAAGACTCCACAATTACTCCATGAATCTTGAATGACTACAGAGAACTGATAAGCTCACTGTCCGAATATGTATAGCAGATGCCATGTCCATTCCAACGCCTGCAGAGTCACTCGCTCACCCACCCTAGCTATCAGTTCGAGCTTTGTACGCCCGCCAACCACGGCACTTCCTCATCCCTAATGGTCGCACAAGTCACATAACCCACACCATTCCAATCGGGCTCAACCATCAACTCATTGACAGCCAATTCCTCCACCACCCGCCCCGCATACTCAACCAGCCGCTTCAAATCCTCCCCAAGCTCACTCCACTCTGACGCCATGACCCCCTGACAAATCCTCCTCACGTTCTCCACGTCCAGCTCCGGCAGCGTTCCCTTGTGAATACCTCGATAAAAGGCCCCGCGGTCCATGACAGAACCGCATTTCTTCCGATCAAAGGCGTAGATCTGCTGAGCGAGGATGTCGCGGAAGACTTGCACTGTGATCCAGGTCTCTGTTTCGTCGGGGTTTGTCGGGTCCAGAGGGCGCCTGGTGCGTCCGTACGGCAGAGTGGCGAGGAGCAAGTCTCGGTCGATTTCAGTGCGCAGCTGCGCGAGCTCTGCGCTCTTTCTTTTGATCAAGTTTTGGACATGCTCCGGGAGCGCGTTGCGACGTGTGGTCCAGTCCGGGTGCCAGCGGGGATGGGCGCCGATGAGGTGGACGAGGCATTCCGTGTAGATGGATTTGTTCTCGGTGCATGTTGCGAGGAGGATCCAGCGGGCGGGGTCGGACTTGATGGCTAGGAAGAGCTTCTGTCGGTAGTGGCTGAAGATGTTGCCTAGGTATGGACGGAGCAGATGGAGGCAGCCGAGCTCCGTGGCGATTTTGACGAGGCGTTCGGAGTGCTCGAGAGCTGTGGCAATGTCTATCGTGGATACGGGCGGTGGGATATTGTAGAAGGTGCCAAAGATTTGGGTGTAGCATGCTATGGCGACTTCGGGGCTCATCTTACCTGTCGCAGTGGTGGCATCAATAGATGAACTAGATGGTGGAATTGGCTCAACCTCATCAGGCACGACCTCCAATTTGATCTCTACTCCACTAACAGCTTGGAGTTGATGTGCATGAGATATCTCTGGACAGTCGCCCTCCGCGTTCTTCTGGACTAAGGTAACTTTGCCATCAATTTCTTCTATCACAAACAGATACCACGGCGGCTTTTGCTCATTGGTGGTAGGCTGTATCAGATGCGAAAACCAGGAGGAGTGTTGTGTAAGGACCGTGCTGTGCAGCTGAAAGCTCCGAGGTGGGGAGCATGAATCTATCCTAACGATCACATCGCCCTCTGTGAAGACTGGAAAGCTGTCTGCAGGTTGTGACAGATTCATAGACCTGGATGAAGAACGTCGGTGTTGCCGTGGAGAGGGACAGACCTTCAAATCATCAGTGACCACCTTGCAAAAAGTGAGCTGATCATACTACAGTGTCATTGCGGGATGGCTCCTTTCTCAAGAAACTGGAATTTTGACTTTGCGCGTCTAAGTTAGAAGGGCTGGATAATGCCCTGACAGTCTCCGTAGGACATCCGGAGGCAACGCCCCTAGATGTATTGGATCCGCCACTTATAGACGTCTCAGCCAGCTCATCAGTAGAGACGCAGGAAGACGGCGGAGTCGTAGTCAAGGGAGTGGCCGGACAAGAGCTTCGTTCAAACGCTGGACCCCGAAAAGCTGACTCTCCCTTGCTCGTGGGAGAAATAGAAGATTGGAACGTCATTGAGCTCTCAAGATAGCGGCTAATCAGCTTTCGTTTTGGTGACAGAGATAGCGAGCTAGGGGCACGCCTCTTATGCATGAAGTAAAGTTGGCGAGACGTCTTGCGTCTTTCCCAAAGCTGTGTGCCGTGGATGGTGAAGGAGTGATACTTTCTTAGCAGGCATCCAACTAAATAGTCCTATTGGAAGATTAGCGAAGGAGTATTTACCAGCACAAGTGAGAGATCCGAGAGAGACGTGGTACATGAGATTCTCATGCTTCTAGTAAGTGAGTCTACACTCCAAGCGCGTGAGAGCATGTCCCAAAGAGAAAGCTCCCAGCAGCGTCGGGTTTCGACGAAGTAAAAGTAAGTAGCAAGGACGATGCCAGAAGCTATTAGGTTTCTCCAACGTGCCAAACGGCCCACATGTAAGAATCGCAAGTGCAAATCGACTGTTCGCTCCGAAAGTGCTACCCTAACTTTGTTTACTCCGCATGCACCGGGCTCAGTTCGTCCGCAGCGCCCTTCTCAGAATCTACCTCCACCACATTGGCCGGGATCCAGAGTGCAGACCGTCGAACCCCCGAGCTGTCAATTTCATGATTCGTAGGTGTGACTATTTCTGGATATACTTCAGTCTGCTGCGAAGCTAGTTCTCGATTGCGTTCTCCCCTTTGGGTGCGGGCGCAGAGGAACTACGTGATTGCAGCGGCAAGCAATGCACTCGACGGTATGAGCATTTGACCCTATAAGACTGCTTGTACGCTCTGTGTCCGAAAACACCTCCGTACTCTACTTGTTCTCGCTCTCGATTCGAAAGTGAACTAGTAGTACAGGACTACTTCTCGAGTTGTTTGGATCTTACGGGAGAGCACTGCATGTTGGTGTCGCAGTTCAACACTTTGTACCTCAAGTTCAGTAATTCATTGGGGTTACAGCCTGTTCGGGAGAGCTTCGTCTTCTCCATGCGTTCTTATTTAGAATGGTCTTTAAATTATTATCTTACAGTTTCCCGACTATTTTCTGTCAGGATCAGGATCGTCAGGGCGAATATTTGCAGGGCATGATCACGTTCAAGCCGCTGCTGGTTATGCCGCAGCAATGGGCTGTATAGTCCAATTCCATGGTCCTTCAGGCACCCAACTCCAGCCATACGGGACCATCTGACTAGCAGCAGCGGTGTCATCAAAATTAGCGGCCGTGCGGACATGCAGCAGTCGCAGACCGGTTGCCTCTTCATGCTTCCACAGCCGAAAGGAGACTCCAAACTTCTTGACGACCGAGTCCCTGGAGGTCAACCCATTGTGATCGAGTTCCCACCAGGTCTTGGATCTAGGGCGTTCGAAATGTCGGGGCCGGATTCCAGTGGTAGTCCAAGCGAGCGGTCCTTCCAGAGCCGTCGATATCTCGTCGAAAGATCCAAACCAGTCGTCTTCGCCATCTCGAATCATGTATAATGAGCTAGAACCGCCTCTTGCGCACCACGGAAAGCTAATCGTTCCGATCAGGCCTTCACTAAAGACGCGAACCTTGAAAACGTTCCAATTGTCGTTTCGAGGAGACTGTGTCGCATCAACTCTGCCAATTATCGCAAACTGGCGAAGGGAGGGAAATGCGCCTTTGTCATACAAGTCCTGTAATGCGTCGGCTAGTCTAGCACCGTCCAGTTTCCTTTCCCCTGTGTGACACAAAAGTGTGTGAGCCCCGTGCTCAGCATCCGGACGGGTGGTGAGCTGGACTAGAAGATACTCGAGTCTGGATGTTACGATCGATGTGATACTTGCGATGGAGCATTTTGGCCGCTCATGGTCAATTATCGCGTGAGGAGATATTGATGCGAGTATTCCAGAGCAAAGGTGTGATGTTCTGAGTTTCAAGCTTCTAAGACGAGGCAGCACAGCACTCACAGCACGACAAACGTGAGGCTTCTCAAGGTCCGGACTACTGATGCAGTCACAGTCTAGATTGAGATTGACAACTGTCTTCGGCAAGCTTCTCAAAATTGACACAATGGCGATGCTAGGGGCAGTAAACCCATGCCCGTTTGTTTGTTCGAAAGAAAGCCCGAACGTTTGGAGATTATTCATCCTCGCCAGAACATCGCATAGCTCGGTAAGCCGATCGAATGCATCTTTGGAGAAAACGCTGAAGCCCATCAGGTGAACTTGTGTGATGTGCAAACTAAAGCTTTGGGTAAGGTCGCATTGGACGGCGTGCCTTGCGAATCGAGAGCTTAATGTGTCCTCGCGAAGCTTGGATTCCAACGAGACATGTCGGTACAAAACACTGGCGGCCAATCCATGCCAGCGCCGGCAACACTTTAACGCGCTTACCAAATCGGACGGTACCGCCTGGAGGCGTTCGAAGATATCGAGGAGGATCTCATTGGGAAGTCTGAAGGTATAGGCCTTCTTGGAGCCCTTTATCAATGTCGGATATAGCTTGTAGGATGGCATACTTGATATTGTGCTTGCTTTCTAGTGTAGACGTGTAGCTATTGTTAGCTGAGGTGTGCAGAAGGAGCCCAAAGTGGTGGATCTCTGCTGTGATAAGGCATACTATTATATGAAGCTGCTGCGCTGCTCCCGGCGACGAACCGAGCCTTGAATAAGCAATGCATAGCGACAGGAATGTCGGCAGTTGTGTTGCAGGATTGCTGGTGTTCAGTGGACGGGTCACGCGATTAAACCTATGTGGTGGGGAACCGGTCCAATCTGGATAGGACCCTTCCCCGCACGATTCACGTGTTCATTATCCCCAGAGAAGAAGCGATTGGGCTTCGGATAATGAAAGCCTACACTATGTGATTGGAAAGAAGCCTATGGTTTGGATATATTACATTTTGAGAATTGGCTCCTGGCATTTTTTCCTTGTCCAGGTTCATCTTAAGCCCTTGTTCACAGCTTCCCGGTGGCGCAGCAGTCCTTCTCCACCAAAACCGACGCCTGGTTCTTCGTTGAGGGTACATCAATCGCAGGGTTCCTGTCGAAGAAGTCTGAAGGCCTAAAGTGAACCTGGAAGGTTTCCACTGGCATGACCGGCCCTGGGAGACATTCGATTAGCAATTATCCCATGACTTCGTAGTTTGATATCGTAGGATTGACTTACAGTCTTCGACCCTTGGGTTATGGGTCAGCCCAAAAACGCTCCAGACTACCAGATCTTCATTCGTGACTTCATCCTTCCTCTTCACCATGTCAGCTACGCCTCCTTTCTCCAATTGACTTTGTAGTGTATATCTGCCCGCCGCATACAATTCATCATCCTCATACTTCGTCACCCACACGTGATGCTGCGTGAAATGCGCTCTTTCCGACTGGATACTTCCTGGTGCAGCGAGCAGCTTCTGCGTCGGCGGAGGCGTGAATTTATATCCTACCGGATTGCCAGAGTGAGGGTTCTTCTTGTTCGGGTTGATGATCTTGAAGACACGGTTATGCTCTGGTGCAGCATCGAGGCCTGCGGAGCGATGGACGATGTTTTTGCGGATTTCGTAGAAGTTCCCATTGGGATTCTTCTCCTTTTCCCATGGAGCGGGGTGAGATTCTTCGTAGAGGACAGTGTTGTTGTGCCCGTCAACTGCGGGATCAATTCCTACAGATAACGTCAACATTGAAGTTCAAGGAAAGTGGTTGGGCGAACTTACGAGCTGCAAAGATGTGCTGGTGGTTCTGGGCCAGTACACCGCTAGACACGACATTTCCATAATCAGAAGTCTTTCCAGGGTCGATGTTGACGACCGAAACAATACCCGTGGCGCGTACCTCGAGCATGATTCCGCCAGCAGTATCAAGCTTGTATGCGAAGACGTACTCGTAGTTCGCGAGTGTGATGATGAACTGGACAACAAGTTCGCGGAGTCTTGTCACTACAGCGCGACCAGTCCGCCAGTTTGTGTGCTTCCATCCAATTCCATTGTCCTGCTCATGCAGACAGATGACGTTTGGATGCTCTCTCGGCTCACCATTGTTGCCGACCACCACAGCGTCGAAGTATTTGATAACACCGAGACAATCACAGCCCAGGGAAAGATTATTCGCGCAGTTTCCGGCACCACCATCTCCGAAATCGAAAGCCTGCTTGCGATGGAAAGGCGGCCTTGCGTCTCCGTACGGGACGGTCATCTCACTTATACTCAGACGGTAGAGGACACTCCTGCCATCGTAGTGAACATCATGGAGAACAGCTCCTTCGCGTGGATTGAAGGATACCCGGAACCGCCACTTTTGCCATTCGATGAGGGATTCATCTGTGACCTTGAAGGATGGTCCTTCAGGCTGGGTGATGTTGATGGGCTTTTGGTCCTTCCTTGTACCCCCAGGCAGGAGCTCTGGCACGTACTCGGCGGATTGACAGTGATCAAGAACGCGCTCGTGGTGTGTTTTGCCCGTCAGGCTATCTCCTTTTCCGCCTGTAGCGAGACGGTCCACTCTTACAATCTTTCTCAAGTGCGCGTCCATGACGGGTATCAATGGAAGTGGGTAGGCGTAGAAATTCGAGTCTGCATTGCCATTCTTGGTGTCCTGCGCAAAACACAGCCCTTGGAAATATCGTCGGTTCTCGGCGCCAAAGTCGAGACCACCGTAGGGCCTTTCCCATGCATTAGTCTTCACTGCAGAGCGAGTTCCGAGAGAGATAAGTCTTACCAGGGCTCAATGACCAGCTCGAATCCATCCGGAAGTTTGAATTCGGCGATGGCCTTCTGAAACTCTTCGCTCTCCTGGCAAGCCTTCACTAGATGCTCAAACTCCCAGAGCGTCAAACTCGCATTTCCGACATCTTTCCCGATGACTTCGTGCTTGACAATCTTCTTAGCTTCTACATCGACTACAGCCTCATTGTACTCGGGAACCTTGTCAGAACCAATGACATCATATTGGCATTTAGCTAGACGAGCTGGCCGTTTCGAGGCTGGCGATTGACCCGGCTGAGCCGCATGCTCGAGCTCTAGATATTGCTTCATGGCCTCTTTGTTGGGTTCCTGTAGGTATATCTCCCGGAAGTCTACCAGGACTTCCTTGGGTTGGGAGGAGAGAATCACATTGCGGGCAACCCGAGTTTCCTCAAGGTTGAGGGTTTTGAAGGGATGTGGCGCCATGGAGTCGCTTCCTGTAGCTGTTAGAGACATTGCTGTTGACTGTGCGATAGTAGTACCTTGAGGGTTGAGAAGTGATCGAGGTGGGGGTGCAATATATAAGGCTGCCGTACGATAACGGTCTAGTCACAGACAGAAGCGGTGTGATCCTGCGATACGCCCTATGCTATAGCTATGGAAGGTCAGGAGAGATGACTATCAAATGTTAGACAGCCTGCTTACATATGCTAGACAGCAAACACTTCTCAAAGAACGACTCAAGTAGTGGGCTGGGATGGCTGCGTTGGACGAGCCAGGTGACTTTCGAGTGTCAAAGTTGTTTCGCCGGGAAGAGGGCTGTTTTAAACATGGCAAGACAGATCGGAAGACTAGCTCCATGGACCAGTCGGTCGCACTCTGATTGCTCAATTGTATCTGCTCCCCACTGCACATGCACTACCAGAGGCCCTACCATGTGCGTTTCGACCCTCACAATGGGGCAGAATCGTAGCTCCGCTCACGGGTGCGGAAAGGGCATCGCATGGACCTGCTATATCGGGTATAGCTGCTATCTTGATCCGATGTCATTGGATAATAGTGATTCTTTTGACCTCAGATAGACGATACTGTACGCGATAAGGACGAGTGATATCTCCAAGACTTTGGGAGTCTAGATGTGCGTTTTACCTGATAGTGTGTTCCTCGAGCATCTGAACAGAGTCGCATACACTTGCCATATCGAGAGAGGCACGAGCGTTTCGGAAAGATCGGAACTCGTCGGAAGTCGCAGACTGAAGAATGCTACTGGGTACGATTGTTCCCCGCTCGATGCTCAGAACCTCCTGTCTGCGCGTCTGAATCCGAACTATTACCATGGTGGCTATACTTTTAGACCCCTGCGCGGACTAATATTGTCCTGGTCTCGACCTCTACCCACGAGTCCCGCGGAACTGTTCCGCGCTACCATTAATGCGGAACATCACCATGACCTCTTCAAAGAAACTGGATACAATCTGCTCCTGACGTAGAGGCGGGACCTTTTGCTCTAATCCCGAGCACAAAACTGACACACCATTGTCACATTAGGTATAAACGTACTGAAAAAGGATACACTGAAGTCGAACATCGAGCCATCCTGAAGCCCTCTAAGCTAGGCAGGTGTGACCATCTTAGATATAATACAAGTAATTTATAGCAAAAAAGTATCCCGGCTCCTCATAAAATCCATGCATGTTCCTACCTGACATTTGCCCCTAGTGCGCGTCGGGTCTTGGAGCAGGTATTGTCCAATTCAGGTAATGGCACAGATAGCTATTGACATGGCCATGCCACGCAGGAGAAATGTCTACAGGGTGGATGCCCGAACTAGTTGTTTCCGAGCCAGAGAACCACTGAGAGTCCCCCTCGGTCCCCAAGGACTCGCAATTCTCAGATCTAGATGGTGCCCGTTAGTCGGGTCTCGAGGTGCCGCGCTACAGATTTGCCATGGGTAAGCGCATGCGGTAGACTTACTGCCATAGGGAGCACATGAGCCCAGGACCGATTTCAACGTAGCGAGTCTCCTTGTCCCACATGTTTTCCAACGTAGCTGTCGAATCGGTTAGACGTGCTGGTCCATTGTAGCAGGATTGTTATAAGGGGGAATAGACGTACTACATGTATCAAGCTCAACATATAGTCGCTCCTCCCGCGGAGCAGGGCCAACGTGGACATCCGGGTCGTGGTTGTACACCGTGATCCAGTTCAATGCTGATAGACGCTTAGTTACCTGCGGTACTTTGAACCAGCTGCCGAACGGGAGGGCCGAAGCGGTGGCAGCCATGAAGGCAACTGCCATGGTCGTCGATACTTGGACCATTTTAAAGATGCTTTTCCGTTTATTATCTTTCACACTTAACCCTAATTAGAAAGATAATAGAAAGAGCGTAAGAAATCTGGAGGTGGATCATAGAACAAACAGCTATTCCTACAGTGCGCACCGTCCTTAAATATGGAGCGTAGATTCAAGCCTAGTCCAGATACCTCCGCCCCCAACAGCCTCGCTTTCTCGACGGTTGTGAATAACTCGGTTCCCAACAACTCGGTTCTTGGAACGCCACAGGGTCTTCTGAAGTGATTTCCAGGTTGCTCATGTACGGACTAGAACACTAGCATCTCCATATCAGTAATCCTAAATAATTCCTTCCTACAAATTTTCTAGGAATAAAGTGCACCTAGTAAAGCAAGAATCTGAAGTAGAATCTTTTTGTCTTCAACTTTAGGGGGTTTTGCTTCGCTTAGAACAACATGGGGGTTGAATTTCGTCCACACCAAGTTCCAACCAACTCGGGTCCCACGCTAATCCCCAACACGGCGCAAGTGAGCTCGATTGGAACTCAAGTAAACCTACAAATATAATTCTTTTTTGCGCCTGGCTTGCTGCGCCTTGCCCCTCTCTAACAAATTTAGCAACTTTATCTTCATTCAATCAACGTTGGACTTACAAGTTTATAATAGCTATCATGATAACCTCAACCCTTTTTTTTTTATAATAACGTACCTGACATGTCTCATCGCGTATGGGGGCCGACTACTTTTACGACAGCGCTCCTGCCAAGATGCCCTTTCTCAAAATCAACAACAGAAAACAAATCATCGCCAGCAATCAATTCATGCGCTCAAACTTTCCTCCCCCAGCCACTCCTCCAATGCCGCTGAAGTCTTGATAGACCGCGGATTTGTCCCAGGTCTCAGTCGAGCTTCCAACGAGGAGGCCAGAACCTAGACTCTCTACAGAGAAGCTCCCTATTTTGAGCGCTACTAAAACTTTCAAATTAATGAGCTTGACTGCCGTGAACAAGATGTCTTGTCTTGGTTGTGTGTTGAGGAAGTTGGGGCTGATAGGGTGACAAAGCAGCATCTCTAGCGTGATTTGCGCTCGATGAGGTCAGCTACAGTTCCCCCCCCCTCGTTGCAGCTGGACCTGTGAATATCCTACACTATCGGCGTCATTCGGAGATGCTCGTGTTCTGAGAAAAGGTATTTGACGAATCGTTCTTTCGATATACAGTCGGAATGACTAAAAGGAGCAGGACGTCTCTCTCTGGCTGCGAAAAAGGCATCATTGGCCGGTTCGGCAACACCACTCTCCAACTGATAGCGGGGGAACAGCCTGATCAACACCACATATATCATCGCAGTCCATTCATCACCAAATTAATCATCGATTTCCATTTCCCGTATCTCTTGGATTTACAGAGCGTCCTAGTCTGGCAGAATGGCCTCCGCCCGCCAAGCCGACGACGCAATCAAGTTCTACGAATCGCGGTCTTACAACTACGACGAAACATGGCACCCAGACTTCACAAAACGCTTCGTTTCCCACTTGGCCATCAATCCAGGGGATCACGTGCTGGACCTGGCCTGCGGCACAGGGTTGCTTACCTTTCTTGAAGCCGACGCCGTCGGTCCCACCGGGCAGGTCCTCGGCGTCGACGTGACGCCTGGCATGCTGGCCATAGCCACGTACAAAAAGGCCAAAGATGCAGAAAAGTACAGCCATGTGAGTTTCTACGAAGGGGACGTCTTGCACCTTGAGCAGATTGCGGCGCTGAAGGGGAGGACGTTTGACGTGATTACGTTGGCGTCTGCCTTGGTGCTGTTTCCGGATCCTAAAGCTGCGATTGAGCACTGGGCCGAGTTTCTGAAGCCTGGGGGTGTGATTGCGTTGGATTCGACGCATCCGAGGAATTTGGTGTCGGGTATGGTGCTGGAACGGACGGCGAGGCGGCTGGAGCTTGCGGTGCCGTATAATCGAGATTGGAGCCAGTCTGAGTCGTCGTTGAGGGGGGTGGTAGAATCCGCTGGCCTCGAGGTTGAGAAGGTTACTACTGTTAATGATCAGGCAGGCTACGGAAAGCGTTATTATGGCGTTGAGGAATGGGACGACTTTTTTGTGGAAAACGTGATCGTCAAGGACGTGACGCGGACATTTGCCAACAACGATATCAGAAAGAAAGCGCAAGGCATCTTCAAGGAGGAATGGGAACGGCTGTCCATCAATGGCAAGGTGGAGGAAGTGGACGCTGTCTTCTTGGCCATCGCCAGAAAGCGTAAGTACACCTGAGCTTGATGTAGAACCGACTGACCGCTTCTCAGCTGCGGACGGTTCAAAACATGTTCCAAAGTCTTCAGGAGACGCTGTGGTCTTTAAGGGCGGATGTTGCTGTGGTTTAGTACAGTACACATCTACCGCTCCGCCGTCCGACCTTACCCTCTGCCATTGTCGCGCATGCCAACAAGTATCGGGCTCTGCATACCTTGTCTTCACCGCCATGACCCGAACTGCTCTGACTTTTACAACGTCGTCGACTCTCAAGACTTTGCAGCTTTCGGGGATTGCGGATCGCCAGTTTTGCACCGGCTGCGGTACACCCATCATGATGAAATACCACTCTGAGCCCGACCATCTGTGGCTAGCGATGGGTACAATAGACTTGGACAGTCTGAAAGGTCGACAGCCAAAGGTCAGGAGGCATATATTTTTGACGGAAAAAGCGCCCTGGGTGGCGCTAGCGGACGATGGGACGAAACGCTTTGAGACATGGCCAGAAGGGGACCAGCTCTTGCCCGTGCAAAACTCCGAGACTGGCTAAAGCGCGTGGTGGTACGGTCCGAAGGCCAGTCCAGTGAGATTGTAGAAGGATGCAGCAGTCATGTCATGTTCGCAGGATCAAGTCGAATTTGCGAGGAGGGCGGAAGAGCGAGCGTGAGTGGCACAACGTGGTGTGCCGAGTATGGCGCGCTCACAAGTAGTTATACATGTATGCATGCACGAATTCATTGAGTGAGAGCTTGGACTCGGTCCGCGCAAAGCGGATGTTTCTGCCGACGGTTGAGCTAATGGCAGGCGGCGTTTGTTTCATGCTACTGCGGAACGGGCGGAGCGAGGGTCTAGTCTTGTTGGTGTTTTGGCTGATCGCAATGGGGGGGGCGCTGGGTTGGAGTAGCTTCGCAGAGCAGCACCGCCGAGCATTTGCCTCTGGCGATACGCAATACAACGGCTTCTCGGTGGCCTTTGGGGCGTAGCAGGTTTTCTGCGATTATCGCTGCGCCCGGTGTGGGTATTATTGGAGGGGCATGGCTTCGCGTCGTCATGTTTCGACAAATTCGCAGGCGAGGTTGGGTGGCCAGCTCTCCAGCCTGCCCTGCCAGCCACCCCGGCCCGCCACCACGACCTGCCTCTCAAAAGATGGCCTGCACGGCACGCTCGTTCTGCTGCATTCCAATCTTCGCTCTCCAGTGCTCTTCTTCTCTGCGGCAACCCATTGCACAACTTTTCACTCTGTATTATTATTTTCCGTGGTCGTCGGCGCTGCAGTCAGGGTCCCGCTACCCACACCCACACCCACCCCGGCCCCGGAATCCTAAGGACAGGGAAAAGCCCATATTTCGTTTCACGGCCGACCGTCTGACCTGCCGTGGCTAGTCGAGTGGAATCCACAGGCAAAGCAGACTCCAAGAACGCAGTGTCTCCAACCCCGATCGGGCGTCCGCATTCCTGCAACCTCTTGGCCAGCACCACGCCGGTGGGTCCAAGCATGCATCCCTCCGTTAAGAGCCCCAACACTCCGCGCGGTCTCCAGCATCCGCCTCCCGCCTCGTACGCGTCCCAGTGCTCGTTGCGCGACCGCAGAAACTCGCTGCATCCCCTCAAGCAGAACCCGCCCTCCATTGCCGAGGCCGACATCGACAGCTTCGACGACGTCGACATCTCAGCCGCCGACACCATCCGCCCTCCACCTTCCGCCTTCACGTCCAGGGCCGAGACTGCATACGACCCGCATTCCGACCTTCCCTCGCCGCTCGAGAACTACCCCTCCGGCTCTGGTCACCAGCGCACCCTCACAGGCACCCTCCTGAACAACTGCCAGCCCTTCCTCAACCGCGCTACATGCACGTTACAGCAACATACATCCCGAGCATCACTCCACTCCCCCACAAAGTCCCTCGCCAGCTTCATCCCCTCCAGGACCACCATCGAGTCCACCGCGAGCCAGCCCAAGATCAGAGCTGGCGCAAAAGCCATCCAGAACTGGTTCAACGGCGCGAGCAGTCAGATTGCTCTGGGCGTTGCGACCCGAGAAGACTCGGACGATTCCGACGACTACTACGACTCTGAAGACGACGACGACGAGGGCACCATGATGGGCGGCATCTTTAACCGCGGCCCGTCCTTTACACGGTCGAGCGAGAGCCCAAAGCAGACCCAGGCTCCTGCTTCCAAAGCACCAACCCAATCGGCAGCCGCCAACAGATTCGCATGGCTCCTGTCTACACAGAAGAATGCCACCATTCCTCCTCCCCTTCCATCGCCAACCTACCACAACCCCTCCGATGAGCTTCTAAATCTCAACATCTCCCAAGCCCTCTTCCCACATGGCCCCGCCGACCCACTGGCTCCTTCCTCTTTCAATGACCTCCTCACTAACGCTGAGTCTCTCATCTCCCATTTCCAGCAATCCTACCGCCAACTTTCGACGGCTCTCGTCGACGCTCGGTCAGAACAAGAGGCGCAAGATGACGAACTCGACGAGGCAGAAACTCGGGTTAGGCACCTGAAGTCACAGTTGGAGACAATGGCCCAGCGAGCGAGCGAGCAGGACGAGCAGATGCGGAGGATGATGGAAGAGCTCATGTTTGAGCGCCGTGCCAGGCAAGAGGAGGAAGAGGCGAGAAAGCGAAGTCTAGCTCTGGTCAGGAATGCTGCTGGATGCGACCATAGCGAGTCCCTCGACGTGAGAGCGATCCCAAGGCGCCGCACACGAGTCTCAAACTCAGACGTCAGCGTCGACTCTGGATTCGAGTCAGAGTGCGAGACGGACAACGCGAGCATCTTCTCGAGAACGAACTGCATGAGCCCGACTGGTACCGACTTGTCATCTGTCCACGAAAGCGAGGATCAGCACACGACGCCCAAGGGTAAAAAGCCACAGGTACTCCAGCGAAGAAGCACGTATGACAAGGTTCGGGACCCAACCATCAATGTCGAGACCAACAGCTGGGGCTGCGCAAACTGCGAAGGCGGCTCCCAAGCATCAGTCTGGGGTCGTCTGGCGAGAGAAAGGGAAGAGAATAGCGTGCTCAGGATAAGAGTAGGCGAGCTAGAAGAGGCAGTCGAAGGAGCGCTGAACGTAGTGGATGGACCGTGGGGCATGTAGTCGGCTCGTCTGATCTTCGGTGTACATATTGATTTTCTTTTTCTTCTCTGGCGTTTTTGTCCAAGCATAGAGCATGCTGGGGGACTTACGGAGCATTCGTGGCATTTTTGCATACCAAACCCCACAGAGATTGATCATGGCATGGGCGTAGAGCGCCGCGATATACCATCCATAGAATGACATATCATTGAGACCTTTTCAAATTCGTCCCAACTGTGAAGATATGATGAAATGGTGTTGGAGAAGTGTGTCGTTTGGGGTACTGTTACACGACATGACAGCTGCGTAGTAGGCAACCCTCACAGCAATCCTCCTTGCGAACCTATCGTTCTAAGCTTATCATGTTGACAGCTGATTTCAGTACAGTCGCGAAGCAGAATCCATTTCCCGATTTCGCACCATTGATTTTTTTTATTACAGCCAAATTGGTCGTGTAAGTAGCTTTGTAAGGTAATATTCTCAGAATTTGTACACGTGTTTTTTGATATGACATTTTCATGTGGAAGACTTGCCTTTCTGGGGGCGTCGGATCTCAAGCAGTCCCTTCTATACGACAAAAGTGTGCCGGGATCTCAAATGAAGGAGTTTCACTGAGCAGGTGCGAAGCAGACTATCATCAAATGTCGGCATCTTGGTAGCTCTGAGCTGTATGTTTCCCATGCATGCATTTTCATTTCATCCATCTTCCGTCCTAAATCAGGCAGACTAGTCGACACACATTCGTCGAGGCTCTCTCAACGAGTCTGACTACCGGGGTGACTCTGAGGTCCTCGTCGCCTCCAAGAACCCCCTTTTGGGCGGGTGAGGTTGAAGATGTTGGAAGCAAACACGGGACAGACAGACTCGTTGTATTGCTTAGACCCGGTTGTCGTCCTCCCGAATCCAACTAGGTACCCCCCTTCTCACGCCTCTCCCCTAGAAGAGCCATCATCTTGTCGAACCGCTCTTCGCTCCCTCTCAACCGCGTTTCGTAGCTTGCCCTCTCCGTCTCCAATTTCTGCCGTAGCAGACGGGTTTCTTGCTCCGCTTCTTGACGCAGTTTCTTCTCTTGCTCGAGTTCCTCCTTGATTCGAGCGAGGGGGTCGGACGTATCACCTGTGCCAGAGTTTCCTTCCTGCTGCTGCTGCTGAGAGCGTGATGGAAGGACTGCGCTGTTGTTATTTGTGGCAACGGAGTTGGGCGTTGCGCGCACCCTTGGAATGCTTGTGTGCTTGTGTGGTCCACACAGATGTTGATTAAGATGCTCTCTACGCTTGAAGCCTGATCCTGATTTGGAGCGAGGGCAGTTGGGATACGGACAGAGATATTTTTCAGTCTGGCTGTGCTTGGTATTTTGAGCATGTCCAGCCATGTTAGTCCTGGGTCGGCGCGAGACTAAGGGACTGTTGGCGTCTCTGGCAGATGATCTTTCTGCTGCATGAGCTGTAGTACTGATAGGATACACATTGAAGGCAGAGGTCGTAGCCATAGCTAGGAGGCCTTCCTGACTAGGAGCTGAAGAATCTGGCATATATGAAGGAATTGTCGCTAGATTTGCATTGAAGAAGTCACCAGTCCCTTGAGAGAGCGGCTGTTGTTCTAGAACTGGAAGATCGCCGTTATCCAATGCGGAGAAAATACTCAAAGCTTGATGGTTCCTAGGGTTGGCACCGACTGGGTCGACGGAAGCTGTGCGATCTATTGCTGGTGAGGTATACTCAGGAAATGTTGCAAAGTTCGGCATGATAGAATGGCTAGCAGCTTGTGGTTCGAGCTGTTGTTGTCCTAATCCTAGAAAATCTAGGTCGCTGAAACTGGTGTTGAAGTCTGTGAACTTTAGTTATTAGTCCTGATGAGATGTTTGGAGCGCTTACCAGGATTCGGATCCAAGTTATCAACTTCCCTAATCCCCCGGATTGTATTGCTCGTTGAGTATCCCTCTTGGTCCTCCCATGGCCAGCCAGGATTGTCAAAGAACATCCAACATACCCCCCAGAGAACTAAAAGCGCTGGAACTATTTCCCAAGGCATCGTTGAACATGGAGGACGAATTCTCCCTGGAGGGAACCCTAACCGATGTTTGATCAGCGATACGTCGCCGAGTAGCACATCAATTATGCGGATTGATTCCAACATGGCTGCTTCCCTCCCACAGATTACGCCTAAGACGATAAAAAAAACCCGTCCTATCTCTGTAGCACCGCGCAAGGCCAGGGATTTGCCGACACCGCCACGACGTTGTGTCAGCCCTCGCTGATGATCATCATTTCTTCGGATGCTGCGTGTTGCAGCAATGCAGCAAGGTAATGAACATGTATCTTGGTCCACGCTGGGTCGATATAAAAGACTCCGTAGATGTCGGAGGGCGGCAGCGCGTGGCTGCCGTTCTTGAGCAACTTCAGCAGCAAACCATCTGGAATACTGCCGCAGCCGGATTCGCGGGTCAAGCTTGTCTTTGAATACACCATCATTTGCATCGTTGGTAGGGATTCGATCAGATGTGTCGGAGATGGAGCTGACTAAGTACGCTGAAACACTCCATCCCACTTGAGGATAGGTCCAAGTTAGGAGGGGAGCGAAAGACATAAAATAAAAGTTGCGAGAGCTCAAGAATTAGAAAATGGCTGGCACTAGAGCAAAAAAATTCAGATAGAATGAGAAGCATGTCAGCGACCCGCGAGGGCAAAACGGAGGAGCGGGAAACTAGAGTAGTTACTGGGTGTGGACCATACGCTCTACTTATGCTCACAGTTCGATAAGCCTGTTTCAAGGAACTAAAGATCAGGCGAAGAGTAAGGCGAAGGTAGGGCGAGGGGTAGGGCGAAGAGTAGGGCGAAGGGTCAGCGCGGCTAGGGTGAAGAGTAGGAACATGCTGATTGGATTGCGACACGCGCATTCCATCACAAGGCTTGAAGGTAACGATGCTAGTGGCAAACCATGACTTACGTCACTTCGTAAAGTACATATCTATTCCCGTAAGACGCTGGCACAAGGAACTTCCCGCGGAAAGACTATTTAATCAATGGGTCAAACCGGACACCGATTCTGACCTTAACTGTCCACCCCGCGTTGCTGGCGCCACTGTGGGGTAGCTCAAGCTCTCGGAATAAAGATAGACTAACGTTAGCTTGGCGGTGAACGACCGCCGACGCCGCTTACTCTAACCTTTGTAGACCTAACCTCGTACCTCATCTTCCTCTTTCGTCCTTTCCAGTCCTCCACGATGTAACTCTTCTTCCCGCCAGATCTATACGGGAGGCCTCACCGTCTCAGGCCAGCCACTCACAACACGCGCTGGGCAAGCTTACTACTATGCTCACATGATAGCGCAGTGATCTTCGCCCTATAACTCACTATGAGGGGTACATATGGGTCCTTTTGATGTTTTCCACCATACGCAAATAGCATATGCTTACCGGAGGAAGAGGAATTGTTGGACCGGTGCTTGTTGGTACACTAATTTAGTCGGACAGAGCGGCGGGTAAAAGATAAGCTTATATAGCCGCAATGTCCATCCAGATTCTTTTGTTCTGTTGGTACTGGCCTTGTCTCGCGTATGAATCATGAGAATATCTATCCTGTTCCTCAGCAGTGTCGCTCCAGCTGCTGCAGGCGTCATCCCCGGCATTAACCACGGCCGAGCCAGTGCAGGATGCGGCAAATCGCTCCCTAACGTCATCACACGTGGAGAATCTAAGAACCTCACAATCGACAGCGACAGTGGTGTTTCTCCGCGCAAATATAGAATTCACGTGCCAAAAAGCTACCATGTCGACACGCCCGTGCCGCTTATTTTTTCGTTCCATGGTAGGGGGAAGGATATGAAGTATCAAGAGGAGCTGTCGCAGTTTTCTAATAAGAGCTTTGGGTTTGAGGGGATTTCTGTGTATCCTGAGGGCGTGCCAGTACGTTTTTCCATTTCAAAATGGAAAGCAGGATGAGGAGGTGTTGCTAACGAAAAGTAGACAGAATCAGGAACCACACAATGGCAAGGCGATCCTGATGCCCCAGAATCCATCAACGACGTCACATTCACCCTCGAACTCCTCTCTCATCTTGAGTCACGCTACTGCATTGATACAACGCGCGTCTACGCATCCGGGAAATCCAATGGCGGAGGCTTCACAGGCGTGCTAGCCTGCGATCCTGACGCCACGAAACGCATTGCTGCGTTCGCTGCTGTCTCGGGCGCTTTTTATCTGAACGATGACCAACAACTTCCCCGTTGCAGACCCTACCCTTCGAGAGGAAAGATCCCGGTCTTGGAAATACATGGTTTGAAAGATACTACGATTCCCTACCTAGGCGGTCTCAACACGCGCGGAAACGCAAACTCGACAAACGTTCCCGATTGGGTAAACGCCTGGGCTTCCCGCGACGGATTCGACCCGGATAAGAATCGTACAGAGCATTTATGCATGGGGCCAAGGGAGGTTACAATGTTCACATGGGATGAGGAGGAGGCGTTGGTGCATTATCTGTATAGCAACATGGAGCATACGTGGCCGAGTGAGTTCGGGAACGCGGATGCGTGGAATTTGACGACCTGTCATGAGACGGATGGGACGAAGGTTGTTTTGGATTGGCTGAGTACGTGGAGGCTGCAGGGCAAAAGGAGTGAAGTAGATGATAAGCGGTGATGGAAAGGAGAATGTTCCCCAGAAGTAGCATATGTGCGGGAAAGAGCTATGTTTCCTGACAATAGTACATGTGAAAAATACAGGATTGGAGTTTTGATCACGAAGCTTTCACAAGGCTTCCACCCTCTAGGAAATGCAGGATGTAGGCATCTGCAATTGACGTCGCCTGAACGACTCGTCGGCCCGATTTGCAACAATATTCCGACTCAACTAGTCTACCAATCATACGTATACTTGCAAATCCTCCTATACATCGACCATCTCGCAGTACTTCGCACAAGAGCAACACGCAGTCACCCACTTCGTTGGATCCCTGCAGAAAGTGGGGAAGCCCTCTCGAACACAGGAATAGCGCGAAGATCCTCCAAATACCTTGCATGTAGTAAACCAACGCCTCGGTTAACAGAAGAGGAATAGTGGCCCCTTGCGTTACATACGTCGCATCAAGAGGCTTCGCATTTCCTACGTAGGCCTACATGGTAAATGCTTGGATGAGGTAGGCAGCAACAATTGAGGCGAACACGTCGCATCTTTGACGATTTCTGGGGCAAACGTTCGCCAATCCGAAGATATAAAAGAGCGCTGTGGTGGCAATTGAGTCTAACACTTGGTGCGGGGCTATCTACATCTACCGAGACCGTAAACGCTATTTAAAAAGCAGTTCAACACATTGAACACTATATCAATTGGCACAGGTGGATATAGACCTAAAAATGACAGACTTTGGAAAGGTAATTGAAGCAGCCGTTGCAGCAAAAGATATCCCCGGCTGCGTCCTTGTTGCCAAAAATCGCGATGGTATGTCCTCTTCCCAGTTTCCGAGCCATATGATTGACAGTATGTAGGCTCCTTCATCTACAGCAAATCCTTTGGTACCCGCTCCCTCAAGTCAGGCAAGCAATTGCCCCTCACCCCCTCGACTATGATGTGGATAGCTTCCTGCACAAAACTCATGACATCCGTCTGCGCCATGCAACTCGTAGAACGCGGACTCACCACGCTGGACGAGCCCGTCTACAAGCACATCCCGGAGCTCAAGAACTACCCCATCCTCAAAGGCTTCAAGGAAGATGGCTCCCCCATCGAAGAACCGCACACGAAACCCATCACGCTGCGCCTGCTCCTGCAGCACACGAGCGGCCTGTCCTACGACTCCATGCACCCGCTGCTCTTCCAGTGGCTCGCCTACCACGGCCGCGCCACGGCCAGCTCGGGCAAGCTCCTCGAGCGCTTCGACGCACCCCTGCTCTTCGAGCCCGGCGACTCGTGGATGTACGGTCCCAGCACCGACTACGCAGGCCTCCTCATCGAGCGCATCACCAAGCAGTCGCTAGAAGACTACATGAAGCAGAACCTATGGGAACCCCTCGGCATCCGCGACATGACGTTTTCCCTCGAGAAGCGGCCCGACTTGAAGGACAGAATGGCGGACATGGCCGTCCGCGATCACCCCAGTGGGCCCGTCCGGCACGAGAAGGACCGGCTGCCGTACCACGATGCAGCCGGCAAGGAATTCCAGGACTGCATGGGTGGCTTTGGCGTGTATGCTAGTGCCGAGGAGTACATCAAGGTGTTGCATGCCGTGATGGTCGCCGACACTGACGAGAAGATACTGAAGAAGGCGACGGTGGACGAGATGTTTAGGCCGCAGATGGCGCCCGGTGGAGTCGAGGGGCTGAATCTCGTCTTGATGAACGAGGTGGCGCAGAATGCCATGGGAGGCGTGCCCAAGAATGTAGACAAGGACTGGGGGCTTGCTGGGCTCGTGTTCAAGGGGGATGCGCCGGATGGGAAGAAGGATGGGACCATGGTTTGGGGAGGGTATCCAAATTTGATTTGGGTGAGTATCCTGCGTGTGGCTGCCGTGTTGCGTCGAGGTGGCGTGGCTGACGTTTGTGTAGTTCATTGATCGCAAGACGGGTCTTTGCGGGCTGTATGCTGGACAGGTGGTACCGACGGGAGATGCAAAGTGTGCGGCATTGGTCGCCAGGTCTCAAGCTGGCTTGTATGAGTTGCTGAAGCAGAGTCAAAGTAAGTCGTCACGCCTCTAAGGTAGCTTTCCCTCCCACATTGGTCAATGAGGAAGCGTCGAAGCTGACATGCTGCGGATAGAATAAGAAGGCTGAATACCGCCGTGACCTTGGTAAATATTGTCTCTTCGTACAATTCATACAAGACTTGCAAACTATTGTACTCCGTGGGAGTCCTTTGAGGAATTATTACATGGCAACGTCCTTCATCTCACAAACCATTTGATGCAATAATAGAGCTCATCTTGACCTTCGAGCTCGCCATGCAATCTTGATATCCGTCACTTCACTGCTCCTGGCCAGTGATCTCCACATCATCGCCTACATCCTCATTTTCTTGAACCTCAATTCCTGTCATGTGTTCATCGTGGTCGTGGTCGTTGTCGTCCGACTCCTCATTCCAAAACAAATGCTCATAACCGGAGCCCGTAATGTCGCCGTTGCTACAGTCATATTAGCACAGAATTACAGCTCATCGCTGAAGTATAACACTTACGGCCATTGAACCTGAACATCTGTCCCCGCGGACGCTTTCAGTCCCCACAGCATGATAAGTGCATGGTCTGGGAGGTCCCGATAAATCGGATCGTTCTTCACTTCTTCATCGTTTCTAATCCATTCTGCAATGCCTTTACACTTCGTTTCGAAATCTTCAGCCTCCAGGGCTGGAGGCGGATTCCGATGTGTACGCCATGGCTCTGGGTCAAACTGCTCCACTAAATTGACTATCTCTTTTAATTGCTGGGGGGTAGGATCTTGCATGGGCTGGATGTCTATTTCGTCATTAGTCTGTGAAAATGTAATTGCTTACGAAAGACTTACTCGCAATGTTGCAATCATAACTATGGACTTTAGTCTGGCCGCAGTCCATGCAAGGTACTTCCTCGCTGAGGGGCAGTAAGTCGGTGACGAACGGATCATTGAGATCATAGCGCGTTCTAATCTCGGGAACCTCGAGCGGAATCTCAAACCCTTGGTCGATTTTGTTGTCAACTTTCTTAGTTTGTGGCACAGCAGGTGGTTCCTTTGATTCCCTCGGCAACACAGCAAGATTTCGTGGAGCCTGAGAAATTTGCGTGGGTAAGTATGCCTGATCGGGCTCATTTCGAAGATCTTCTAGACCTAACGGAAGCGCTTGCTGCATTTGTCCCATTCTTTCCCCAAGCTCATTATGTTGTTTAGGGCCCTTGTGCTTAAGCGACGGACCATTAGCTGAAGTAGAAACAGTCGTATCATGTGCTTGCCGTTCGATCGGCTCCAAAGGGGATGCATGTTGTCCGTTCCATCCAATGCCGTCGTGACTGTCCGGTGTAGGAGATGGCTGTACTTTCTGGTGGCTGTCATGTACCATAGCAGATGAAGGCACCGTGCCTCGGTCAGAATCGTATAGACCCCGTGGAACCTCAATGTTCGGATGACTACTAGTCTTCTCCAAGCACCTCTGCCTATACTCACCTGATCTAAGCTTTGGGGCACCACTCTCAAGCTGGGTACCTGAATCGACAGTTGCTTTCGGACGTCTGACGGTAGATTGGCCTGCTTGATACGAAGGCACGGCAAATTGCGACCTCGGCCTAAGTGGAGTAGGATCGACTGCATATAAGCTCCGATGACAGGTAGACACTGTCTCATGCAGCCTCAAAATCTCTTCGGGAGTCATATGAAGGGTGCTTGCATTCCGGTGATGACGTCCACTAGGATTCGGAGATTGATCACCTTGTCCTGTTGGATTCACAGCAGCCAAAGCCATACTGTTGCCTGATGTGCCTAAAGGTCGAGGCAAGGGTAATTCCAACTGCTGGGGTGTTCCGGGCTGTTGCTCAGATTTCTTGCTAGAATTATAACCACTCGAAGCCCTCAACGCCTTCTCGACTTCATTCGACTGTCGGTTATGCAAGGTAGAATCATAGCGAGAGGAGCCCACCGGGGGTTGTGATAGTATCGGTGCTTGGAGAGCATGGGTGTAGCCGGCTCCAGTCGGGCTGGGCTGATTCTGCGTAGAAATTGCTTGTCCACCGGAGTAGTATGCTGAAGACTTCAGATCAGCACCTTTAACCTGTCGACTCGGGACGACATCTGATATATGCGGAAACTGATTGCTAATGGTACTGTGTGTGATTTCTAGATTTGGTGGAGGCGCTGCAGCCTTGGGTGGGGGGGCATTTCGTCCTTCCAAGATGCCATATCGCCGCTTGCGATGTTCGAGAAGCGTGCCCTTGATGTCGGTATGGTAAACCGGGGCTTCATCACGGAGAGAAGCTGGGAGGCCAAAGAGTTTGCGCTCTTCGCCAATACATCGAAGGTGCTGCGCCGGTGAGCCTGACAAGATAGATTGAAACTTGTCTAGTTTTCCGGGAATCCAGCAAAGCTTGATGCTGTTGAGTGGTCCAGCGTCTCGCGCAACAGCCTTCAAGACTGCTTCTGGGTTCTTGAAGCCCAAGTCGTAGGCGGCATGATCATCTACTCCGTGGTTGCCAAAGCGCCAATATCCATACTGATTGTGTTCAGAGGTGAGGTCGAAAGAGAATCGATGAAATTTAAAATCAGTCGTTTTCTCTATCGCGCCGTAAGCGGTGACATATAGCGGTCGATCCATGGTGCCGTGGTTTGGTCTGAGAGAAGTTTTGAAGTCCGTGGTGAGCTTCCCCACGGTTTGCAGTGAGAATTGGGGAATGAGCAACGGATGATAACTGTGCACAAAACATGTGAAATGTATGCTCGTTGGGTAACGCACGGTCGCCGACACGGCGTTGCTACGACAATTGCTGAGGCCATTCGAATTGTTTTCCCATCGGATGTGGAGCAATCCTGCATGGCAACAAACTTCATCAGTAAAGAAGAAAAGGCCATTGCTTACTGTAAAACTAGACTCTGGGTTTTGCATTTGCGACGGTAGAAACATTCTAACGATTTGAGCAGAGAGCAGAGACGGTCGGGTCGTTAGACTTCCATGCGCGCTTTGTCACCAATATGCTATACACGCGCATACGGCAAGATGTTTTGGGCAGAATAAATATGGAAGGCGCGACTGGTCGTCCGTGTTACCAGGCGTACATACAATGTCAAAGCTCTTCTCCAGAATCGAAGAACTAATGCTCTGTTCTACCACGTACATCTACACACGAAGGAAGACGAGGAGGTACGTGTTCGACATCAATCGCGGTATGTATTGTGTTAGGCGTTGTCCGTCTACGTCGCGAGCATACGAAAAGTCAGTTCTATATATTACAGTGCCACTTGTGCCTCACAATGCTGACGAGTAGCATCACACCTTTCTTCATCATTCAACGGACCATCATCAGAGCCAAGCCTCCGTAGTGCCAACCGCATGGCTATCCACAGCACTAGGCGTTCCGGAGATAGCTTCAGATACTTCGGATAAAGCTGAACCTTGCCTGACGAGAATACGATTCGAAAGCGCCGGATACTCAAGGAAGGATTGCAACCATAGTCCGGGACAACGTTAGGATAGCATATGCCCCACATTGGTTGTGGAGATGTCGCTTTCGCGAAGTGCGGGGAGTCGATCGCCAGACTTCTGTAGACACGCTACGGCGATTAGAGCTCAAAGCCCAACTGGAAACACGGAGCTTAGCGCCGAGTCAACATCTGCCGTATGAGGCTTTTCCGAAAAGGACTTGCAACTGGAATGGCCTGCCGCGGTGGTCAGCTGGATGGCGCAGGCCCCCCGCACTTGGATCTTCCCGGAGAAGCTACATGGCTTGTATTTATTCTCCTAGCTGACCTGCCTGCAGGATATATTGCGCCCAGCCACTTTACACTAATCAACTCTACAAACATCATCAAAGCTTAGCTACGACAACATCTAAAAGCTGCCGTTCTTTTTCACTATATTATACTTAGATCTGACGTTTGTCCAACCACCAACATGCCAGGCAAACTTTTGCAGGAAACACCCTTTCAGACCATCACAATCAAAGAGCTTCATCCTACATATGGCGCGGAGATCATTGGGGCGGATTTTGAGAGCATGTCGGAGGAACAGTTGAATGAGATCAAAGCTGCAATGGCCAAAGTACGCCTGTCTACACCAACCATAAAATACGTGTAAACTTATCATCTCCAAGTATGGTGTTCTTGTCTTCCGCGATACCGGCATGAGTGACGATCAGCACGTGAAATTCTCAGAGAAGATCGGTGAGCTGGATAATGTCCGACGCTACTTAACAGGCGGCCGCAAGCTACGATACAAACACGTCGAACTCTTCGATGCCGGCAATGTAGACGAAGACGGCAATGCAATCGACCCGGATGCACCGCGATCACACTATAACAAAGGCAACGCGCTATTCCACGTTGACTCCTCATTCAATCCACGCCGTGCAAGCTGGTCGCTACTCCGAGCAGTCAAGCTCCCGCCTCCTGGGATGGGAGGGGAGACCGAGTTCGCCGATAGTAGAACCGCCTTCGACGAGCTGGATGATGCCACCAAGCAGCACCTCCTAGAGAAAGACTACATCGGCGCCCACACCCTCCTGCACTCTCGCAAACAAGGTTCCCCAGCTTTCTTCGCCGACCTCGATCCTACATCCCAGCCTATGACGCGCCACAAACTCGTCCAAACGCATGAACCCTCCGGTCGCAAAAATCTCTACATCGCAGCTCATTGCCACCACCTTGAGACGGCTGATAACTCCGTCTCAGAAGCTGAGGCTGCTGAACTCTTCCAGAAACTTTTCGCTCATGTGACGCAGCCCAAGTACGTGCTGAGCGTGGACTGGCACAACGAAAGCGACATGGTCGCCTGGGATAACACGTGTGTGATGCATCGGGCGACGGGCGGGAGCTTCGAGGGCAAGTATGTGAGGGACATGCGGAGGACAACTGTACATGATGATAGTTCTAGTGCTTGGGGGATGAACAATGGACAGGAGGCACGAGGGTTCGATCTGCAGAAGGCAATGGGAGACACAAAGGCTTAAATTTTAAACTTTCTTTTTGTATTCAACTATTTGTTTTCTCAAGCAAATTACTGGACTGTTATAATCGATGATTGTCCATCAAATCGTAGAGTAGCTAATGTTTTTTTTTGTTGTTTCATCAGTATTTCGCGGACGTTGGCAATGCAATTCCCATCCTCAATAATCCTCCGACAATGTCATACTCATCCAGAAGACCCAATGCTAACCAAGAGACTGCGCTCGATCAACAAGCATGCGGTGCCAACGTCGTTATATCGTCCAAATTTCCTCCCAGTCGCCCACACGATATCAAACCACCTTCTCAATCCTTCCTCGACCCTGGTTCTCCTAAAGTCCATCCTCCGCCTGCTGACGCAGATTGATCGCCTTCTCCAAGGCCTCACGCTGACGACGCGCACCAAACGAGGCACCATACTTCTGCTCGTTGCTCTCGGCCTCGCGAGGAGTCTCGCCATTGAATATCGGCAACAAAAGGTGGGCCCGCTCCGCCATGTCCATATTAAGCCACGGTATCTCGAGGCACTGGTCGATGGAACGGCGGGTGAAGTCGGTCTGGAGAATGGCCTGGTGCAGTCGTGCGCGCTGCTCGGGCGGGGTGGAGTCGCCGAAGACCTGGGCGATGGGACCGTCCTCGGTCGGTGGCATCTGAGGTGGGCTGGAGGTGAGTCCGAAGATCTTAGACCGCTTACTCGGGGTGCCGGTAGACTTTACGCTGGTGCTGCTTCGTTTGCGCTTGTGCTTGCTTGCTGGCGGGGTGGGTACAGCCGCATTGGACGGCCTTGCCTTGGGAGTCGTAGAGGTTGTACGGCGCGAGGGAGCTGCAGGACCCCGGGTGGTCGACATAGATGCCATCTGGGATGGACCGCGTGCAGTACCGAGCATCGTGGCATTTCTCTTCGGCGTAGAAACAGGCGACTGGTACGAGCCAGTGATAGTGTTCCGAGCCGGTGATGCTGAGTGCGAAGAATGCGACATCTGTGCTGGTAGCGTCGGCACATGCTGGGTCATCGGATCTTGAGACTGAAGGTGCAGCGTAACGGCCGGGTCAAGTAGCTCAACAGGGTAAGACTTCTTGCAGTTGACTTGACTACAGATCTCCTCAATACGATCGTCGAGACAGCGCTTCATGGGAAGCAAGTAGAAGTCATAGTTGTAGGGAACATTCGGATCGCTAGGCTTGGGCGGGTACATGATGCCGCGCTTCTCATCGACGGTCCACCAGACGCCGTACTCCAACTGGATCTTGGTCAACTTGCTGACAGCCTTGCGGTCTTCAAGAGTGACCTCGTAATCATCATCATAGTTTGAACCAGACATGGACGGCAGGATGCCAGAGTTAGCTCGGAACTCGTCAACACGGTCTTGGAGCTCGAGGCTGACTGCGGCAAGTCCTTCCGCAAGAGGACCCTCTCCGCCATTCTCATTGCATCGGTACGACATGCGTGAGATGATGTCGGTATACTTGATGCGTCGATCCTTGACGAACCAGTAGTGCAGACGCCAGCCTTCAACAGCAGTGCTGATCCAGCGAGGAAGAACTTCAATGTGGCGGAGGATCTCCTTGTTGGGACCACGAACAGGCTTGCCGTTCCTGCCAATGAGATTCTCAGGCTTGGTCATAGTGTTGGGAGAAGCCGGCCAAGATCGCTCGTCGATGAATGCGCAAGGAAGCGGTAGGTTCACCTCGTTGTGAGTGCTCAAATCGTGGTCCTCATGGTACGACGTCTGATCGAATCCCTCTTCGGTGCCCTGGGCAGGAAGATACTTGTACTCATTGGTAGGGTGAGTAGGATAGTGTAAGCCTGCGAATGCGAGGCCTCCGCCCTTGAGACAGACGATCCTGCCGGTGCAGATATTGTACCTGAAGCGCGCATACCACGGATCTGGGTGCTGCCAAAGATCTGGGTGCTGGACTGCGGTCGTATCCATGACGATACCGGCCTCAGTCATCGTAGTGTATTTGATCAACATGTCGTTGTAGGTGGTACAGTTCTCGGACTCGGACACTGGAGCATGAGCGCCATCGGACTGAGATACAACGGCGCTGACCACTCCAGGCTGGTGAACCTCGGTTTGAGGAGAAGTCACATGAGCCGCCTGAGCCGCGGCGATAGGAGAACCAACTGCGTTGAGGCTGGATGCGTCGAGGAGGACTCCACTAACAGGAGAATCTGGAAGCTGTGTGTATGAGTTAGCACATACGTTTGGTAAAAGAAGCACAATGGCCTCCAATGCAGCGAGTGCATGAAGTGGAGAGGAGTAGTATACATACCGGAGCAAAGCTCTTGCGCGTCTCAGAGGCGATACCGGTGGTCAACTCCCCAGTGTCATTGGCATTGGCGTCAGCGGTATTAGTGAGACAGTCCAAACCGAAGTCGAGCGAGTACTCATTGTCAGCAGCGCCAGTATAGGAGTCACTGCTCTGGTTGGTCTCATTGTAGCTGAAACCGCACAGGCTGAAATCGAGAAAGTCGTCAGGGGCTTGCTCATCAGTGACGTGATCGCCATTCTCATTCAGAGCCTGCTGATTGATGCCACTAAAGCTGTCGGTGGTGCCTTCGTCGAGTGTGATCGGATCACCATTGGGGTCTCGAGCCAAGGTGCCATCGTCATTGAAATTCAGGAGAGGCTCGTTCATAGTGTCTTCGACGGTAGTTGAATCAAGAAACGAACCGAAAAGCTCATCCCCAATACTCTTTCCGAGGGGCTGACCGAAAAGGCCTTCCTCGAACGACGAGTCGTAGTCTGAGCTAAGACAGGAGGATTGCACCATGCTTGCTCAAGTCAAGTATGACTGGAAGGTACAAGAGGTAGTGTGCAGTGCAAAGATGGCAGTAGAAGTGCGAGTATCGCGAGTAACAGATTGCAATTGAGTACTGTGCGATGTATGGAGACGGAGAAGTTTAGGTTTAAGAGAAAAGAAGCAGAAGGCCTCGAGGGCGCTCGCTTTCTACGACTCCGAAAATCGGGAGGCTGGGATTCATCTTCATCGCGGAGGAGAGGAGAGTGAAAGTTGAGTAGTGAACTGTTGAAACGGGCGGGGTTGGCCAATCATAGGCGAGCTGGTCAGGCGGCGGGACGAGTTGCTGGGGAGAAACTCACTTTCACCGGATGAGAACACCAAAATGGCGCAAAATCTGAACAGTATCATGACGTGAACCTATTGTTCCTATTGTCCGTTTCTATTGTCCGTTTCTATTGTCCTATTGACTGTGAAAGGTGAGGGTGCGCGCTCAGTGATGGTGATGGTGATGGTAATGAGACTTGAGGTTTCGCAGGCGCACAGAGTCCAGATTACGAGCCCGAACGATTGTAGAAGATGAGCAAGATCAGACGTCCTCTATTATCTGCCGTCGTATAAACCCAGGGGTGCACACTTCGTCGCGAGGGGAGGATATGATCTTATGATTTTGCCTCCGTGGCGAATTGCAATGGCGTAGGAGCAATGAGATGAACATAGCAATCAATCATTGGTAGCAATGGCCATAGTGTAGCGCCTCACAATCCTGCCCTGAAAGACAGATGCTGTCGTGGTGATGTTACAGCATTCCGTCTTCTTAGGTATCCTCACGGGCAAGTCTTGGCGCCCTTCGCCGCTGCAGTGGGCACTGTGTTCCCTCCATCCAGCTTCTCCGCCTATTGGTATAGCCTGCAATAGTGTTTTACATCACGCTCCCTTAGAAGCACAATCGCATCGTAATCTTCCCTTTTCGCATCTGTTAGCTTACGTAAGCAATCCTCTCCCGGCTCAAGGAAATGGCAAAGGTGCGCAACAAATCTCTGCGATTAGACATGTCTTAATTCAATTGGCATCTCCCACATCGACGCCGCTCTCCTTGTTGGGTGACCGTGACATCTTATCTAATCCCCCTTTGTGCCGCCTAGCCAATCATCCTTTTCGTGTCACGGCCCGAATCGCTGCTAAGTGAACGGACCCCAGCCAAATTCCACCTCAACCGTCCAGACATTCTCAAAGCAGTCGAGACTTCATGTAGTGATTAGGGATTTCATTGTATGCCATAAACAACGGGTCACGATAAATAGTCCAGCCTCGACGCAGAAGGTCTTTTTTTTTGCTAGAGCGAGTACTACCCTCTACCCTCTAACCTTGTCTTAATACTTCTGCATTATTGCGACCCCACTGTGTCGCCAACTCACTCACAAGACATAAATAGAAGCGCAGAGGACTAATGATGCATTACGGTAGAGTTGCGTTCGTCTCGAAGATCTAAGATGCCGTCAACAGCTGGTCGTAGTGTCCTGCGCAATTAGATCAGTGGACACAGTGACACGAAACTTGCGATTCCCTCAAAAGATCAAGGATCAGGATGAGAGGCTATATTGCCTACGAAGAAGTTGATCACTAATGGTGACAATCACGAATGCAAAAGAACAAATGATAAATAGGTATCTCTGTTCCACGGGTAATTTATGGAACGAGAGGACAACACCATTGGCGCTACCCATTGATAGTTAATTGTGTAATGGTTATACCATCAACAACTTATTGGAATGTGATTACAGTTCGGAAAGATGTTGAAAAGTGGCTGGACGCCCAAACCCGCCGAGCCCGACTCCGCCGCAGATGTGACAACCCAAGAATACAAAAACGCCATGAACCCCGTTCTCTGCCTGATTGCAGCACCCAAGTCATGATATGTAGTCTTCCGAGGCTCCTGAAATGTTCTCGACAGGTATGAAAGTGTGGGTAAGGAGAGTATGAAATGCGGTGGTTCTATGCTTCGCCAAATAGTCGAGCCGTAATGTCACCCATATAGGCCTCTTCTAATTCGTAGTCTTCGCCACCCATCTTATCGATGCCGACGTATTCGAATGCCGCAACAACTGCGTCAACGTCAAAGCCCATGGCAACAAAGCGGTCGATAAGATCTTTGTTATATCCGTGGTATCTACAGTTCCGTGTCAGCGTATGGTCATGAATGATTGGCGTGGAGTATCATACGCAGCAAGCTTGACTTTCTCCTCGTTCTCCTTTGCTTGCTGAACCTTTCTCTTAATGGATTCTGCTGTGGCACCACCGCTACCTTCGGCGACCTCCTTCTTCGGAGCCCCTGCATACTTCACCGCCCAATCCTGGGCGACGTGGTTGAACTCCGCGGGGTTCCTTATCAGCATCCCGGCGACTTCTGCATCTTGTGGGTCTTTGGGCTCGGGCGTGCTGAGGAGGGATTGGAGGGAGATGAGGGCGGACTTGATGGTTAACACTGGGGACCATTGCGAGGCGAGAGTGTCTAAGCAGATAGCACCCTATTTAGTCATTAGCAGGCTGCAGTAGATGTTTGAATATGATGCCTTACAGTCTGGGAGCTAACATTGGGATGCCAAATTTTGGTTATAAACTTCATCATTGGCGGTCGGAATGGATACTCGCTAGGGATGAGGATATCGACTTCGTAGTTGCCGCCCTCATACGGTGTATCGGGCGGACCCTTGAACTGACCACGTAGATGGGTGAGGTCGTCGCCGCTCCCTGCGGGCTCAACAAAAATCTGGGAGAGCTGGTCTGACTTGATGTCTGCCACTTCCTTCGCAATACGCCTAGCACGGTTGGAGGCCATAGCGAATGCTATTGCAGAGTATGTATTTTGGAATAAAGAGAAGAGGTCGGAAAGGACCGAGCGAGGGGTAACGGCTGGGTATAAGTAGGCAACAAGCGCGGTGCCACCCTACGGTTGAGCGTCAGCCTGAGGCAGCGATAGCGGCTCTGATGAGTCAAGCCAGCAAGTGCAAGCGGGCTGTGGCGGGCGGCTCCTTCGCTTCGGGGACTAGGATTCAACGACAGCAGCCACTGGACGTGCTGATGGCTGGGTCGTCGGTTGTTATAAGAATCGGGCAAGTCGAAAGGTCCGGAGCGCGGGGAGCTTGAGCTTGCTACTTCACCGGCGGGGCCGAGCTGAGCTCACCAAGTCGTCACTAGATGAACAGATGAGCAGGGAAAGAAAGGAAGGGGGACGGGCGAGCAAATGACGGGGGGATAGTCTAAGAACGTAGGTTGAACAGGGCCTGACGTGTCTCTCTCTATGTGGAGTTTGAATGTGAGGCGCCAGCGCTCGATGCATGGCCGGAGCCCCAAGGTGGCGCGTTCACGTGACACCGCTAGCGCCAAGGTGAAGCTCCGACCTGCATCAGCTCGATTCCGCCAGCGGCGGCATTACAAACAACCACCTCCTGCCCATCGCTGCCAACCACGCCCGTGTCACGTCGTCTGTCGCTCTGTCTGCGCGATAGCATCGAGTGCTCCTTGACCGGACCGTTGAAAGAACCGTCCGACGTCTGCCAAGTGTCATGGTGAGCCTGCCGCCTTCCCAAACCCCCGAACAGCGATACTGAACTTGTGCAGGGTAATCAGCAATCCAGCGCCGGGGGAGGCCCTGGCGGAGACGACAAGAATAAGAAGGACAAGGTCAGCTACTCCTAGTTTGCTCCTATCACCGCTCTACTCGTTTCCATTACATCGGGCTCGCCGCTTCGCCTGTGATACTGATGTAATTTGCCATGTAGAAGGATAAGCCCAAGTACGAGCCGCCACCGCAGCCCACGACCCGCATCGGCAGAAAGAAGAAGAGGGCCGCAGGACCAAGCGCCGCCGCGAAACTTCCGACCATCTACCCGTCGGCACGATGCAAGCTGCGATACCTGCGGATGCAACGCGTCCACGACCATCTTTTGCTGGAGGAGGAATACGTCGAGAATCAGGAGCGCATCCGCAAAGCGAAGGCGGCGAACACCAACCAACCTGCCAGCGCTGGAGGGGACTCGGACGCCCTCGACAGGAATGCAGACGAGCGATCGCGGGTGGACGACATGCGCGGCAGTCCTATGGGTGTCGGAAACCTTGAGGAACTTATCGATGACGACCATGCCATCGTTTCCAGCGCGACCGGTCCCGAATACTACGTCTCCATCATGTCATTCGTTGACAAGGACCTGCTCGAACCTGGAGCCAGCATTTTACTACATCACAAGTCGGTTTCGGTGGTCGGAGTGTTGACTGAGGACTCTGATCCGCTGGTCTCTGTCATGAAACTGGACAAGGCACCGACTGAATCATATGCGGATATAGGAGGGCTGGAGTCGCAAATTCAAGAGGTACGAGAGGCAGTGGAGCTCCCGCTATTACATCCAGAGCTCTACGAGGAGATGGGAATCAAGCCGCCGAAAGGTGTCATTCTGTACGGTGCTCCTGGTACCGGAAAGACGCTGTTGGCGAAGGCTGTGGCAAATCAGACCAGCGCAACGTTCCTGCGTATTGTTGGCAGTGAGCTGATTCAAAAATACCTTGGAGACGGGCCCAGGCTCGTGCGACAATTATTCCAGGTCGCTGCTGAGCATTCGCCCTCGATCGTGTTTATCGACGAGATTGACGCTATTGGTACAAAGCGTTATGAGTCAACCTCCGGAGGTGAACGCGAGATTCAACGTACCATGTTGGAGCTTCTCAATCAGCTGGATGGATTTGATGACCGTGGTGACGTCAAGGTTGTCATGGCTACCAACAAGATCGAGACGCTAGACCCTGCTCTGATTCGACCTGGTCGCATCGACCGAAAGATTCTCTTTGAGAATCCCGACCGTAAGTCATTTCCAGTACAAAGCATATTACGAACGGCCCACTAATACACGCTCAGAGACCACCAAGAAAAAGATCTTCACCCTACACACCTCAAAGATGTCCCTCAATGACGATGTCGATCTCGACGAGTTTATCAGCCAAAAGGACGACCTTTCCGGTGCCGATATCAAAGCTATCTGCTCTGAGGCTGGTTTGATGGCGCTTCGCGAGCGGAGAATGCGAGTCAATATGGAGGATTTCCGCGCTGCTAGGGAGCGGGTGCTCAAGACGAAGAGCGAGGGCGAACCCGAAGGCTTGTATTTGTAAGATACGATATAGATCTTTCAAGTACCTGTATCAGTAGTAGCGAGTCACGCTTGATTACATTGTGCCGTGGGCATACTAAGTGACTGTCAAATGTCTTTAATATAACAAGTTGCGTGCAAGACTGATAGTCCATCCTGTCTACCTTTGCAGCTTTCAAGTTCTCTTCGTATCGTGAACTCCGATTCGGCGGATTTTGATCCCTGGATATACTTTTGGTCGCGAACCATGGATGGCAACTTTTTTCCTACGTAACATTTCCACTCAAATTTCTCACACTTAAGATCTCCCTTCCACCCACTTCTCTCTCCCACGATTTTCAACTGCTTCTTGAAATTCTAATCACCTCCCCAAGGCACGTGCACTCAAAAATGCTTCAACGAACACTTCGCACAAAGGTGCACCTCTTTCGGCAGCCGCCTAGAATCATCACTCCGTCATTTCAAAATCGCGCGTTTCACCCATCGACACGTAAGATGCCTCCTAACCTTCTATCAGCAACAAGTTTGACAGCTCTAGGCTTAAATACTAATGGAAGTGATGATACCGCCTGGAAGATCGTTCAACTACAAACAGAAGTGGGTGGCCTTAGGAATGACATCCAGAGCCTTGGAAAAGAGCTCGAGCGACAACTAGCTAAGCAAAAATTCGACCAAGATGAAAACAGACTCATTACCCGTTGTGTCTTCGGTGTAAGTCTCACTCAATGTATCATGTACTAGTCTCTCATAAAGTCAGGTTGTGGGCTTTACAGTATTCTCGGTGTTATGGGTTTCCTGGGCTCAACCAAACATTGAATCAAACCGTCTCGATAGAGAGATCATGAGACAAGTTTTCATGAAGATGAGTAGGGGTTAAATGTCAAGAGCATAGAGTGGGTATACACACTACAATGCTTCATTGGGCCCAATATGGAAAAGGCATCAAAGAAATTTGGAGATACTATCGAGCTACAATGTCTAATTCTAGTTCCAAGGATACTCCAGATAGTTAATGGTAGAGACGAATTTGCTTATATCTAGCCCTTTTACATCTTAAAATTTTTTTTTTTTTTTTTGGCCGCGAGAGATGTGTTTTCATGTATTCAATTCTCTAGTCGTAAATTCCGCCCCGTACATAGCTCTGCCGCGCACCCTTCTAGGAAGAAGTGTGCATGCGTTAGGTGCGGGAGGAACAGGCGGGCCGAAACAATAAATGAGAAAGGGACAGCTCCAACGGTGCGTCAAGATAGAGTGAAAGTCGCACGGCCCCCGAACTCACTATGGGCCTCGACCACTCACTGAGCAACATGTAACGCGAGGTGAAGCGGACAGAGGCTTCTCATGCCTGTTACAGATGACCATTGCCTTGTATTAGTTCTGTACCTTTACCTCACTGTCCTTTCTACGCTCACCGCCGCACGTGCGAGGCAACCAGCTACAAGAGCTCTTGGGGTATATAAACCCACACCAGCGGCCTCAACTGGGCCCTCACCGTTACCTCTTGTCGCTTATTACAGCACTTGTACGTCAGTGTCTGTTTCATGCTTTCCTCGCCTGCCATCTCCCTACCCCTTTTCGCAACCTAACAAGTAGTCACACGCAAAGACCAGCTGCATCCCGACCTACCTTCCATAATGAATGTCCCGGTGGATGTGTCCAGGCTGCTACAGCTTTCTCACTTGAACCGAGCCCAGAAGCGGATGTTCATTATACGAGACCAGCTCAAGTTCCTGGATCCGCACCATTTGGATACATTTCTACAAGGTGTTTCCGATGCCGAACCGCCCGCCTACCGGGTCGTTGTTGGTAGGGTAGAGCCTCCGCTCGCTGAGATCACTATCCAGGAAGGTGCCAATCGGCTCGATCTTGGAAATGTTCGCTTTACCGGTCAGTCGGGCACTCGCACCCGGAGAGTGCATTTATCAATTGAAGGAGGAACTTGTGAAATGCAAGAGTCCGAGGCGCTGCTTGAGGAAGACGACGATCTGAACTCAGTGCCAGTTGAAAGCCTGCTGGTCAAGAACGTCATCCCACTCTTTCGACAGAAGTATGAGGCCATCGATGCGCGAAAATGCTCTCTCAACGAAGTCCGCAAAGTCGCCTACAAGGCTGCGCACAAGCCAACGTTACAAACAATCGAAGGAAAGGTATGTATCGGCTCAGTGTGTTCAACGTATTTTAATCATACTACAGACTCTTGGTAGATTGAATGCAGACGCTCCGGGAAGTAACGAGGACAACTCGTCTAGTATGTCTTAGCACAACTTGCGCAAAACTCTGAATCGTATGGCTCATATCTGAACAGCAAGAAAGCGAAGCAGCGGAGAATCAGTCTCGAGACACCCCATGAATAAGCGCAAGAGGATTGGCCTCGAGCGCATTCCGGATAGCGTCAAGAGCAACACTCTCAACAACTTGCCAGGCCAGGTGAAGATAGACCTCTTCAACACGATTGTCAAGACCGCGCTGCCCAACTTTGACAGTTTAATGATTGCTTCCTGGAACGTGGTCTCAGTCTATTCAGGGGTCGGGAGCGAGGACAAAGAGCTCCACGATAGCATTCTCGAGCTGAACCATGTGCTAAGGGAGTTTGAGGCTCACTTTGGAAAGACGAGAGTGAAGACGGAGAAACCAGAAATTGCTCCACAGGAGGCTTTGACAGGTCAGAGCAGTCAGTTAGGTCCGGCTTCCGGTCGGCCAACCCCAGATAACGCAGCAGTTCGAGCGGGCACCATTTCGTCACCAGCTGCTACAGTTGGGGGCTATGCAATCGCCCAGCAGAATACTCGTCCGCAGGATTTTCGATCTTTCAGTGCCCCTTCCTACGATAGCAGTACGGTCGAACCGCGTCAGTCAAAGACTAGTCACGCATCCGTCAAACAGATCGATTCACCAGCACAGAGACTTCTAAACGCGGAGAGGCGCATAGACCGTGATATTGCGACTTACAATAGATCTTGTCGGCAGAGCGCTCAAGACAACCCACCAGCACGTTCCACGATGGCTGATCATAGCACATTGGATAAACACGAGCAACATGACGCCAGGGACTACGAGGGCTTGGGAAAGCGTCGAACGCAACACTCCCCATTCCAAGATACTGCGGAAGAGCCTGTACGGAAGAGCCACAAGCAACTCTACGCAGATGGCTCAGTCGACCTCCTTAAGGAAGGAACAGGAACAACTCCGCAAAAGCAGCGTATGCCAGACTGTGAGCAATCGGTTCAACCTCAGCCTATCAACCTAGGCAGCTCGAAGCTCGGCGCCCCAAGAAAACCCTCTAATGCGACAGGTGAGGCTCCTGTGGCGCCGATGATGCACAATCAGAAGGGGACGCTGGGTACCCAGGAATAAAGACATTAAAGGATTGCGAAGGGATGCTGGGACACCTCGTGCAGACGATAGCTAGTGCTCTTGCATGAATGTAGCTCTGAATGAGTCCTGCCGGTTGCGAGGCTTATTCAGGGCATGGTTGGTAGGCACAGCGTCTCGAGGGGAGAGATGACATTGAGGCTTAAATCCTCATCACCAGGGCTCCTTTCCCGTCATCGCATTCGCCTCCATAGCTTTGCGAGGACGACGGGTCGGTGCAAGGGATTGCCATAGGGAAACTAGGTATCTCCTCTCAACTTGATGAATTAGAACTTAGAAAGTAAACCTTTCCGAATAAGACTGAGTTTGCAAAATATGAAATCTGCCCTTCGGTGAGCGTGATTTCGCTCTACTAAGTTCTTAGATTATTTCAGGCGCAGCCCTCTATTGGATATAGTACAGGACTGAAAACGTCCATACGCTCCTAACCCCTTAGCCATGGAACCTGAAAATAGACCATGCAACGCCATTCCCATAGACACCGATGCAATGCATTTGAAACAAATCTCCTCGCGACTTGTAGATACCGAAATAACCCAGTATGTTTTCCCAAAACTCCAGTTCACAACCCATATTCGCTCCCCCTACGCCCCATTCTTGGGCAACTCGGGACCCCAAAAATCATCTGCATCCTTCTGTGACTGCTCCCTAGCCAACTTTCTCCTCTTCGCCTTGCTCTCTTCCAACACACCGTCTTGCACAGCATCACGCTTGTGCGCCTGGTTCAGCTTGACCAGGTCAATCTTGTCAGGGTCACGGCACTGTTTCAATTTCTTGATCAACACCTTCAACTCTGCTCCTTCTTTCTTCTCGCGGGCAGCCTTTTCCTCTTTGGACGTCGATGAGTCGAACGTGTGATGTGACGAGAGCAGTGCGGCGCAGGCGCGGAGTGTGGAGAGAAGTTTTACGTAGGTAGGTGAGGAGTCTGGCATTTTGGTTTCGAGGTAGAGGAGTGTGAGGGGTTCGTCGGCGAGGAGGTGGGCAGCGAGCCAGATTTGGGAGGGTGTATAAAGGAAGTATGCATCGGTGAGTTGAGCGGTAGTCTTGAGGATGTTAGACGCAAAGGCGTAGTCGTATTCCAATCTCTTCTGAACCTCGTCTTCCCCCATGCTAGTTGTTGTGCCCCCAACTCTCCTGGGAAGTTTGAGCATCTCTTGCCTTAATTGCGGCCCAGTTCGCGTGTCGTGTGGTAATGGGACATATTTTCCAGTCTTCATTTCGCCTAGTTCTAGATGTGCGCCTCGTAATCCTCGGAACGGGTGCCGGACTTCAAAGTTGAAACGGAGGGCTTGGACTATCAGATATTCAGGCGCGAGTATCTGGTCCCGGGTAACTCCCTCGAACTTGCCGGCGTAGTCATCGCAGGGTATATGCCAGCCTTCGGTCTTACAAGCGAGGAACATGGCGGCGCGCGCAATATTTTGGCCTTCGTACGTCATGGGCGAGTTGTAGATGTAGAAGCGACGCAGAAATTGAATAGCCGTTGCCTGTCATCTATTAGCCTGTGCTCTATCTAGCACAAGGGTCGAGTTACAGTGATATCTGAGGGAGCTTTGATAAACTCTCCTAGCTTCAGTGCTGTCTCGCAGAACTTGTCTACCAGCCTCATCTCCTCCACCGCTGTCAAGCAATCTACCTCTTTGTCCACCCGCACCGGTGTGCTTTCTCCATTGCCATTCTCGAGCGCGGGAGTGTTCGCGCGTTCACCTTCGGAAGCGCTGGTAGCATCGAGGTTCTTTGTACGCTGGGCGCGTTGTCGAGCGACGTTTGCTTTCACGCGTTCTGTGGCCTGGATGTTGGTCTTTAGGCGGAGCTGGGCGAGGTTGGCGGGCGTAAAGGACCAGTGCTTATATTGAGACGAGTTTCGATAGAGGGCGTCTTCGTTGAGCTTCATGTTTCCGGCACTAGGCGCGGAGCTGAGGAGTTGGGACAGAGGGAGAGGCGGGACGTAGTGATGAGGTTGAGGTTTAGAGAAGCTTGGGCCAGGCGTTCATGTACTTCGTAGCTCAGCGTAAGGGTGGCCTCATTGGCGTTGCCTGCAACTAAAGTGAATTTCTAGCAAAATATAAGTAACAATCAATGAAGAATAACCGAAAGCTTTTTATGACCTTTAAAGAAGATGAAAAGGTGAAGCATGCGAGAGTGTTCTGGCCAATCAGAAGAGAGAGATTTAAGTGTACCACCGAAGCTATGGTACCTTCCCTCAACACCAAACAACTATCCGAAACCCGCTATGTCCGCCTTTGAGCTAATCTCGTCTGCAATAATTTTGCACAGCTACAACAGCTAATTGCACTTCCCTAGTCTCCAGAGATTCTCGAAGGCGCTCCCCAACAGACCCTGCATTAACTGATGCCGATCATTTACCTGCCAAACTTCCCCTCACTTCTAGTCCTTGTCATGACCCCCACGACGTCATCCCCAATTGCCTTCATCACCCGAGGTCATGACAGGTGGTGCTGATACATGATCTAGTCCCAGATCCGATATCCAGGGAGATTTCCGACTACCGTTTCCTTGAACTGACGCAAGCCATGGCGCTTACCAACCGTATATTGCTGTAGTAGGTTGATTCTCCAATGCGGGGAATACGCCGTCTTTATCCTAGTGCTACGAAGGGCCAGGATGTGCTACTGGTGGTACAAAGCAGCCTGAACCTGCATTTCGTTTCGTCTTTTTCTCCAAGAATCTTCTATGTTCCAACAGCGGGGACAGTAAAATCCCAGTCGATCGCCTACCTTCCCTTACCTCTAGACCCGCGCAACTACAATTAAGATGTCGACTTCAGAAGAGAAGGTAGCGCATGATCATCCGCAACATATTCCAGACATCGAAAAGATCAACTCCACTTGGACTGCTCCAGCAGACATTCCCCCAGATCTTGACAAACGCATCACTCGCAAGCTTGACAGACGCTTGATGCCATGGCTTTTCGGTCTGTGGCTGCTAGCATTTATCGATCGAAGTAACATCGGCAACGCTCGCATTGACGGTCTAGCAGATGATCTTGGTCTCGACTCCAACAAATTTAACATAGCACTAGCAGTCTTTTACGTTCCGTATATCTGTTACGACGTACCGAGTAATCTCATCATCAAGCACTTCAAGGCTGGCTATTACCTACCATCTCTGCTGATTGCCTGGGGAATTGTATCCCTCTGTACAGGATTCGTCAAGAGTTATGCAGGACTTTTGGTTGCACGTTTCTTCTTAGGCCTTACGGAAGGTGGGCTACTGGGCGGCATGCTGGTGTATCTCGCTATGTTCTATCGTCGCCACCAGCTGCTCTACCGCATCACGCTCTTCTATTGCGCAGCACCATTGAGCGGGGCATTTGGTGGGCTACTTGCAACGGGTCTCGCGGAAATCCATAGCGGAGGATACAATGGCTGGGTAAGTTCTTGAAATTCCTAGTCTCTCGCCCGAAACTGATGGCAAGATAGCCCTTCATCTTTTTTGTCGAAGGTGTCATAACAATCATCTTCGGCATTTGTACACTCTTTTTCTTACCACATACTCCTTCCTCTATCAAGTTCTTCACCCTAGAAGAGCACGAAGCCTGCATTGCTCGTATGCACCTCGATGCACACGGTTCAGACTCCAGGACGACTGTCGATCAGGAAAAGTTTTCTTGGTATTGGGTTCGCCGCGCATTACTCAACGTCAACACTATTCTATTATCATTGAACTTTTTTGCTATCATCACGCCTATCTACTCTTTCTCACTTTTCTTGCCAACGATCATCAAGTCACTCGGTTACACTCAGGTGACCGCCCAGCTCTTCACTGTCCCTCCCAATATGGGCGCTTTCTTCGTAGTGCTCCTTACTGGATGGTTCTCCGATAAGTGGCGTGTGCGTGGGCCGCTCATGCTTGTTGGATGCACAGTCGCAATTGTAGGGTACATCATGCTCATTGCTTCTACAAGAAGCTTGACACAATATGGTGGAACCTTCCTCGTCGCTGCAGGAATTTTTCCTTGCTCACCCCTTGTTATGGGCTGGTTGACAAACAACCTGGCGCCACATTACGTTCGAGCTACAGGGACTGGGTTCCAGATTATGATCGCGAACATGTCCGCTTTTATTGCGACCTTTACTTATCTCCAAAAAGATGCGTAAGTTCACACTTCCGCGGCGTGAGGAAAATACTTACACAACCACAGTCCTCGTTATATCACCGGACACGCCATCAATATTGGAATGCTAGGTCTAGCACTCATTTTGACAACACTGAACATATTCTACTGCAAATGGGAGAACAAGAAACGCGCGAGTGGCGAACGAGACTATAGGTTGAGAGAAGAAGACGAGGACAAGCTTGGCTATCGGCACCCGCAATTTAGGTACACTATATAAGTTTAGATATATAGGGCCAGGTCATATAATTAGATAGAACAAGCTTGGGCTCTTCAGACGATGAAAGTCTTTACCTTCAACTACTATAAGAGACCCTCCATGCTCTTGTGAAGATACAACAATTAGTTGACCCATGAGCACACGCTTAGCTACTCTTCCGGCATAATACAAATGCACTCTTCCACGCCTCCATCTTCACCACACGCCTGCCATACCTTGTTAGCTTCAAGCCCAAACTCTTCTGCATCATCCTCATCCGCCAATCCCTCCACTTCGACCTCGGCTTCGACCTGGACCCTCTTCCTCCCCGAATCCAGATCGAAAAGAGCGCCCTTGTTATATGCCTTATCACTCTTCACACCCCCTTTCCTTTTCACGCGCACTTCCCTCATACGAAACGCAAATACAAACTCTTCATCTGTGCTACTTTGCGTCCTGACCATCTCTTTCTTGCTCCAACTTCCCTGCGGCCCCACCGATATAGGAACTCCAGTCCATGCTGTGGCATCAACGCCTGCTTTGATGTACAGATTCTTCTTCTTGAGTTTTTCAGTGAACATTTTCGTGCCACGAGCGATCATGACACCCGTGACTACATAAATTTTCTCCCTAAAGCTATTGGCGACAACATACTTCCTAACCTCTTCCCTTTTGCACACGTCGTCTAACCACTCCGATCCGGGTAGAAAGGATGTCGTGGTCATGGAGTCAACCTCCCAAGCTTTTTTTTCTCCTTTTCCTATTTCTACCTCCACGTCTCCGCCTACACTGAAGATCATTTGCAAGAAAGACGTCCATACTCCAAAGGAAGCGGACGATTTGCGGATATGACTGCCGCTCCAGTTCTGTTCTGTGAATGTGGTAGCGAGCGAGGATTCTGCAGAGGGTAGAGGTGGAAGACAGATTGGCTCATCGGGTAGAGTAGGGGAGGAAATTATAGCTCCCAAGCGGATTGGGCCTGAGGGCGGATAAGGTCGAGGTGGTGTAAGGAAGTACGTCGGTTTTTGAGACATGACGAACTGGTCTTCTCGCAGTGTCTTGGATTAGCTACTCGTTCAGATGTGTGCGAAGACTGAATACATATACTCAGTTAGGTGGCAAGGCTGAGTGTCGCTGAGTACTGGATTGTGGCTGAAGCTTGCGGATAGCAGGGGTATAAGCGGGATGCATGCAGAGAAATAATATTTACGTATGGAACAGTAGTAATTGTACTTCGCATATGGGCTTCTCTAGTTTTAGTCGTCTTGCATGCAGAATCAGGAGAGACGAGGTTCACTGCTAATTTATTTAGGATCTCTAATACTGTTCTGAGCTATGTACAATTGATCATATTCATATCTACATTGCAATTACATCTGATTTGGCTCAAAAATATGCCACGAATGATTCCTTGGGAACATTCACGTCTCCTACGACTCTCGCCGAGTGTCTTCCCCCTCGACCAGGTCTACGCACGGGTGCTCTCTCTACAATACTGACTGGTCCCTTTTTTCCGTCCTCTCCTTTCTTCCTTGCCATTGCCTTGGCTGGCTGTGGCGGTGGGATCGGAGGCGAAGCCGCGAGTTCGACCGGTGCAGTCGCGCTGCGACTAATCCATTGCTGCGGCTGTTGCTGATGACTCGCATGTGGAGGGGTAGCTCGTGGGCCGAGAGTGCTTTGACGACGAGATGGCGGACGATTTCGGGATGCTGGACGAGTATTATGATGTGATCTAGGTCCAGGCGTATGGCCGACACCTCCTGGGAAATTGACAGGTGGTGGTTGCGGCGACGATGGTGTACTCGACGAAGTCGACCGTTTCCCCGAGCTCCCACTACCCCGCCTATGACAACATACGCAAGCAAAAACAACAAGAAGTATAAAAATCGTCAATGAACCGACAATTACTCCTCCGACAACTTCTGGCTTGGGTTTCTCGATAGCCGAATTGATTGGACTGGATGTCGCAGAGGTAGCTGTGGCCGGCGCTGTCGCGGGTGCTTGTCTGTGGGTGATTGTCACTACATCGGGTGCAGAGGACAGCTTAGCTACAGCGATTAAGGCCGACTGGCTCGGTAACTTTGCTACCCATGTTGGCTCCCGAAGCGCAAGAAAAATTGCAGGCATAAGGATTGCCTGGAGCACATCGCGGTGAGGTTGATAGATCGCTAGAACTCGCGAAGACGGGTGGGATGAGAAGGGAATGAGGAGGCTGGGAAAAGTTCGACAAGGCTATGCCGCGAACGGAGTGTGAGCTGAGAAGGCAGGCTGATGGGAATTCGGAAATTCATCCGGGACCATGTTCAAACTTGCATATTCGCTTACCTGCGACCTCCTAGCTGCTGATCCAGATGACAGGCAGTATTTCGCCCCCACGATACACTGCCTAACTGTGTGACTATTCACCGGTGCTAGCCTTGCAAACCAACAACTTCGAAGAGTTCTCAGCGGTACTGTCGAATCGTGTCACAAGTCACACCAACAGTCCTCAACCCCACCAGAGTAACTACGTGTTTCCCTTGCGCAGTTGGTATATACAACGCCGAATCACCAGATTCAACAAGGTGGGGCTGACCGTTTGGCCACCCTCCTAGTAATCTCGACATGACAGTACTGGAGGAAATCTCCAACCTCATATCGCAAGCAAAACAATATAAATTGTCAGCGGAAGGCGAATCAGAGTCCTCAGCATCTCGGAGTTATCAAAAGGCAGCATCCTCATACGCGCGAGCTGCAGAATTGGCGGACGGCATCCTAGGTCCTTACCATGATCAGACACTTAATTACCGGGATTACCGTGCAGCAGCGCTGAGAGACGCGGGGGATTTGAAGGGGTCGATTCAATGTAACCGGGCTGCTGTCCAGAATTACAAACTTAGATGGGGAGACTTCGCGGACCGAACTCTTGACGCAGAAAGACGCCTTGCGGAGAACTACTTGGCCAACAAACAATTTGACGATGCCATCAAATTGTATAAAGACATTGTGCAGGCGGGAGAGTCTGCTCGGAAGTCAGCCTCGGTCATTTGTCAAGATAGAGCAGATTGGGTACGTAGCTCAGTCACTACACTTTCGTGACTTTCGTTGACTTATAACTCACAACTATAGGCGTTCGCTTTGTTCGAAACAAAGAATCCACAGAACATCAGGAGAGCTATCAACATAAATCACGAGACTCTTCAAACAGCCCAGCAGTCTCTTGGTCCAGATCATATCGAGGTTGCTAAAGTCCGATACAATCTAGGAACGGAACTCATGGAGCTGTCTAAGTTCCAAGACGCATCTAATAAACTTACGGAAAATGTGAGCATCCTACAGAGCAAGACATGTAGATCACGACATGATCCTGAATATGCCGATGTCCTCCAAGACTCCAAGACTTCTTTGCAAACTTGCAAAATTATTATGGCCCAGGAAAAGTCTAAACAAGCACCAAAGGATGCGAAGCAAGTAGACAAACTTGATATGCAGCAAATCCAGCCAGCTCATAGTGCAAGCCAAAAACAAGCACAGACGTCTCAGAGCCAAAAAGTCCATGGTGTTCAGGAGCAAAAGTTTCAGAGGCAAGCGGAAGTAGCAAATAGTACAAAAGGGAGCCCGCTCTTGATGAACGAAAGAAGCCAGCAAGTTAGCCCCGCAAGAAGAGAAAAAAAGGAGCCACAAAAAAAAGAAGAGAAGAAAGGGGCAGGCCTTCTTATTACGCCGCAGAAGCAGAAAGATGCGGCGCCGGTAGCTTATACATTTAGTCTGGAGAGGGTGCTACAGCAATTCGAGGAAGAGATGGAAGGAAAGCGGCAACAGCGCGAAGAAAACCCCAAGAAAGAGCTGGAGAAGCACGAGATACAATCAAAGATACAGCATAATCGTAGAGAGATGGATAAAGAGCTAGCTTGCCAGGAGGGACCGCAGAGGCAGGTAATAGAGACCCCAAAGTTAGTTCACCAGCCTAGCGACGACCAGACACGAAGCGAGCGAGCTCGAAAATACGCTGAGTCTAGGAATGTGCAAAAGCACCATGCTCAAGGTTTAAATCCAGAAGCTACTCAATATTCCGAAATCAATCCATGGCGGCGTTCTCTACCAGCGCCCGTGACACCGGGATCAATCGCACATCAAACATCGGAGAACCATCCAATAGGTGTTCAGTGGTCGTCCAAAACGCCAGCGGCCGACGGAAGGTCATACACACATCGTAGATCTATTAGTCACGAAGAGACAAGATTGCGATCAGCCTCCCAATCGCAAGATGCTCCAAGTCGCGGCAAGAGCCACATTTCGCATGATAGCAGGTCTTCGCTGGGGTCACATCCCTCATCCAATATATCGAGAGCAAAATCCGTCCATGGTGGGAGTTTAGCTAGCCAGCCAAAGACTATGCAGGAGGCTCCTCATCATCTGCAGACTGTTCCGATCTCAATCGGAAAACCCTTTGATGGCACAGGTCAGCTTCCGAAAATTAAGGGTGCTGATGACTCGAGTTCTCAGGCCCAATCTAAACGAAAGTCGTGGCAAGACATGTCCAACAGCTCAATATCGTCGGATCAGGCAGTAAAGGTCCCAGAAATTCATTTGGAGTCGAATACAAGTCTCAAGCAAGAGCGGCACATTCCAGGAGGATGGCAACAAGCTTTTGATGTCGAAGAGCCCAGCGAACGGCATGTTAGAAAGATGCGCTCCATCGACGGTGCTAGTGAGACAAGAACACAACAGACGACTACAGCAGGCTCGAGTCACAAACGAGCCTCATCAACCGAGCCTCCTAGAGTACAAAGATCGCCAAGAGATCGCCCCATCAGCCTTTTGAATTTCTTCGCCCAAGACGCAAATCGGGCTGACGATTGGTTTGCCGAACTAGCTGATGATGCACACTGCTTCTTAGATAAGTACAAGGACGATACTTATACCACCAATAAAGCTGCGCGACCAATAAAAATAGCGGTCCTTGATACTGGGATAGCAAAGAGGGATACTTTAGGAGCACCCGTGCCGGAGCTTGTCGCACAAAGCATGCGGCGGATAAAACTTGGGAAGCAACTGGACGACTCTTTGCCGCCACACGAAGATGTAAATGGACATGGGACACACACCGCTGGATTGGTCCTGCAAGTCTGTCCTTACGCAGTCGTATACGTCTACCGAGTAGCTCAGGACGAGCAGGCGATCGAAACCAAACATGTAACAAAGGCTTTAGAAGACGCCATTAAGAAAAAAGTTGATATTGTCAGTATGAGCTTCGGATGGCAAGAAGATAGCGACAAAGATCTCCGCGCAGTCATACAGCAAGCTGCTATGAATGACATACTCTTGTTTGCAGCAAGCTCCAATGATGGAGCGCGGACAAAGGGTGGGATGGCATATCCAGCTCGAGCCCATGCCGTCATTGCTGTAGATTCAGCCGATGTTCATGGCAAGCCCTCGCGGTTCAATCCTCTTTTAGGCGACAAATTGAGATTTACCGCTTTGGGTGAGGCAGTGAGATCGGCGTATCCGACACATCTATTCGGACAAGAGGACGAGGAGCGAGGATGGAAAAGAATGTCAGGTACGTCGGTTGCAACGCCCATAGCGGCTGGGATTGCAGGTTTGATCCTGGAGTTCTCTCGACAGCGCCCTCTTTGTCTTGATCCGTCGATCGAAGCACATCTGAAATCAGTCGAGGGGATGCAGGAAGTCCTAAGTCACCTGTTCTCATTCAGGCACGCGGAGGGTTCGCTCCTAGATCCCAATAGGCATTTCAGGACCACAGAAAGGTACAAAGATGGTGGCCCATGGCACAAGAATTCGACTCCCAGGCTTAATGCGGCGAATTTGATGGTGGATTGTCTTCGGACCCGTTTCTCAGGAGACATAGGGATCTTGATGGATCAGGAGATTGAGAAGGAATATGAAAGGAGGGCTGGGCGTGGAGGCTCCTGAGATTAACTTGCTCTTTGGTATCTGTACTAAAGTTCCAGAATAACTCCACGCTTGAGGCCTAAACAAAAATTCGATTACTAAATATTAGATGTTCCTGTAAATGACTTGGCTGAGTGATGATCATGTGTTAGAGGACTAGTGGCAATTGAATATTAAAACCGATCTGAGGCTAATGATCTGTTTTGTATTAATATGACAGCAGCGGAGCTCTTGTCGGCATAACCCGAGTTGCACAGCAGAGTTCTCCGACCGGAGAAGCGGGGCCGATGACCAAACGGCCATACATATGACATGCTCAGCGGAACCTATGTAATTATCAAGTTCAGATGGATTCGTCTAGTATTTCAGCCTCAAGTTTATTCAATGTCAAGGGCCTCGTTGCCGTCGTCACGGGAGGTGGAACCGGTGTGTACTCTCAGGAAGCAACTAGATAATGGCAACTAAGATATTGTAGGCATCGGCCTCATGATTACAAAAGCTCTTGCAGCCAATGGCGCTCAAAAAGTCTATATTATCGGCCGCAGAGAATCCGTTCTGCAGGAAGCAGCCCGCAAGATAGACCCTAATATCGTCCGTCCAATGTGCGGCGACATAACTTCGCAAGCCTCCCTTCTCGAATTAGCAGACCGTATATCAGTCGAAATTGGCTACGTTAACCTCGTCGTCGCAAATGCTGGTATAATGGGCCCTAGACCACTCAAAGCTGCACCGAATGAACCGCCACCATCAATTTCGGAGTACCGAGTCCACGCACTGAAAACCCCAATGGAAGACTTTTCACAAACGTATGCAGTGAATGCTACAGGGGTATACTACACAACCCTAGCCTTCCTCGACCTTCTTGATGCAGGAAACAGGCAAGCCAACATGGGCCCCGATTGGCGTTCCCAGGTCCTGGCCACGAGTAGCATAGGAGGCTTCAGTCGTCTCAATGGCGCATCCTTCGCATACAACAGCAGTAAAGCCGCCGTCACACACATGATGAAGATGCTTTCCACTGCTTTTGTACCCTACAGAATTCGATGCAATGTCTTGGCACCAGGCATCTTCCCCTCAGATCTTGCGGGCGGAACGATTCAGAACTTAGCAGCGGGGCAAGGGAAAGGAGAGAGGCTTGAGGCAAGTTTCGTACCAGCTGAGAGAGCAGGAAAGGAAGAAGACATTGCAGGAGCGGTGTTATACTTAACGAGTCAAGCGGGAGCTTATTTAAATGGTAGTGTGGTTGTGGTTGATGGAGGCCGATTGGGGACGTTGGTGAGCACGTACTAAGGTTGCTACCTTATTTTATCAAGGATTTTTCTCTTGCCCCTTCGTTAAAGCTCATGCCAATCAACTTTCATAATCGTGAACAGATAAACTTGTCCCTGACAAAGTTAGACCAAATAGGGAATCCAAAGCGTCTATCGGGGATAATGACATAGTATTAGCCAGTCCAATACTCGGAGATAGCGAAGACCAAGAAAACCATGAAACCCCTAGCTATCGAGAGTGCTTAATAAAATTAACTTCCAAAATTCCATGCATACTCTAATGTCTAATAAAAACCAGCTGGGGGCTGATGGCTAGCCAACTAACCAAAAGTAGCTTTAGTGTGAATCAACCCTGTCATACCTGCGGAGTATAGGGCGACCTCCGCGAACAGCGTTGTCGACACATTTCCAGCGACCAAAACCTCTTGCCAGAACTTCAGGCATGCTTCACTCGCGTTGACGCGATTGAAAATGGCTGCCAATCCCTCGCACAGGCGAAATCCGAGCCTGCTGCAGTCCCAAGGCTTCGTCGGAGCGGCAGCGCGCTTCTGGCAGGTAAGGCAAGCTCTCGCGCGCTACGGTTGATGACGAAACTAACCATATACACAGCGTTCGTATGCTTCCGATTATGTTGGCTTTGCCATTCTAATCACAGGATGGATTATGGTGCGTACAATTGCCTCGGAATGGAAGACGGTTATCTGACATCACAAACACAGGTGCAACTCTTCGGCGAGCCTTTCCATCGCATGTTTTCGCTCGATAACCTCGCTATACAATATCCACACGCCGAAGTGGAACGCGTTTCAGTCCGTACGTACTCTGTGCCATAGATAATCAATCGATTGGGGTTTGCTGACGGGTGTATGAAGTGTGGCTCTTCATCTATGCAGGTGCCATTCCACTTGGCGTGATCGTACTTTGGGCGCTCGTCTTCCAGCCTGGGACTCACAAATCGCACGTCACGATCCTTGGATGGTTTATTTCACTCATCCTCACGCTCTTCATTACCGATGTAGTAAAGAACGCCGTCGGCCGGCCGAGACCCGATCTCATTGCTCGATGCAAACCCGCCCCCGGGACGCCAGATCATCAGCTTGTGACTTTTGAAATATGCACTGAGGAGAATCATCATGTGCTGCATGATGGATGGCGCAGCTTCCCCTCTGGACACAGCAGCTTTTCGTTTAGTGGATTGGGATATCTTGCGCTTTTCCTAGCAGGGCAATGCCACGTCTTCAGGCCACGGACCGATCTCGCGCGCGTTCTACTTGCTTTAGCACCGCTACTTGGAGCCGCCCTCATAGCCATTTCACGCTGCGAAGATTATCGACACGACGTTTACGATGTCACGACTGGGTCGTTGATTGGCTTATTCATCGCGTATTACACGTACCGCCGCTATTATCCTCCATTACGATCTAGCAAATGCGCTACGCCGTATCCCAATCCTGCGGACTCGCCGAATGGATTCGGGAAGCTAAAAGACGAAGAAGAGAGGATTCGAGGTGCTGGGGAATTTGAGCTAGAAGATTTCGATGAACGAGAAGAAGAGGAAGAGACTAGACCATTGAACAGTAGAAGATAAGGTGGACTTGGTTTCTAGTAATTTCAAATATGTTCAATTTTCACTACCTTAACATGGACTGCTCACTCGTCTTACTACATGTCCAGATCCACCATCCACGGAAAACTAGCTGCAATTGGAACGTTGGGATTAGGATAGTCAGTGGCCCTTGTGAGAGCAAAGCGGTAAGAGTGGCTGATTGCAGTGTTTTAGCAGACAACAGCAGTATGCAATTAGATCAGATTCCACAGTGTTCTGTACGTCATGTATTAGACGTAAAGTCTAAGCGATTACAACATTCCATCGATTCCTGACATGCGTATTTATACTCATGGAAATCCTTTTCTGTCATGCTCTCAGTGTAATTCATAGCTCTTTCCCAGAATTCCGGTAGAATCTGAGGCTCAAATGATAATGTGTTGATCATTTCAACAAGTAGTCCTGCCATGAAGTTTGTTCAAAGGGTCGAGCTCAGAAACACTCGGAGGCTACCAGTCTGCGATCGGTGAGTCGTCAAATCTACTTGCTTTGAGTATTGATAGAATGAAGATGCAGGTTATAGCAAAGTAGTTGCCAAACAGTCCTCGACAGTACGAATCATCTGAGGAAAGAAGAACAGAAGAGAACATATCCTAGGTCTGACTCAACAGTTACAGTTCTTGAGCCAAAAGCCCCCTATGATGGCGCATACATGTCGCCCCGCTCCCTGTAAAAGTACTTACTCATGATTTTGCGTCGTGTTAATTTCCACGGCTATGATCGTGACTTACCCATAAAAAGTCACGGCTTTTGAGAGATGGTAAACCGTATTTGGTAGAGTGCCACTATAGCCAAATGCAATTCTCACATACCAAGGCATCAAAAGATACAACTAGCCCTCCACGAAAGTCGAGGGCTGAGGTCAAGGTCTTGTCCACGTTAGTCGGTTCGAGCAAAGCAGTATTTTTGCACAGCCATGTTTCAAGAGAGACACTGCAGATAGAGAATACACGTAATGGTATTAGCAATCAATACATTATAGAATAGTCCCGAAGCCAGTTTCATTCCTCTTCCCAGCTGCTACGATCTCCCATGCTAGGTATAAAATGGTCCCTCCAGGGATTAGTACATGAACCCCAATTGTAGCTGTCGACCTCCCGATCCGACGTGCTTCTGATAAGCCATTTGGTAGCCTGTCGCCAAAATACCCCACGGGCCGGATGATCTTGGAACTTCATCATCTTGATCATATCAACAAGAAGAGTAACCATCGTGTTCCTCTCTGATTGCCACTTACACACGGTCTTGGATCTACTTATTCCGTCGTACCAGGTCAAAACGCGAACTATAAGGTTATAGTCGTTGACAAGTACTTCTTGATATAGGCTGACTTTGTCCTTGGAGTAACTTAGGCATTTTAGCAACGCTTGTATTTGAGGCTCCCCGACTTCTCGGAACCTAGAGACGTCTTTCGTGCTTCCTGTAACGTCTACGGCATAGAAGAGATCGATAACCTCGAGAAGCGCATGTTCCGGGAGCGTGAAGAATCCGCCAAAACTTTCAAAATTAGTGCGCGCTTCTTCGTCATTTGGAGCCCACAATTCGTTCCAACAATGATATGGTAGGTTCAACTCCAGGAGCCGTGTCTCCCGCAAATATCCAGCGGGTACCTTTGAGAGTTTGTCGATCGTTTTGATTCTCATGATTTCCAAGCAAGGCTCCTGGGCATCCCTGATAAAGGCTTCCTTCGGGACTGGTTCAAGTGCTTGAAGCTTTCTCAACGATCGCGTTAAAGATGTGTAACCAACCCAGTCGATCACTTTAAGATCGAGTCCATCGAGATGCTCGTTAGCGCATTTTGAGTGGATGAGATTATAGAACAGCGCGTCTTCGCCGTTTCGCAAATGCATCAACATTTGAATGATAAAAACAAATAGTCGAAGCAACCCATGGAGCTCGTGCTCACTCGGCGGATACCAATCGATCTTTTTAGTTTGCATGTGGCTGACAAGATTATTGACTATCGAGGGGGACAAGTGTTTCAGTCGTTGAAACATGATTGTTGATATCAGCCGTCGGTCGTGGAAATGTTTCCAAAGCAAAGATGTGTGAGGAAAGAGGGACAAAGAGGAAATAGAAATCCCCTTTATGTACACCACAGCTGATTCAAAACTGCCGAATTCTTGAATCGAGATGACGTTCAGTTTGACTCAAGATTTGACACATTCGCAATGACAAATTCAAAGCTATACACCTAACGCGACAAGGTTGTTAATATGTATTCGTTGTGATTCCTAGATGATTCATAGTGTGAGATGTACTATAGTTCTCACAGTCGTGACTTTGACCAATAAATTTGCATCTACCTCCTCATCTTCCGGAGCGCAAGCAAGTACTTTTGCTTCTTATTAGTTCTGTTTTGACATCTCTCGAGCGGTGATTAAAGCTTCGAATCTCGTCACATCATACCCAAGGTCGTCCCGTCAGGCTCCAGAATCTTGCATCTTGAACTCCGCGCTGTCCACCGTATGAGGAAAAAAAAAAAAATCAACTATCTCCAGAAACAAGGTATTGTTCGAGCGTCAAATCGCACTCCCCAGCGATCTGGAACCAATGGTTTAGGAAATCTTCCCTCTGATAGGAAAGCAACGCGGGCTCTTCTTGTATGATGTAACACAACCAAGTCCAGTCACCACATGATAGATACATGTTGAACGTTCCCGATTTGTTCTACTTCTCCAGTATCCAGCCGAGTATTTCGTATATAACATTTTCCCTAAGTCCTTGATCAAAACACAGAGACACAACCTTCTTGGTTCCCGTCGAAAGGTGTTGAATTCGGGGGGTAATTGCATGGACGCGTTGTTCTTCAAACGTATATATATGATGACGATGAATCTCACTGGAACTCTTCCAAGCACAAGAGCACCCACCGGGCCAAAGAGTTATTATCATTTCGCAGAGGAAATCCATCACCGCGGCAGGATCTACTCAAATTATCCGTGACTACAGCGCATTGTCAAAGGGAATTGCAAGTAAATTTAATTTAGTGGAGAAGTTTAATTGCTAGTATATTAATAAAAACATTCATACAAACATCAAATCTACAAAGGTTCTTCTGGTCATAAAATATCATGTCTACCCAGCCCAACCCAACCCAATTCATCCGTAGCCCCCCAGCCTTTTATCCCTCATGACTCGTATGACCTGACAACATAGCGTGGAACCAAACGTCTTCGCAAGAAACCACCTTTTCTCGACGGGCTACTGTTATGTAGCGTTCTTGCTCTTCCTCCCCACGATCCACTTGAAGCTCGCACACCACCCGTCCCTCTTACCCTGCCGATCTGGTCCTCGACTCCAGACGAGTATCTCTTCTTTTCCTTTTTCGATGAACTCCCTCACTTGCTCGACGGTCCACACCTTTTCCGCATCTCCCCAAGTCGTAAGCAGCCTCAATAGATTAGGTTCCAGCATCTCCATGATGGACACCAAGAATAACTTTCCGATTTTTCTTTGCTCTTCATCCTCTGGCCATGTCCCTATCGGGACGTTGACGTACGTCGACGACACGTCCTTGAATCCCGCGTCTTCAAGATATGTGGGATGCATGTAGTATGTGCCGATAGGGCGACCGGATTTGAACGAAGCTTGCATGACGCCGAGATAGAGTTTTGCGAGCGAGGGGAAGGGAAATTCGTCGACAGATTTGAGCTCTTCGAGATTAGGGAGCGTCATATCGTAATCTGCAATCTCGACCCAGCCGCCGGGTGCGAGGTTCTTGTATATCTCATCATATACGCCCTCCCAATAGGCGAAGACCCCCTTCATGCTCCGCAAGTGGATGAGGTCAAATGTGTCACTGAAATGCCACCCTGGATTTTCTTCACCTTCCAGCACGTAAAGGTCGAACCCAGCGTGCGAGGGCTCTGATGGCGTGTGAGGTTGAGTGTGAGATTCGGATCCACTTGTCTTTGCTTTTTGTTTTGCGGGTGAGTCTAAAGGCTGTCGGTTTGCATGATCTCGCGCGATGTCGTAGCGTTCTAATCGCAAGGTGATGTCGTCTAGCTCATCTTCTACTCCCCATACATCCAAGTCGTCAATCTCCCACGTAACGCGCGCATCTCCCGCGACTGCTTCTGTCGTCTCAATATCCCAAACGGCCATGTCGATTCCGACCACCTCCGCGTGTGGATGTTGCTGGGCCATGGCGACGGCCCAATATCCTGGGCCGGTACCTAGATCCAAAATTCTCTTGGTCGACGGCGTTACTTTTGTAGTAGTAAGCTTGCCCTTCAAGGCTAGGACGTATACCTGATGTTGGATAGCGAGACGATCTTGCTCGGGCTGGTCGCACGGCATAAAATAACTGTCGTTGCCGTAGACTCTTCCATTTTCGTGAACAAATTCGAGATCCTCAGACTGTAGTGTCCGCGTGGATTGTCTATCAGAGCCCATTGTTAGTGTTGGACTAATGCATCCGAGGTCGACGTTTTGAGCAGAAAGACAGACGAAAAGGATGATATGGTCCAGCCATTACAGTCAGATTATGCCCGAACCCTGTCATGCCTGCATGCTCAGAGCGAATAGCTGGGGCCTGTAAAATTGAATGCACAAAAAGAGAATGGCTCTTACAGCGATTCTAATGAGGTGGACGACTCCGAATCCGTTCTTGGTCGTTTGTGCGGTGCGCCTGTGTGATCTCTTGCCGGATCGTCGGGTTGTGGCGGTTCCTCCTCCATGGTCTTGGGCCGGGGAGCCGAAGCCGCGACAACTGGGAATGCGCTCCCGACAGCAGTAATCGACGATGGTCAACCTTGGAGATATTGGGATTATAGAGGGATTAGGGCGGTCTTGCCGGTCTACTGGGGACAAGGACGCGTTCTCCGAGAAAAGGGGGTGTGGGTAATTGTTATTACACTTGGTTGGCGACTACTCTCTGATTGGGCGGCGCGGTGGCATCCAAGGATCCACGGTGTAGCTGCAGGCCTCTAGGGAGAAGGCGTCCAGGTCTGGCCGACCCGAGTGAATTATGATCGGGGACCCAGGGCTGCGGAGCGCCGATGATGTGTTCGGCCGGGCTGCGACTCGCTGCTGGCAATCCTTCTGCGACCACGTCTGAACGCCAACACGCAGCGTCGGCCCACTATGCTGCAGGGAGGTATGATATAAGACGCAAATGGCAGCCTCTGCGGCGACGAGCGCGCAACGTCCGCACCCCGCCTACGGACGAATTCTGCAATGCGACGGCCGGTGCAGCTGGAAGCATATCAAAGGGCCGAGCAACCCAGAATCCCACCCGCACGCCAGGTCGCAGCACCGCAGTGGGCAGTCAGCAGTCAGTGGGCGACGCACTGCACCCTCATGGTAAAAGCCGAGGAAAAAAAAATAGGATAGACCGATGTAGCGAGATGACTATTGCGGTGTAGCAGACTCCGATCGCTACTCTGCACAGCAACGTCAGGCGCAATATACTATCTGTGCGTGTTATCTGAGGAGGAGGGGCACAGCAGAGGATTGAGCGCGTCGGAGCCCTCTAGAGACAGGATTGATACAATGCGTTGCACGTATGTCGTCAGAATAAGAAGAGGAATTGAAGCTTCCAGAAAAAATTAGTCGAACCGCTCTGTCGGGTTGGATGTGATCGATGTGACGAACGAGATTGAAACCGTGGGCTGTGCGGGAGAAATGGACCGGAGATATGAGCGGACGGCGGGAGCGATATTCTGGCGCCACACTCTGCGAACTCGCCGCGTCCGTCTTTTTTGAAACTAAGGGAGCCAGGTGACGCAACGGGAGCAGAGCGAGCACCGTTGGGTGTTTACAGATCCCGGCGTGTGCAGCAAATAATATGCCCTCGATTTGTGTTGCACTGGCTCTGGCTCTAGGCCGGCTACTTCATGCAGAGGCCTGGGGCGTAAAGAGGGCGACCCCGCTCGCTCGGAACGCTCAACAGGCTTCGTCTCACGCAGGCTTCTGCCAGCAGCAGCAGCAGCAGCAGGATACTCCGTTCCAGCTGGGTGTGGGAGAGGGCATAAAACTAGGCGTGCAGATGCAGATGGCTGCAACGGATGAGGTGGGTGTGGTGGTCTGGGTGTCATGCCGTCCCGTTGAATCCTCGTAAATCGGCTCCCTGCTGCAGCAAAGGAGCCAGGGTTGATCCCACGCCTTGGGGATTGTGCCGGAATGTGCTCCGATCAAGACGGCGACCAGTGCCCGCAAGTGCCTTGGACACGACTCCAGAGGATTCTTCTCGCCCTACAGTTGCGCTCGTTGGCACGCCGCAAGGAGCGTCCCTCGCTCGACCCTGAAGCCCCCAAGACCCAGGAGGCAGCGGCAAGACTGCCAAAGCTTCGGGGCGTACGACTAACCATCCCGCTGGACTCGAGCTTCGGCGAGGTAAGCGCCTTGATTGGGTATTGATGACTGCAGCGCCAGGAACATTCCCGCAGCCGGCGACTTATCCACTGCATGTCCGCCCCGTCGACGAGTTGTAACGGCGGTGGTGGATGGCGCTGCCGGTCCCGTTGCAGGTTGTACAAACGACATGCTGGGGCTAAGACAGGCGGCGTGCAGCCGTGGGTAATGTGTAATCCAGAGGGTCTGGCTTCGTCTATCCCGGTGCACGCTCTCGGGGCATCGTCAGGCGGGCTGCCTCCATGGACGTTTCGCATGACGATCAACAAAGTGGGACATTTGGATTGTGGTGTTTTTGGGCTGACGTCTCCTCGCTGGAAGAGAGAGCTTGCCCCGTCGGAGTCACGGGCACCTGGTCAAGTAGGGAAGGCGCAACGGGCACAGAAGACAAGACGTCTCTCTCTGTCTGAATTAGGGCACCGGACGCCAACGACATTGTAATCGCCCAAGGGCGCTATGGCTCATTCACTATCCTCATGCTGTCTATGCTAGCGCGGCCGACGTGCTCCACGATGTTGGCACGGGTGGGTTAGACAAGCTGAAAGCTGCGAGGTGGTGAATGGTGGAAATGTAATACATTTTTAGAAATTGCAAAAGGGTACTCCGCCAGCCGTTCGCCCGTCTGATTCCCGCGCTGTCGAAACATGTTTGAAACCGCTCTACAGAACGCGACACCCTCAATCCACCTCTTGGCCCTCGAACTTTGGCAGCCGCGCTGCAACATCAGACCACTGCTCGGTGCCGTTGACCAGATTGGAGATGGACTTGCAGATCTCGTCTAGGCTGGAACGGACCTGCTCTGTCGAATCTCGGTCTCGCAGCGTAAAAGTGTCGTCCTTGACCGATTGGAACTAGAGCCGTCAGCTTGGCTACGCATGAGCTCCATTAGAAATACTCACGTCGATGGTGATACCCAAGGGTGTACCCAGCTCGTCATTTCGCTGTACCTAGTCTTAGCACGGGTCTACTGAGACATGTAGTTTGCAGGCCTCCTTACCGAATAACGCTTGCCAATCGACGCGCCAGAATCGTCTACACGACTTGAAATTCCGAGCTCCTGAAGCTTGTTGCTCAGCTTGCGCACAAATGGCTTGAAATCACCATGTGAGCTCAATGGTACAATCAAGACTTTGGTCGGTGCAACAGTCGGAGGGAATGACAGGATACCACGGGCCTCGTCCTGCTCACGCGTCCAGTACGTATGTTCACAAAGAGCCTGAGCAATTGGATGAGCAAATCAATGTACGGGGGGACGAGTCATATACTCACGTAGACTATACGGCCGATACCGAACGACGGCTCGATGACATTAGGGGTGAACTCTCGCACGTTCTCGACTCGTGTCCGTTTCTCGATCTTGATGAGCTCCTTCGGCACCTCCACTTTGCCGTCGCCGACGCCAGGGACATCGACTACAATTTTACCCTCCTTTTCTAGGTCAAGGGATAGCTTTTCACGGAGGTCCTGAGAAAGGGCCTCGATGGCGGCTTCCACGGTCTTGCCATCCTTTTTGAACTTCGGCCCGAACTTCTTTTTGTCGATGTCGCATTGCCACTCCTCGACCTTAAGTGGCTCTTTCCGGGGTTCTCGAACAATTAGTGGTGCGCCGGTCTTCTTCATATGAACCGTAAGATCGTACGCGCTTCGATCAGCGCAACCAACGCACTCGATCCAGCCATACGACGTCAGTAGCTCAGCGTCCCAGCAGTCAGCCGCGTAATGAGCCATCTCGTTGGCCATATGTTGTCTGAACCGGATCTTTTTTGGGTCTACACCAATCTTGAGAAGGAACAATTGGATACGCGCAAGGAAGTAGCCGAGCGTCTCGTTGTCCACGAGGCCAGTCTTGACGGCTTCACCGATCTTAGTGGTGGCGACTTGAGTTTTGCCGGCGAGCTGGACTTCTCGGTTGAGAAGCTCGAGCTCTACGTCCTTGACTTCTTCAAAGTGAGGGTGCTTCTTGCCGCCTTCTGGGTCTACGAAATGCTCAATCTCTGCCATGAGGAACTCACGCACTCGCAAGAGGCCGGATCGTGGGGATATTTCATTTCGGAAGGATTTGCCTATAGATGCAGAGGCGAAGGGCATCTGTTGCTGGTTGAAATCCAATAACTTCGCAAAGTTCAGGAATTGGCCTTGGGCAGTCTCCGGGCGGAGGTAGCCGGGAAGCTGGCCGGTCGGACCAATTGAAGTCTGGAACATGAGATTGAATGCGACTGGAGGAAGTAGCTCGCCGTTATTCGCGGGATTCCGAATGTCGTACTTCTTGATAAGGAGACCCAGCTCTTCGCCATTGTAGTTGTCAATCTTTGCAAGAACCTCCTCATACTCCTGTACGACAGCATCGTCTAGCTTGATCGCCGTGATGTTCTTGACCTTCTTCTTTTTCTTCTTTGGGTCTTCCTCTTCCACGTCTACCTTCTGACCACGTGCCTCCTTGTCGCCTTTTAATCTCGATTCAAGGACCTCCTCAACCAAATGGTCGGCGCGGAAGATCTCGCCAGTCTTCGGGTCTTTGCACATCCAGTCGGCGAATTTGTCAACGTGACCGGAGGTCTTGAGGACGTCGTACGGAGTGAGCATGGTGCAGTCCACTATATCCTGTCAATATTTTCTCTCCGCGGTGTCGAATACGCTCTACCTTCAAGCATGTTCTCCCTCAACACAAAGTGTTTCCTCCAGACATCGACAATGTTGTTCGTCAGGGCGCAGCCCGGTGGGCCATAGTCATATAGACCAGAAACACCGCCGTAGATATCGAACGAAGGGGTATAGAACATTCGCCGCTGCAATGTATCAGTATGACTCTAAGACAAAAAGTTTCAATGTTTTGGCCTCACCCTCATGAGAGACTCAAGCGAGGCCCTGTCGAAGGGCTTGCCCTTGAGCGTTGTCATGTCGCTTGCCATGTTGACCTCTGGCTTGCGCTTGGGGACCTGAAATCGGTGATGTGCGGGTGTTGTGGTGAAGCTTTTGGTGGGATAAACAAGGCTAGGCGGGGTATTAAAAAAGGGTTTACGAAGAGAAGCAAAGCAATTGGCGCGCAACGCTCTTGCCAGCTGGCGCATGCACGATAGGTCCTCCTGTTAATGAGAGGAGGAGAGGAGTCACCGCAGAGTAGATGTAATATATACAATTAAAGATACGTTGTGACTCTTAGAGCTCTGACTGGTCGGAAACGCCAAGAGTTTCGGCGGAGAAAAGAAGAACCGCCCCGCCAAATTTTCCGCAAAGTTGTCCAGCGGGAAAGCGTAGTTGCAAGTTCGATTCCGTTTAGGACAGTTGAGAATATCTGGGTCCGGAGTTGAGGTGACATTCAGCTTCTTCTGTATACATACCATTGCTCACAGCTCTAAGGATACTCGTTCCTGTCATGGCGTCCTCAACAAATGCAAGAATGCCCGAGGGCATCAAACCCAAGAACAAACTCCGCAGACAAGCTGCCTACCTTTCGATTAAAAAAGCAAAGGAGTCCGCAAAACGAGATGAACGATTCCGGCGCAAACGCGAAGAGGCGAAGAACCCTTCTTTGAGGGAAGAACGACAAGCCCAGAACATTCCCGCTACAATTGACAGCAAGAGAGCTTGGGATAACGAGAATATCGGCGACGAAGAGGATGCGCTAGGCTGGGCTATAGATGTTGAGCGGCTCGCGAAGAAGAGGAAGCTTGACGAAGAGGCTGCGGAGAGAGGAGAAGAAGACGGGGAAGCAGAGGGGCTGTTAGAGAAGTTGAAGAAACGCGATGGAGCAGAAGACTATGATGAAGATGAAGAGATGGACGACGAAGCAGACAGCATGCTAGATTCAAATTCGGAAGCAGAAGACTCTGGCTCAGACTCTGAAACCGCAGGCTCTCGAAACCCTCGAAAACCACAACCCACCAAGCGCGCATCAAGTCCCACAACGTCAACAGCAACCAACCTAGAGCTCTCTCCCGAATTCCTGAAGCAGAAGTTCCCCGCAGTTTTCACCCCTCCAGACATCCCCAAAATTCTCGTAACGACATCGTTAAACTCGACGCTGCACCACGAAGCGAAAACCCTCACAACGCTCTTTCCAAACAGCACGTACATCCGACGAACAGCACACGCCCACGCGCACAAATACAGCATTCGCGAAATCGCACAGTTTGCCACAAATCGAGACTACTCAGCACTAGTCATCCTCATGCAAGCCCATCACGAGAAAGCTCCCGACGGCCTCGACGTAGTCATCCTCCCATCAGGGCCCCACTTCCACTTCTCCATCACAAACTGGGTTGAAGGCAAGAAACTCCCAGGCCACGGAATAGACCAGGGTTTCAAACCGGAGCTTGTCCTCAACAACTTCAGAACACCCCTCGGTGTACTCACAGCCCAGCTCTTCAAATCGCTCTTCCCGTCCATGCCAGAGCTCGAAGGTCGCACCGCCGTCACATTGCACAATCAGCGCGACTACATTTTTCTTAGGCGTCATCGGTATGTATTCCGCGAGAAAAAGGGTAGGGAGAAGAGTGTAGTGGGCACGGATGGGAAGCCGGTCAAGGGTGTAGAAGATATCAGGGTGGGCATGCAGGAGATCGGGCCACGGTGTACGCTGAAGCTGAGGAGAATCGACAGAGGCATACAATGGAAGAGTGGGCAGGAATGGCAATGGAAAGGAGGAATGGATAAGCAGAGGACGCGGTTCAACATGTAGATGGACAGTGTATTTGCTCCGAATACATATCACATACGCATCATCTTCCTTTCATTGATGTTGAAGCAATTTGACCATCTCGAGAATTACACCTTTTGTAAAATTAGGGTCGGTATCAATCTATTCCCATAAGAAGTCCTTGGAGACAATCGCTCTTCACATTTTACGGCTACTATAGATTAGGTCTTTCTCCTTCAGTTCTTTTCGTATGACCCCAAATGCCAGCCTGGGTAAACATATCTGCACATGTCAAAGTTCTCAATCTAGGTCAAACGTGACTCGCCCATCCACTCTCTACCCAAAGGTCGAACAACAGTCCGGGTCTACTATGCCTTGACAAAGCCCATAGCGTCTCGTGGAGACAGACATCACGTATCAGATCAGGTAGCATCATAACCTAATCACCAAACCAGAAAGATAATCAGCAGTAATGGGTATGTGTAATTCGACTATACTACAGTACACGCCAAAACCCCGGCAAGCTCATCTTCAAAAAACAACCATACATAAAAGTCCTAGACCGATTCCCTTCCCATCCGGCGGTCAAATCTCCCTTTATGCGCCTGGAAATGCAATTCAAACCAATAAGGAATTTTAGATCAACAAAGTGTTCAAAACCACAGCCATTTCAACGCCAACCTCATCTTTCTGAAGCAGTCTCATGCCATTCCCACCGTGAAGTTCATCGACGGTACGGTCTCGGCTTTCCAAATGCAGACCGACGGAAAGGGGCGCTGTAAGAGGACTGAGCCTGCTAAAGTTAGGGTGGAAAGTGGTTATGAGACGTCTGCGGACGAACGTTTTCATGATATGCGGGAGCAATGTAACCTGGCGCTCTTGAGAACCTTTGCCTTTCCAATTGGCGTTGATGAGGAGACGATGCAGGAGTATTGGAGGCCTGTTGGGGAACGAGCTGGGGCATTTGAGAAGTATTAGGTGTACGAGAGGATCCACGTCTGTTATCGCCTGCTCTTCTTCGTTTTCGATGCGTCGAAGAAATTGCTGTTGTTGACTGAGGCCACTGAGGTTTGAACGGAAAAGTAGAAGCCCAAGATGGAAAAAAGCTAGGTGGGGTTGCTGTTGAATGATCATGCTGGAGCGACGTCGATCCTAATAGCACGCCCACTTAGTAAGAAATCGAGACACAGTGCACTTATTTACCACCATATCTAAACTCCCCGAACGTACCCGTAGCCCCTGGAGTCATCATGCCTCCATGCGATGGGCCTGGGGTAGTTGCAAGACCTGCCGGGTGGCTTGTCGGCGTGCTAGGTCCATCGCCACGGTGCGTTGCGGTGGTACCTGGGTGGAACATCATGCCTCCGTTCATGCCCTGGTAGCCCACGAGGCTCTGAGCTCCCTGTGCGGCAAGTACAGCAGCTTGAGCTGTGGCACTGGCAGGTGGGCCCACACCAGTAAGACCCCACATCTGTCCATTCATCTCCTCGGGGACCTGGCCTTCGAATATCTTCTTCCGTAACTCCCAGAAGACAGTACCTGTCAGCCATGCATCAGATCCAGCAGTGTGTGAATTACCAACGCGTTGGCACCCTAGCTCATCGGCCAGATCTTGCAGGCCAGACTTTGTTCCTAGGTTATTGAGGATACTGGTTGCTTGCGATCCTATCACGCCGCGTCTGACCAAGCTGTTCGCATGTCGCCAGAGGTACTTCACGTCGAGTAATTGCGGGAAAAATAACTCCACTAATTCCCGATATCTCTCCTCATCCTCGGGTAGTGCCTTGGAGGTCAACATTTTGATGAGGTATGCGAAGTCATAACCAGAATGGAAGGAGATCCAATTTACGTCGTCGGTAAGCGTCATGCCGGATGTGGTGAGGAGCGATCCAAACTCCTCTGGGTCAATTCCCTGAGTTGCCAGCTTCTCAAAGTCGGCGCCGGACTTCTTGAGCATCTGAATAGATTCCTCGTTGTACATATCCTCTTCAAGAGAGAATTTGAAGTTGAAAGTCCAGGTGCAAGGACACACGGCCATGCTATTCGCATATTGCTGCACAGCTTTGGGCTGGTAGTTTAGCTTAGAAGTGTCCAGATGCGGAGGAGGGATATCGCCCTGCGCCGAGAAGAGGGTAACGCCGAGCTGAATGATCTTGAGGAGGTCGACGTTGCAGCGGACGGTCTGATAATGATAAGAGGCTTTCGAATTGAAGTCACCAATAGGTCGCGCGACAACACCCGGAAACTCGGTATCCTGTGTCGTGTAAGCAACTTGCCACTCAATCGCAGAAGACGGAATCCTACCATGCTAATGTAAGGATACTGCTCGACAAGCGAGCGCAGCACCTCCATCTCCTGATGCAAATTCGATCTCCACACTTCACGTATACGCTGTCCGGCCATGCCCTTAGCACCCTCCTGACCGCGGCCTAGCGCGGCTTCCTGCTGCAGTTGAGCACCATGAGCAAAACGCATGCGCGCTTCGTGGCCGTCCAGGCCCGTTCCTCCACTTACCCCACCGAGCGCTGCCGCCGCCCCTAAGCCTGCTCCACCCATGCCCCCTCCGAGCGCTGCATTCGACTGGAAACTGCCCTGGTTGTGACCGAAGAGGTTGAGGTTGTGGGCCGGGTTCGCGCCGCCGAAGCTTGGATGTATGTTCTGTTGATGCGGCTGCTGGAGTTGTTGTTGCTGGTGTATTGGTTGCGAGAGGTGGGCAAAGGGGTTCGAGAGATTATGGCCGGGGAAGCGCTGGCCGCCGTGCGGTGGCATTGTGTCTGATTATCGCCGGGTAGCGTACGTCTACGTTAATCGCGTGCAGATTGTAAGCATTCGAGGGCCGATGAAAACGAGCGCAATCTTTGGCGGGTAGAGCTTCAACGGATGTGAAGCCTCTATAGTCGCGTTTGACTGAATAATGCGTGCGAGAAGATTGGAGAGCGAAAGTTGTCGGGAAGTACGGAAGGTCTGCGAAAGATGCGGTTGAGGGAGAGGACCCAAGCTTTGATGCCAAGACTTCCCGAGCCGAACCTCGAGCAAGAGCTCCGAGGACGACATCAGAGTCTATCCACCACCAACGCTTGCCACAGTCACAATGAGGCCTTCACCGTATGTCCAACTGCCTCAATTGCTTATGCGCCATGCATTGCATCTTGCGAGCCCATTGCTAACGCGCTCCTACAGCATCAGGATGGCCGACCGCCCCTCCATCACCGGCTTCGACCCAAAGAAGTTCGCTGCCGCCGCTGCAAACTCAAAGGGCGACCCATGGGCACGATAGTGCGTCTTACTTAGATCCCTTTTATCTGTTACTGTATTGCTAAGCTCCCCGTAGCGAAGCCTGGCGATACACAGGCCCCTTCACACGGTGGAACCGCTTCAAAGGTTCTTTCCCCGGACTCGGCATCGCAACCGTCGCATTCGCCGGATACTGCGTAGCAGAAGCGCTGTTCTTCAAAGATGAGCATCATGGTCATGAGGAGGGTCACCATTGAAAGAGGAGCTATTGAGAAGTGCACGTTATGGCGTATTGGTTGATTTGGGCTGCATCGCTGTCATGGCTGTATATATCAAGTACCATGCAGTGTCACCAAGACAATTTCTTTGAAAAAAAAAATCTAATCGAGTTCCCAAGGCGCACGTGTGACGTCAAGTTTGTTTCTACCACTCGTAAAAGAGGACTCTTGTGCATAGGAACTTCCTAGCCCCTCGGTCTGATGGACAATTTCGTATCCGGATGGCCTGGAACGTTTCTTTCTGACACAACTGCGTTCCCAGCAGTTCACTGAGATTCCATATCCTTGGAAAGTCCCGGCATCCCAAATACGACCACAGAACTCAAACGCGCCACCCCAACATCCAACACGTTTCACCTCAACCCTACCTAAGCTACCAATCTGGAAGAGGCATCTCGCCATTGTCTAGGCACGAGAATTCCCCAGTTTCGTACCTCGCCATCTCGAATGTTCGCTTTCAAAGAATGACCCACCCTGGTAACCCCCAAAAAGAATTCCCCTTACACCCCCAAAACAACTTCAAAGTCCGCCGTGTTACCCAAAATCTGACAGCATCCCAATATTCCGATCCTCCTTACTGCGTTTCTAAACACCATCCTCTACAACACAAAATCAGCGTACATCAATCCCAAAGGGGCAGTCTATTCCTAAAGCTGACATGATGCATATATTAAACGGCTGACGGGAGACAAAATGTACACGCTGCGACACGGGTGGCCCTACTTGTTGCTCGACAGCAAAAGTGGAGACCGATTAGCAGATTACTGTAGTGCAGAGGATTTGTGTCGCGTTGAATTTGCTGACGGTTCCATTTTTGCGGCGTGTAGAGCGCATGCATAAGCGCGGGGGGCAAGGGCGAATATACCGACGGTATGGGACGCGGTGAGTGAGACTTGCATTTGGAAACGGATCTACACCGAATGTAATTTAGAGTGCAGTGATGATAAATGCCATGCGAATGATGTCCGATAGCTTCGGCTGAATAGCAATGTCACCCATTCCAGTAGCAATGATCCAGGCATGTAGCAATAGCATGCATATGATGCTTAGGAAAGTAGAGTACTGACGAGGGTTTGGATACCAGATTTTAGATATTCAAAGAATTTGATTCAAGGAAACATAGCCTAATCCAATAGTAGTAATGATAGCGCATAGCTAAAAGAATGCACTTGAGAGGGTTATCAAGTACAGTACCCACGAATCTTGGATAAATTGGTCAAAAATTTAGGTGACTCAATGAAAGTGAAATGTGTATACAAAGTATGTTGATTTGAGGGCGTACACTTAAGCCATTAGATGTGCTATGATTTGATCAAAATCAAAGCCACTTGATTGACGTGACCAACTATGAACAATTTTCGGTCGAGAAATCGGCCCAGAGTAGACGTACTGTCTCTTGGTCTCTACCAGTATAGAATATAGCAATCGGAATATTCTCTTTGTACAAAGCAATTAAGAAACCGTCTCCTTCAATAGAAGAATTATATTTGGATCCACTGGCCAAGAGGGTGGGTCAATATGGATATGTCTTAGCAATCATTGACGAAAATATCAACAAACTTCATCCCGCCATAAGAGGTCAGTCTGAAAGGAATTAATGTATTTCTTCTATGATGATGAGTATCTAGTGACGAAAGCCACGTATGCAAATGATGTTTATTCTGAAGAAGCAAAGACCTTATCTCTTCCATCTTCATGCAAAAGGTGGCTGGGTGATGACTACAACTCATTTCTACCAATTTTTCAAAGACGAATAAAGTTCTAGGTGAGTCTATGACTGCATTTCAATATATTGTTTATGCAATATATCTATCGAATTCTGAGAAGGAAAAAAAAATCTCACATCCTTATCTATGAAATGTCTTGACCACTACTCTAACAAAATAAACCCAACAAAGAAAATCTTTTTAGTCCTATTCCACCCTAAAAAGCAAAATTGACCCACCGTGCCACCATCCCACCTTGCATAGATAGCTAGGATTGCAGATGTAGGCTCCTTCGTACTCACCTTCCCTCCCAGAACAAAGCTCAAGTCCACGCCCCATCCCCACCTACACACTATCATTATCTCGAAGAATCCTCACCGTAAATCTGACTTGCAAGACAAACTGCGGGGCAGCCGCATTTCACAATCCTTTCTACACTGCTCCAGACCCGCGCGGCGTGGGTACTCGGCATGCTGTTGGGTGGCCTGGCGGGTTGCCGGATGGACGAATACGACATGTACGTTCCGTCCCGTCCCGCTGGCTTACGATCTACTCCCCGCTCGCACGGAGGAAATGCGATGACCGCATATTTACGACTGCAGAATTACAATACGAAAGTACGCAGGTACGAAAGTCCAAGTGTCTCTCGTACCCCGTGAAAGGATCAGAAGCGCGTCTGGATAGGATGCCTATTTGGGAAGCAGGAAAAGTAGGCAGTGGTATGACGCGCACGAGAGCCGCGGTATTATACACACAGGAGTGCAAATTTCGCTGCTGCCCGTATTCAATAGCCTGACATCATCCTCTAGGCTTAGCTGCGTGCTCGTACTGTTGTCCGTCCGGAGGATCATAGTCGGCCGGAGTTGGAGCTCCCCCAAGCTTACTTGTACCTACTCCAAGGCGTTAGGTCTTCCCTGCGCAAACGTGGGCGACAACATACGACCACGAGATTTTTCCCCCGTATGCCTCGGTATTGGTAGCTCTGGGATCTCCGCGATCCTGGTTGACATGTAGATTTCCGAGTTCCTGTGTTCGGGTTTGGGATTTTCGGACGCATGTCTTGCAGATGCATCTACCAGGTTGGAATGTCATTGCGACGGGATTCGTGACTGGGATTCAGGCAAGAGGTGGTAAAGCATGGTGCAAATAGATTTCCACCAATACATGCAAGCAGTATTGGAAAAGGTTGGGTACGTTCCCTTTCCATCTGCGACGGCAAGGTTGGTCATGAATTACCTTAATGTGCTCAGATGGTGCGACGCGATTGGTGGCATGTATATCTCCACATGCAGTAACTTCCAAGTTTTGCAAGGCAGAAAGTCTAGGGTCAACGTTGCAAAGTCGAGACAAACAAAATCTCCTTTCCGGAGTCTTTCATTTCCAATGCGCAACTGAACTCGAAATGCGAACAGATGGAGTTGTGAACAAGCGGGTGAGTAGGTCGCAAAGCCGATGGCAAGTGAGGCGACATGTGCGGGCCCTAGGCGGCCTCGGTCGTTTCAAGATCACACAAACGTGCTCACCACACCCTCTCCACCACCGCAGGGCTGAAAGAATTCTCTGACACCCTCCCATCATTTCGGCACTTTGACGCAGCGTGCAGCCGGACGTGCCGTTCCGTTGTCTGCGCGCATGCAGGTTCAAGTGTCTTCACCGAGCGGTGTCGTCGAAAGAAACATCGGAGCATGAAACAATGGAGGCCCGCACCACAATGGGTGTTTCAGGCCATTCATAGCCGGATCGCGGATCTACGAAACGTGCCCCGGTGGCGGAGAACCTTGTGTCTGGCTTGAGCGGACCTTGCATACCGTTCGTATGAGTTACAGGAATTACAGGCGTAGCTAGGTGTTTGTCAAACGAGTCCTATCACGGCGTGAGAGATGTCTGATGGTGAGACTTCCCGCCCAGGGTCTACTTGCATCTCACGAATGGATGACCTGATCTAGCCCAAAGTCTCACCTGCGACGCGGCTTGACACTTGACATGTTTATGTTTTGATGATTCTTATTCTGGATACGATTGTGTACACAGTATTGTGTCGCGTGCATCCTCAGCTATCCAATAAAGCAGACGAATCATAGCTATTCTCAGAGGCGGCGACGTGCTAGAGGGACACCAAGGCGGAATAGACTTTCCGACGAGTCGTCGGAGAATAGGAACTTTGGTTTGCTGCTAACCTAGAAACTATCGAAGCGTTTACAAACGCTCGTAGCGTACGAGACGAGAGGTTCGGGGCGTCTCGGCCTGTGAGCCGGCCTGACGCCGCGTCAGTACCTACTGAGAGTGACTGATTCAGCGACCAGCTGGAGTCTGGAGATAGTCAAAAGGTCTGGCGTGATGTCACCGACGTAGAGATAGCGTGCCCATCGGTACCGTACTTCTCGTGACATGGTCGCGTGCAACCAGATAGTCGCCAATATTAATGGTCGACCACAGTGAGCCCCGGAAACACTGTTGAGGCTGCTAGAGCGTCACCCTATACACGTCGGCTCGAAAGCTTGCTGAAAATAGAAATGTAGGCTTGAACCATTTTCGTGCGTCTCTTGGTGGCTACCTGGGAAAAAGCCACCAGGAAACGAGGATGCAGTCTAGGGTGACGAAGAAAATAAGAGAGCTGTTATTGCCTTGGAGCGCAAGGTTATGATGGCTCAACGAGAATTGAGCGGATAGCTGCTTTGGATAACGTAAAAGGCGCCGTTATCGCGATCGGAATGCTCACTAGGGCCGGAGCATCTTCCTCGGGAGGATGACACTCCTTTGGAATGGGTTGGTAGATCACGGGCGGAACCGTTCATGCCCAACTGTCGAAGACGCAAGCCGCAAGCTGAGGAGCCTACACAGTGTTCACGCTGTTGACCGCTGAAAGTTCACCAATCCTTACAGGATCGTCAAGCAACGAAAAATACGAGAGACATATGCAGGTACGGTAGAGGGCGGGAGCGGAAGCCTCTTTTGCACCGTCATCTCGAGTCCTGGCTAGTGGTAGTGAAGATTCAGCACGGTTCGGACGGAAGGCTGCATTGTGTTGGAAAACGTGCCGCGGGCGCAGTCACACCAGGGACCCTTTGTTAAGGCCTACTGTGTATTATTATTGCGGCGCGGTTTTTATAGAACTGGCTGGAAAATATAGGCTGAAAAATTGAAGCTGCAGACTGTCTCTTCGCGAAGGAGCGCGCAGCTGCAGCCATTGGAAAATACCTCACCGGCACAGTGTCCCGCCCGCGCAGACAAGCACATGGATTGTGTGCTTGCTGGAGCTGAGCTGCAGACATGGACGCCGAAGACGCGGTCGCGCTGGTCGTCGGGATCCAGACGACCCATACAAGAGGTGCAGTGCTGCATGCCTAGCACGGCCGGGCAATGGGCCATTGAAGACGCGGCCGACGCCTCCAGCAAACGTCATACAGCGAGGCGAGGGGGGGTCTGAAGATGGGTCATGCTACGTCCCGCAATGGCAGTGATCAGAGGCGCCGGTGCGACTTGTTTTTTTCTCTGTCGTCTGCATGTTCTGTCTGCGGATTCGTTCATGCAGGCACCAGGGGGAAGGTCGACCAGGGCGGCAGTGGTGGTGGTAATGGTCGGGACCTAGATGCGTACCTGCAGAAGAGCAAGCGGATAGGAGCCAGCAGTTCCAGCAATTCGCAGCAGAATATTGTCTTGTGCGCCCGCTGACATGCTGCAGCGCTGGACCTGCTGCGGTCCTCCCCGTTGTCGCTCCAATGGCACGCAATACTCTGCCGTGGACGCTCTTCGTTGGTCCCGAGCGCGAGCTGATAGTCTACACGCCGCGCCCGCGCCAACGCCGTGGCATGTTGGTGGCCCCAAGACTATCGCAATCTATCTTCCTGGTTCCAACCTCTCGGGTCCTGGTTGCTTGATGTGTTGATCCCCTGGAAAAGTGTTGGGCTGTCTGCCGTGGACCATCCAAAAGCAATGCTCGTAGACGCACCCCCGCCGCCGCCCGACATGCTGTCCAGCTCGCCCCGTCCTCCTCGAATGGCCAAGTACGCGGTATCTAGCATATTCAGATACCTATCTACCGCACATGCTACATACACTGGCAAGTCGGTGTGCCTACTCGGCGCCCTGCAGGAGTCATCCTGCCGTCTCCCCGTCTCCCCGTCCCCCACGGCCACGGCCACCCATCTGCCACATACACATAGGACGGCACAAGTGGGCGGAACGCAATCCGCTCGCCGCTTGCCATGGCGGCAGTCGTTTCCCTAGCCTCTCGCGTCGCCGAAGAGCGGATCTGCGTGTACGCAATTTGGCGCAATGCCTCTGTTCCACAGCGGCTGAGGCCTTCGAGCACCCCTCTCTGCTACCTACTGCTCGTTCTGTTGCACAATACTACCGTCGCCGCGTGGACCTCAGCAGACTGGAAACTGTAACGGTAGCGCACATGAGGCGTACAAAGACAGACACACAAAGTCAACGTGTGCCTATGCCTGTGCTCCGACTCCACCTGCCGTGGCCTAATGATAGCTGCAGTGCGAGGATTGTTGCCCGTTTGGGCATCCTTTTATGGCGGAGCGATATGTACAGAGAGCGGCCGCTGGTCTGGCCGTGGGGTTCTCTGCAGTTTGAAACATGCCGTCGCCCTGGAGAGCCAGTGTTTGAGTCGGCCCGTCACAAGTTCCACGTCCTGTGTGGGCAACGGCACTCCACACACACGTCAGGTCCTGGCTATCTCGGCGGGACTTGTATGATTTATGTATAGCATAACTGCTGTAGGTGTACGATGCGGGGTTCACGAGAATCGGCCCACGACGTCGTGGGCACGATGGCCATCGGCTGTTTCATCGTGCGGGTTGCACAAGCAGGTAACGATCGCCCGTGGCTGAACGGCGTGCTAGACTCGAAGCGGCATCTCTCTCGAGCAAGCGTGTCCATATGCCGTTCGTGGGAGCCTTGTCGGGGCCTGGTATTCTACATTGAGGTGTAGCTGGACGCCGACCATGTCCTCCGCAGCGCGTAGTGGCCGTCGTAAACACGGGATCCTCGAGCGCGCGCGGACGCGGCCATCTGGTCGTGCGCGTCACTTGCGGATACCACAGACAAGCACCAGCCTGACCACGGCGCCTCACATTCACTTGGCGCGTCGTTCGGCACTAGGGAAGAATCCTGTGGCCTCTGTCCCGGTCTTCCGCCTCGTCTGAACGAGGTCGCTGGAGCGCAGACCGAGACCCCCCAGACCTTCAGGCGCACCACAGCTCAGCAGAGCTCTCCTCACCGTGGCACTTTGCTCCCTTTTGAGACGCCTGTTCCGTCGCAGGCCTCATGGCACGACATCCGCGAGCGGCAGACAGGCAAATTGACGCCCATCGCTCGGCGAAACTGACCCACTCGCGGCCAATGCCCACCAGCTGCAGCACCATTTAGCCGTTTATTCGCGCGGCGAGCGAATCAACATGGCGGATTATTCCCCTGCAATGTTATAAATTGCGCTGCACCGCTGCGTCGGGCCGCCTTCTCTAGAGCTTCTGATGCTGAGTGGCTTGCACAACGGTCTGCTCCATCACCCCTGGGCCTCACCCCCTGGATCCCGCCCGCCCACTGCTGACATGCTCCCACAGAGGCCAACCTCGAGGCTCGAACGCTATCCATGCCTCGAGGGCCCATCCTGGCGTGCAGCATACCCGGTCCCTGCCCGCACGCTAACTTCGGCGAGCACTGAGCACAATTCACACCTTCTCCACATGCCCTCCGCTCCTTTGTGTACGCCAGTGCCCGTGTACTTACTGATGCCATCCCTACCTATGCCCGCGCCCTGTCCGCTGCAAAGACTCTTCACCAGCGTCCGTCTCACAGCATGCAGTCTAACGGAAGCTCTCACTGAGGCGCCCATATACTCAGACATTCCCTCTCCCACCTCTGCACCACCACATCGCTACCACTTTGATACGGCACCCCCAACCCTCCTTCATTGCTTGTCTGCTTTACCCGTTGCAAGTCGGTCCGTCTCTTGTCCACTTCTTACATTTACCAACGCCCACCGCGCTGCTCTTCCTTGCGAACTTAACAAGCCTTGCAACGCACCCCCGCGTTAATACTGCAATACAGCCGGAGGGATCCTCCTCCGCCAGTCAGCACCACGGCACGCAACTGTGGTCTGTTACCCAGGCTCACGTCGCTCATTGCCTCCACGGAAAATAGCTAGCCCCCCATAGCAGGTACGCATATAGTATCCACAGCATTGTCGGAGCTGAACTACACGTCTCCCCCTTGTGGTTCCATTCTTATCCCGGCATGGTCCAGGCTTGTGTCTCAATTTCTTCCCGTCCAACCCTACTTTGCGAGGGGTTCCAACCTAGACTTCGCGCCAAATGTTCGTTCGCATAATCCACTAACACGTCCATCCTAGATATCTGACAACAACAACCCAAGTACGCGCGACAGGTTTTTCCGGAGTGCTTCGCATCCTCCTTCCTCAAACCCTCCATGGTTGTGGTCTTGACTATCTCGGCCAGCGAGTTGCGGGGCTCTGTGCACCAACCTATATCGGCCAACTGGTGAGGCGCTGCTCCTTCGCCGCCCCTAATATCGACCGATGTTTGCTTTCAATAAAAACCATGCCCTGCCGGGCTCGAGGCAGTCGTCTGTAGATTCCCTGGTCACCGACCCCTCAACCTCCACGTCCACCTCCGATGTTTGGGTCTCCCAATGTTCCGATGCGTCTTCATTCGGGGACATACCTTCGCCTGAGCAACCCACGGGACACGCCTCAAAGAGAAGTTCCGTCTTTAATTTGCGATCACGAAGCAATACGACTACCTCGACTACGTCGTCATTTGTGTCCGTGTCATCACCAGACATGGCAGTGCGCAGTAATCAGTCGTACCGTCCATCCCAGGCCCAGCTCGCCGGCCAAAGCTTCATGGACATCAATGGTGGGAGGCGCTCGCTATTCCGGGGGAAGAAAGGGAAGAGGTTAAGCGGGTCATTCTCACCAAGCTTTGGGTTCAATGAGGTTGAAGAGGTGAATGCTGAAACCAAACGGGCGTCGGTCTTGCGCAAGAGTAGGAGACAGGTCAATCAGTCGGAAAGCTCCCGTGAGTCCATCACAACCTGTGTGACAGCGCTTCAAGTATTAATCCTCGTAGTTCAAAACCTCAAGAACCGCATCTCTAGTCCATTCGACTTCCAGCATCTCACGCACACCGATCGAAACCAGTTCGCTGCCATGCATCAATCGTCCGAGAACGATCTTGTTGCCGAATTCTGGGCCGTCCGCGCCTCGCAAGCTCCCCGACGCGACCTGACAGGCATAAAAGCGGATGATTTGCATTTTGGTAATTTTTCATCTGAGAACTTGACGTCGGATTCGCGTTCATCTTCCGCTCTGGGTGTCAGATCTCCTCACATGAGCCCTGAGCCGCCGCATGAACAGCAGCCATCTCCCATGGCAGAAGAGTCCTCCACCCGGACACTTCGTACAAGCAGGTCCGTCGAAAGTTTCTCCCGTCCCGGCGTAAACCCTCGTGTCCATCGGCACACCCAGTCCGTTGCCGTACCACCTCGCAGTTCTTCTCGCCTGCCTTTGGCTCCCATCGATGACGTCCTGGAAGAGTCTGCCGTCAATCAAGAGCATACCAACTCGATGACCTCGCAGTCCAACCGACAGTCGGGTATTTGGGACAAGTGGGCGCCAATGAGTCCAAGGAGTCCAGGGAGCAAGCTCTCAGCCATGAGCGAAGAGTCGGACTACGTTGGTCATGCCGTTACTACTCCTGACGACTCCGCCATCCACCCTGCCTCACCGCCCTTCAGCCCAGGTCTTGCCGATGTCGAGGAGGAGCCAGAACTATTTATTAGCCCTAGGCCTGCTCCCCGACCACCGCTTAGGTCTCCCAAATCTCCCAAATCGCCTGGCTTTGAGACGTACTCCTTCAACAACCAGCGTTCTCCGATTGCTAAGTCTCATGCTCGGAAAACTTCTTTCGTATCACCAAAGTCTTCTAATCAGCGCAACTCCATCACTCGCCCATTGTCGCAAATGTCGGATACCCTAGGGTCGCCCGGCTTGACCCGAAGGACGTCTATTCGCAGGCCATCTTCAACCAGGAGGAGATCAAACACGTGGCGTGCCATTGAAGAGTCTTGGGAGGATGACATTGACTACATCTACGATAATGCTCTAGAAGCCGATTGCGACTTTGATTGGGACCGCACCTCAGAGAGCGGATCCTGGGAGGATAGAGATCGTACACCCGAACAAGAGGATCACAAGAGTGCGTCTGCTACGGCGTCGCGCGCCTCCCAAACGTCATTTTCGATTTCCGAGGAGGACGACGCACTCCAGACCAGATTTTTCCCCGGTGCTTTTCGACCGTCGCTCTTGGTCCCAAGCGCGCATAGCGTTCCAGAACTCGAGTCGCGATCTGCCGTGTCCGCATCTACGGCTGATACCGGCATTCAGACGCCTTCTGATTTCTTCAGCCCTCTCGCATCCACCCATACCCACTTCACCGAAGCTGATGGGTTTAGTCTTACCCCTTCGCTTCTCGTGCCTCAGGACTTCAAGGACCAGGTGGCGCGCGAAGACATGTATGATGATCTTCTTGCGGATTATGAGGAGTCAGACCACCACTTTCCTATGTTGGAGTCAACCCAGAGCATCGCGAGCTCGACCCGTAGCAGTCATGTTCGCTCTAGCAAGCGAAGCTCGTATGACAGCAGTTTAATGTCTAGTGGACAAGGTTCTGGATCTTGGACGTCTGGTGTTCGTCGTTCTGCAAGCTCTTCTGGTAGCCTCCCAGAGCTTGTGCACTCGTCACGGCATGCCAGGCGAGACTTCAACACCATGGTCGACCAGCTCTCTGAGCAAGTTGCGTCTTTTGCATCATTCAACGAGGAAGACGATGAAGATGAAAAGACAGAGGATGATACAACGCCCCCAGGGCACAATCTCCGTGACCGCACGTTCTTCGCTTCTGACGACGAGCAACCGCAGGAAGCCATTGTTGAAGCTGAAGTGAGGGCCTCTCTTGAATTGGCCAGACGAGGATCCACACGCTCCTCTCGAGTTCCTCACTTCTCTCACAAATACGCTTCTTCGGATGGAGCTGCTAAATTGCTTGCGTCTCCTCGCTCGGCCGAGTCCCAGGCATCCAAGGCTCGTAGCCGCGCCGCAAGCTCCAGCACCGCCCAGCAAAAGTCCCGCGAGCAATACCTCAGTCTCTTCCCATCGCCACCTACGCACTCACCGATATCTACACCGACGTCTCCCCTGAACAGTCCCTGATTCGGTTGTTCGCACCTCGCACTACCCACCCTCTCCTATATCAAGCCCAAGTGGCCGCTCGAACGTGGCCGGCCCGCACTTCGATTCATGATGTTCATGACCCTTGCATATCTTCAATGTAAATATTCACGATTACGATTTGGTGAGCTAGCCGACTTTTACTCTCTGGATCGGACGGGCTCCAATTTCATATTTTGTGGAAGAAAAAAGTCGGCTCTCGGTTGGGATTTTTCTTTCTTTTCATCATCTGTCTACTACTAGAGCGAACCATCGCCATCCCCTAGAGTCATTTCTATCTCCTTTTGCTGTCTACAGTTCTGATGGAGTTTTGTGCCGAGCGGCGTTTATAATGCGGATTACGCCGCGTAGAAGGGGAAAGGTTTATCTCTATTTATATCTGCACAACGATCTTAGGATCGTATCGCTCCATTTCCTTTGTTACATATCGAGGAAGAGGCTAGGTGACGAACGAGTGATGAGGAAAGGACGACCAACCAGTGGGATCTAATCATTTCCTCACGTCATGTTCTGGTTCTTGGGCACCTGAGTCGGTGGGAAGCGGTGAACGGTGGACTTAATCATCTACGCTACCATATCTGCAACATGGAGAAATGGCAATGCCTAATTCCTCTGTACCATTTATTAAGTGCACCGTGTCCCTGCTTGGTGATCTATTGATGTGGTCTACGGCTGAACTGACTCACCTGCGGCGTAACTTGCCCACGTTGAACAAGAAGCCACGCAGATTGTACGACGTCGCGTCGAAGTAGATGGACGCCACGCAGGCTCGGTAAAATGTAGACTGATCAGCCCGTCTGGTATTACGATCTATCTCGCGTATCTACCCTAGCTCTCAGCCCAGCATGTCTGAGACGTGGAGCTACACAACGGCTTCTCTTGTGTGTCCGACGGCCTTTTCTTTACCGCCGCGATTAGACACACACCACTCATCCCAGACACCACCTGCAATCTTCGACTTGACACAGCTACACCGCATTCTAGCGAACTGCATCCCCTCGTATTCTCATACATGCGTTCAGAGTATTCGTCTGAAGTCGTAAGACGGCCTGGATAAACTAATCAGCGCCGCAGACAGCTAGAATGATCTTCGCTTTCCCGTGATCATCAGGAGGCTCTCGTACCGGCTTGCTAGCCAGCAAGCAGACCTGGAGTCGTGCGTCATGCACGCACTGTATATGCAAGTTAGCTGTTTATCCGGGCGATCCTTTTGATTCTGGTTTCCTCGCTATTTTGACGGGGACTGGACCGTCCAGGCCAGGGTAATCAACGGTAGCGATTCTAGCAAACGAGTTCGACTTCAAGTTCGGTAGCAGTTAGTCATCGGTTTCGGTTGAAGACGTGGATAAAAATATCAGCCGAGAAATGAAGGAAGCAGCAACCTTTTGCAAGACTTTGCTTGACTGGGTTCGCTATGACCTACATCCATATGTACAGGCATCCTTCATCCATCAAGCTCGGAAGCATAAAACGCCCGCGTTAAGTATTCAAGAACGGACATGCGCGTTCTGGGGCATTTCCCCTTTGGATATCCTTGCGTGATGATCTTGTCCGCTTCAGAGGCTGAAATCTAGGTGCTTGTATGTGGTAGAGCTCGCAGTGCGGCTGCGAAAACAACATGGCAATTCTCGTGTCGATGGGTCCGAGGCATGGGTTTGGCGTAAATTGTGCTTACGATGCGCATACGATGCAAGCCAACGCTTTACACTCAAGTGCGAGCAAGCACGGCGACATGCTTCTCGTCTACGTAACGGCACATTTCAGCCTTCATGCGTTGGATGCAAGAACGTCGCCGTCCACCGAGTCCGGCACGGAGATTGAAAAATGACGCGAAAGGCCAACATGCACGGAACTTCTTTTGCTTCCGCTTGTTGAAGACGGGGATGCGCGCGGTCGCGAGAGAGACGCGTGTGCGCTTGTTTATGCTGCAGGCGCTGCTCAATATAGAAGCGTTGGAGGCGCGCTCGTCGGGAATCCAGGGTCCAGGTTCCTATGCATCTTGAAAGTATATTTTGAAGGCCAAGTCGCGTAGTTGAACTAGGTGGTGCGAGAGTGCTGAAGCGAGCATGCAATGTCTCCACGCGAATTAACAAGGCGAAGGGGCAACGGGCCCCAAATGTCCTGGATGGATCTGGTGGAGTGTTCTTTAGGGGGCCACGGGGGGTAGAGGCATACTCGGTACCGTGAAGAGAGGATCTGATATCGGATTCCGAAATACTTCCTGTGCACACGTAAAAGGAAGAATAGCGCTATCTGACCCCCCGCACTTCAACCCGAACTAAACCTCGTATCACCCGACAGACCATGCGCGTGCTGCACGTTCCCTCGATGCGAGCTTCCGTGCATCTCGGTTTTCCAATACCGCGGTGAATTGCGGGTCGAACGACTGTCAGTCCATTAGGGAAAACTACCTACAGCTTGACAATGTGTTCGCCTTGTCCCATATTTCTTCTTCGTGAATAGCTTTCCTTACTTTTGTATTTGCGTCCCACATTCACCATGACCGCCTCAAAGCACGTTCTCGTCTCCAAGCCTCCTCTTTCTTCCCCCCCACGCGACTCGATAGACAACGATACCCCTCCTTATCGCCAAGGTTGACAAGCGCCACAATACCGGCGTGAACGACATGTCCCTGACGAGGCGTAAAAAGCAAACGTTGCGTCCCAGCCAGGGGGAAGCGAGAGCTTCTCCCGCCAAAAGAAATTCAAAAACTTTTCTTTTGGGAATCTCGTAACAGCCCTTGGATGCCGTGAATGCAAGGATCCGTGCATGCTTCGAATGCATCGTGTTTTGCTTTTTATTGCCATGGCCTTGCCGTGATGATGAAGAATGGGATATATCTTTCGTGTAATTTTGCGAATCGTTCTCACATCTCCCCCATGAGCTATGTCTTGCTCTAACTAGCCTTGTTGAAGCCTCGTTTGAACAGAGAAATTGACCTGATTTAAAGTCATTCTAGCGGGCACCTCGCTCCACGTTGAACAAGCAATATAAGAATGAGGAGTGTGGCATGTCACGATGTCTTCAGCTGTTGCGTTGTGTACGAAGACTACCGCCTAGCTAGATTCTAGATCCGCGGCACTGCACGCCATTACATGTAGCTTCGACGAGTATGCATGCAAAGACATCAAGCTGCATGAAACTCGAATCTAGAGCCACGGGGGTGACTGTCACTGTCTACGACAAACATGGAAGATGACTAGGCTATTGTTGCGGCTCCTTTTACGTCATGCTTAGTATGTCTGAATGTATTTGACATATACAGATGAGACTACTTGGTAAGTTGGCGGGCGTGGAGTTCACTGTGAGATGTGTTGGGTGGGAGGGGAGTAGAAGGTCGAGAATGTGTACGCCGGCTCGGTCCGCGGTAGGGCTGAGTGTGAGCCATCAACTGAAGAGGGTATTTGTTTTTTTTTTTTTTGCCTAGGACAGAATGATCGTTTTTAGAAGTACACTTTGAAAGGCGTACGCGGGAGTGCTGGAATATATGAGTGTGCTAAAGCTCCAGGGTCAAGATGAGTCAACCTGCTCCTGACTTTAGCTCCGGTTCAGAGAGCAAATTTCGGGAAGACGTCAGCTTGGAATACTATACGAATGAAGGCAGAGTAATACCGTGATTCCAGAAGCGTGAAACAGCCGTGGCGTGAGTAAGGGAATGAGAACGGGCGTGCGGTTAACTACCTGAAAGACAAAGGCAAGTCTCTAATGAGTAGCACGATTCACACGGGCAACTGGTTGATTCAGCAGATGCCAAATATCACAATAGACATGGTACATCGAACAGTTGTAGGAAGTTTCAAAGAGCTCTAGTCGCAGTCATGTTGGGAGAAAACCATGGCGTAGGAGGCAAGTGACTTTGTTCAAGCATGTTTTAAAAATCACACAGCTAGAGTGCATGTTCGTCCAAGGTCCAAAAGGGCACGGGCTACCGAAAGCAAATATTCGACGTAGATTCCGGAGCAGCTCCAGCCCAAGCGTACAACAAACGGATGAATTTGAAAAAAAAAGGGCTCGAAGGAAAAGCGACGAAGACGCACCTACTGAATACTTGATAGCGTCTAAACCCCATCAACCAATGGATTGTAATCATGTTCCCGCTTTCAATTACGTTCTGTCGAAAATGACTCAGTCCCCTTCCTTCCCCCGCTGTTGTGCTCCGGACATGAACTGTGGCTTTATCTCCAGCTTCCAAGGTCTTGGCTTTCTTACATTCTGGCAAGTTCTTACACTGTAAACCCAGATTCGAGTGTGCTAAGCCACAGGCACACACGTCACATAACGAAAAGCCCTTTCAAAAAATTCAAAGCCTCATACGAGCAAGCAATTCTCATGTGTCGCCGTGGTGGAAAGCTCAAGAGGTATGCAGTTCGAGTTCGGAGAGTTCCATGCATCCATCAGCTATAGTGTTAATTCTGAAATGTAATGTATACGTTTCCTTAGACGTCATTGGTTCGCGCTGACGTCCAAGGCCTTTACAAATCGTCACTGTAGGAGCGGCCATGCCTCGTTCAACTACCCAACGTATTGCCGCCAAGACCCGCCGATCAACCCCAGTCTAGAAGTCCATGTTGGAACAACCCTTAGTCAGGAAGGTTTTTGCTCACACCGTGTCCACCATGGAATACGCGTGTACCTCCGGAATTAAGGAATTAAGCCAAGGGGACATGGTCCGGTGTTTACGACGATGACAACTGGGCGGAGTTTTTTGCAGGAAGATGAAATTTTGCAAGGAAATGGTCGTTGCTATAAGAGTTGCGGGTCGACGTCGAGGATGAACCATCAGCACCTTCAACTCCCATTGAAACACTGTTCGATTGCCTCGTCGAGAATCGTTTTCCCGGGTCTACTCAATTTCTCCTTGGCATTGCTTCCACCATGAGAGAACTTCTTCTACCACTAGCATGCGTACTAGCAAAGGTTGCTGCTCAGAGTAACGAGTATGAATATGTTGTTATCGGGTCGGGACCTGGAGGAGGTCCATTAGCGTCAGTCCTCTCTCCGTGGGCAAGACTTGGACAGAAGATACTGACATTGATAGTGCCAATTTGGCTCGGGCAGGACATTCCGTTTTTGTGATCGAGGCGGGTGAGGACCATGGAGACAGCCTCATCCAACAGATGCCATCTTTGTAAGCTCCCACATCACTCCTGTACTATGTTACTCACACTTTGTACCACACTTTCTTCATGCCACTACTACTTTACATTACTCCCAATACTAACACCCCCCTCCCAGCGCCGACCCCGTAGCAGAAGACCCAACCATGTCCTGGGAATTCTTCGTCACCCACTACAAAAACACGACCCAAGCCCACCGCGACACAAAATACACCTGGCAAACGCCCGACAACCTCCTCTACGTCGGCACCTCGCCGCCGTCGGGCTCAGAGCCCCTCGGTATCCTGTACCCCCGGACGGGAACCCTCGGCGGCTGCGGCAACCACAACGCCATGAACCTCGCGCTGCCGCCCGACAACGACTGGGATGACATTGCCAGGCTGACGGGCGACGATAGCTGGCTGGCGACCAACATGCGGACGTACTACCAGGAGCTCGAGAGGAACACGTATATTGCCGACAGGAACGGGAGCGCAGGGCGAGGCCACGGCTTCGACGGCTGGCTCGCTAGCAACCGCAACCAAATCGATCTCCTAGGCATGCAGGACGGCTTCGTGGAGATTCTGCGCGACCTGTTTGCGGCCATTGGGACGCATGTGCCGCAGTCGTCCGAGGAGACGCTTGCGCTGCTGCAGCGCGATTTGAATCGTTTGGATGCACATCGTTACGAGAACAACGACCTCCAGCAGATACCGCTGCACTACGATGAGCGCCGTCGACGCAGTAGCTCGCAGACGTATCTCAGGGATACCATCAACGAGCGGTACGAGAATGGCTCCCAGCGGTATCCGCTCACCATCAGCACCAGCTCTCTTGCAACCCGCCTGATCTTCGACAACGCCAACAACAATAACGGCACCCCGCGAGCCGTGGGCGTCGAATACCTCCGAGGCCAGGCCCTGTACAAGGCCGACAGGCGATACAACGGCGTCCAGCGAGGAACGCCCGCCAACGTCACGGCCACGCGCGAAGTCATCGTCGCAGGCGGCGCCTTCAACACGCCGCAGATCCTCAAGCTCTCGGGCGTAGGACCCCGCGAGGAGCTCGAGAAGTTCGACATCCCCGTCATCCTCGACCTGCCTGCCGTCGGCACGAACCTGCAAGACAACTACGAAGCAGGCGTCCACGTGCAGGCCTCGAGGGACTACCCTTCTCCGTTCGAGAACTGCACCGATCTCGCGCCCGGCGACCCCTGCCTGCGTGAATGGCAGGACCACGGGACGGGCGCATACGGCATCTCGGCGCCCGTCTCGCTCCTGTACAAGTCGTCCATGAGCGAGACAAATGACACAGACCTCTTCTACTTCGGCGGTGCGGGCGCCGTCTTCGACGGGTACTACCCGGGGTGGTCGCAAGCGGGGCCCGCTCCCAACAGCACCTTCTGGTCAATTGTCAAGATGCAGCCGCAGAACCGCGCGGGGACGGTGACGCTGCGATCCGCCGATCCGCAGGACGTGCCTGACATCAACTTCAACTACTTCCAGGAGGGGCGCGAGCACGATCTCCAGGCGCTGGCCGAGGGCGTCGCTTTCGTCCTCGACGCGTACAATCGGAATGGCAGCTCGTATGGCCCGTATACAGTCATTCGTCCGGATCCCGAAGTCGAGGTCAAGCAGGCCATTATGGACCAGGCATTTTCTCACCATGCCTCGTGCAGCTGTCCGATGGGGTTGAATGGGACCGATTCGTGTGTGGATTCGCGGTTCCGCGTGCATGGTATTGACGGACTGAGGGTTGTGGATGGTTCTGTGTTCCCGAGGATTCCTGGTGGGTTTCCCATTCTGCCTACTTTTATGATTAGCCAGAAGGCCTCGCATGTAATTATGGAGGACGCGGCTTCGAATGGGACGGGTAGGAGAAGCAGGCATTAAGTGGCTGTGAAGTGTCTGGTTTGCCTTCGCCTTTAGGCATGTAGTTGAAAACTCGACACCTCCATATTGTAAGCCCGCATAAGTTGTAAATAGCTTCTGATAGACGCCCCGCATCTACTAAAGTGTCGAAACATTGCGAGTGCAAAGCTAGATTAAAGCGATGATCGTATGGATTATATTATGGTCAGGGTATAAGCTTCGCTCTATCCAAGCAATTCCACTCCGAAAGCTGATTATTCCAGCCTTTCTTACTAAACTAAAACTCAGCCAGCTCGTATTGATAATGCAAGGCTGCTCAACTCACGAATGGTAACCAACGTCAACGCCGATGCCGCCCATATGCAAACGTCCAACAAAGGGAATCGCTGTAATCAATCTCAATCCTAACCAACACATGTAACTCATGTATCCCATGTCGAGCTTATGCCGACCATGATATGATTCTCACACTCTCTTCTCTCTTCACAGAAACGCCTAGCTCCCGTTGACCTGGCCGTTGCCGTGATCACCACCCATGTAACGCTGCATGAAGGAAATGTAGTCGTACTTTGGTACGTTGCGATCTTCCTGGAGGTCAGGCCCTTTGTGCGCGGGCATGGTCTGAACGAGATCTTCGATGATTTCGTCGGGAACTAAGGAGTGTCGTAGGTCGAGCTCAGTAACGTATGGCTGGTTAGATATTAGTAATGCACATCGGTCGTGCTGGATGCGAGGCTGCTTACCTTTCCATCAGCGACCTCTTTGAAGGACTCGAACACCTGTTCAGCCGTATTTTGATCTTCAGTTTCGTCCACCATGAAACGGATGAACTGCTCAAAAGTGACGTAGTCGCGGCCTCCGCTGGTTTCCCTAAACTTCTGATGCATCTCTTCCTCATCATACACGAGACCCAGACTTGCTAGAGCTGCTGAGAATTCTAATTCTGCTAATGAATTGGACACATCACGGTCAAAATGTCTGAAGACAGATTCGAATTCCTCGAGCTGTATGGGCGTTAAGTTTGTCATGTTGCGGGCTACCATTTGGTTCTCCAGAAAAGCGAGCTTCTTTGAGACTGATGAGCGAACCAACCCAAGCTCGTACTCTAATTCGTCGTAGGTGTATGTTGTGAAATCGTTCTCTTCTATGTTCGCTTCGGTGCACTGGGCGTCTATCGAGGCAATTATGCTGAGGTATTGGTCCAGAGGCGCGAGATTATCGCTGATCTTCTTCGTGTGGTCAAGCTGATCTTCAACATCCCCTTCAAGACCTGATAGTGATGTCGATAGGGTATTTAGAGCTAGGGCAAAGTCATTGGCTTTGTCGGCAAAGGATTTTCGGAGTGCGTTCTTGATATCCCTGATTGTCTCGTTGATGACCTGTGACCGATCTCGTTCGGCTTTCATAAGCCCCGCCCATGCTGCGTCAAGTGCCTCCAGACTAAGCTCTGCAGGAGGCTCATATGGCCGGAGCCGGTATGTTGATAGTTTTGTCTTGATATTGCCTAGGAGACCCACGAGATCCGACTTCTCGGCCACCCACGTCCGCTTGTTGTTCCTCTTGTACTGAATGAACTCGGCCGCCTGGTTCTTCGCATCTGCGTATGAGTTGTCAAAAGTGGCCTCGGCCCACCTCTTCCCCTGTTCGGCAATCTGTCGGAGGAGTTCGCGCATGCGCTTCTCAAAGTGATTCTGCATTTCCCATGCTCCGTGCATGTTTTGTACAAACTTCTCTACACGTCGACCAGCATTCTCGACTTTCTCCATCTGCGAGAAAGCATGGAACCAGTAGGCGATGTAGGTCATGAGCGAGCGCTCGTCGGGTTTTGCTACGTCGCATACATCTTCGACATCGAGGAGGTCAGGAATGCCAATCTCTTTCGAGGCAATATCAAAGGCGAGTTGCATGTTCCCACGGTGGTCGTCTTTGTCTAAGCTGTCGTAGTCAATCAAGTCGGGGCGGTGGATGTCGAGAAGGGCGCAGCTGTTCATGTTAGCCCCTTGCCGTTAATCAGCGCCAGATGCACCTACAAAGCCAGTCCATCGTTCCAGCTAGACGAAAAGTCCCGTATTTCAACCTCATCGTAGCACGCCGTTTTACGCTGACACCAGAGCAGCAGTCCCTCTTTGGCACTCAGACCCTCCTCATTAATGTCGCTGATTGTAAAGCGTAGAATCAAGGTCCATATCAATCCCAGGATGATCTTGCTATTCCCGTCTACAACATCTTCTGCGCCAATGTTGGTCATCTGGATGCCCCTCCTCTTGATGTAGTCCAACGACTTGTTAACATTTTCGAATTTCTGTACGCGGAGCTTGGGACGGGAGGCATAGCGGCCGAGGGATTCGCTGCTGAGGATCTCGAGGAGGTGGATGAGGGCGATCTAGGAAGAGGTCAGAGAGAGCGGCGCATGCGAGGCATGAGGGGTGCGTACCCCGTCGGACAGGTCTGTAATCAGGTCGTTGATCTCAACCTCGCGGCTCCTGAGCTTGCTGTTCAACCTGCAGCAGAGCGGTCAGCAGCGTATACAGTGCGTAAGCCAGTGCGGGGGATGGGCACCATTTGGTGAATGTTTTCTGCTGGACTTTGACCCATTGCTGCTCGAGGGGCGCCATGGTGGGCAGTGTGCATCAGGGACGATCTGGTAGGCGCAGAAGATATGGTGCATGCGTAGGAATGCAGGCGTTATGCGATGCTACTTGGTGGTGGTGCCGTGTTTCGGCGGCCAAAACAATCCAGGGCGAGTCGAGTGGGCTGGGGGGTCGGCGGGGGTCCGCACCGTTGTCAGGCCGTCGTTGGCTGGGCCCTCAGACTCGCATCAAATCCGCAGGCCAATGCCGTCTCAGAACAACCACCCTCGACATTGCGCCGACGCTCGACTGCGGCTGCTGCGAGTCCACGTCGAAGCTGCTGTCCCGGCCGCCGCCTTGCATTGATCTCGCCTTCGCGTCTTCGGCCGCGGCCTCCCAGCGTCATGGCTGCCGAAGCTGCTGAAACGGCTCCGTCTCTGCCGTACCATGAGCCGGCTATAGTCACTATCCTGGCCCAGTCGTCGTTCCTACTCGTCCTCAATGTGGTCAACGCAGTCCTCGATCGCCTTGTGTACTGCGGACTTCTGGGGCAGGTTCTCGTCGGCATTGCATGGGGCACCCCAGGCGCAAAATGGCTCTCTCTCCACGCAGAAGAAGTCATGGTTCAATTGGGATACCTTGGCCTGATCCTGCTTGTATATGAAGGTATATTTACCCCGGATAATTGCTATGATTTAGAAGAACTACAGCTTGCAATGGCTTGGTCATGCTCATAGTCTTGCCCGAATTCATGGCCTGTACGGAGTACCGTCCCGGCTGACCCCGTGTAGGTGGCTTGTCTACTTCCTTTCAACCTCTCAAAGAAAACCTTCTCCTTTCCTCTGCTGTGGCTATCACCGGGATATGCGTCCCTATAGCGCTGTCCTACACTCTGCAGGGACTCCTGGGGGCGACCCCGCTGCAGGCATTCGCCGCAGGGGCAGCTCTTTGTTCAACCAGTCTTGGGACTACATTTACAGTCCTAGCCTCGAGTGGTCTTTCATCATCGAGGCTAGGCGTCGTCCTGACCAGCGCCGCAATGATGGACGATGTCGTAGGTCTTGTCATGGTCCAGGTGATTTCCAATCTAGGTGGCGGCGGTATCAGCGCTGTCACTGTTGTCCGCCCGATCTTAGTTTCTCTTGCCGTCGCTATTGTTGCTCCTCTGTCATGTCGTTTGGTTGTGAAACCACTTACAGTTTTCCTGAATCGGCATCGGAAGATGTATCCGACTTCCGCCTTGAGCAAGATCTTGCATGTTCGGGAAACAGCACTCGTAATACACACAGGCCTCTTGATTGCTCTCGTTGCAGGTGCTAGCTACGCGGGAACATCGAATCTATTCGCTGCGTACATTGTGGGAGCAGCCATCAGCTGGTGGGACAGTGAAGTTCCACATCCTCTCGACTCTGCAGTTCCTGGGAGAGGAGCACCGAGCCTGGAAAAGCAAGAAGCACCTAGACCTGCGGAAGGTGTGCATGTTCTGTCGGAGCAATCCGCTGCAAGATCTCCCGAAGACCAAGACCGGATGCAAGTAACTAACGAAGAGGATCGTGGAGGAGAGCAAAGGGAGAGCACTGTGCCAAGCCTGTCTATCAATTCTACATGGCATGAGACTTCTGGGTCGGCCATCTACGAGCGATACTACCATGGAGCCGTGACAAGGATTCTGCAGCCATTGTTCTTTGCATCCATTGGCTTCTCTATTCCAATCACGCGGATGTTCCAAGGGGCTATCGTCTGGCGTGGCATAGTCTACACCATCCTCATGAGCTTTGGAAAGTTGGTGTGCGGCTTGTGGCTCGTTCGACTCCCCTTGACGCCTTTCAAGGATGCCCTACATACACTGCTTTCAAAAGTGAAAATGCCATCGATGCCTCATTTTTGGGGAAAGAGCCACCAGAGGGCAGTCACCCAAAGGCAGCCCACAGGGCAGTCGTCACAACAACCATCACCAATCCGAACTTCTACCTCGAACGTACCCAAGCCGTTCTCCCTCCACCCTCCTCTCATCCTCGCCTTCGCAATGACTGCGCGCGGGGAAATCGGGTTCCTCATCTCGGCGGTTGCTGAGTCAAACGGCGTCTTCTCGTCCTCGCAGTCAACCTCGAGTACCGAGTCAGACTTGTTCCTCGTAGTCACGTGGGCCATCGTACTATGCACCATTCTCGGCCCGCTGGGCGTCGGCCTTTCTGTCCGGCGCGTCAAGCAGCTGGAGGAGAGGAAGAATCGAGAGCAAGAAGGCGCGGGGAGAGACGTGCTTGGCGTGTGGGGTGTGGAGTAGCTCAAAGATCAAACTTCACTTGTTGAGTCCAGGCGGTATAGCTCCAACCGAAAGGAGTTATTGGGGATTTGCATCGAGCATGTACTTCATGGCTGATCGCTCAAAAGCTGTTATAGGTATGGGTATTAGAAGACAGTCAAACCAGAACATTTTCGCTGACTTGATACAGTCTCGTACGTGAATCCTGTACACGTCTTTCACTACCTCGCTGGTCCAAGAAGATTCAGTTAATCCCCCAACGGGTCCATGGACTCTGTATTGCTTGCATGATATGATGAAGCCGGGACACTTCCAGGTCGAATATCAGCTGTCGAATCACCCGTGGGAGCTGTTGAATCTGGGGCGTGAGATAAGTTGGCATCACTCTCAGGTCCAATGGCCGTGCTTGAGCTATTGGTAGAGTCGGCAGGCCTTTTACGGCTCGCTTTTTCTGCTTTCGCACGCTTTTTCCTCCGCCACGCTGTAGATGCGGACACGGACTCTGCCGTCGTTTGTGGACGCCCTTCGCCATCAATGTGTCAGCACGTAGTCGAAATGCTCCGCCGAACTTCGGTCTCCGTCAGCCGGCGCACCTTCTCTCGGCGCAGATTCAAGATGCTTCAGCATCTCGGTCCAATCTGGCCCACTCGCTAGCTTTTCCACGCGCCTGTACACGGCGCGCGCAGTGGAGGGCGCTACGTCCAGCTTGTTTGATATCTCCTGCCAGCTTTGGGCGAAATGTAATCGATAGCCGATTATTAGGGCCCGGAGTGCGGGAGAGGCATGTTTTGAGCGCTGGGGCCTCATTTTGATTGAAAAATGGGGCAGGGTTGGGGATGAGTGCTGCTAGTTGCAGTGTCCGTGTGAGATGATTGAGGCTCTTGGCTGAATGGTGTTGCAACCCCTTAGAGATCTGCGTTGCTAGTGGATGCACGTGAAGATCAACTCGTGCACGCCCGTGTATCACACGTACTTGTACCTCCGTTCAAAGGAAATGTATGAAGAAACAGATTGGCGAGACGGCACATTTTGTCATTGCTTGATGCTCAGACTCATGATGACTGATTGTGCATGACGGAAACATTGGCATTCCCTCATGTCTTGCGTCACACTGCGGAAATGGACACAGGTACTAACAGCATTTGATACAGCGCTCCAGCGTTGAAACGCGGAAGCGGGCATTGGGGGGGATTTCGAGGTGCTCCAAACGGGCGGGCGAAATGTTGGCGTGAAAACTAGGCTAGTTGACATCAAATGGATCGAGTCGCTACCAAATTAACAAGTTACCCGTACAAGTAGACACGAGCTGTCATCCACAGTTGGCGGCGCCAGAGCCATGGAATGAGGTTTTTTCCATCTACGTACATTCTCCTCGGCCGCGGCTGGCCCAGCAGCCCATCCAAGACACATTGCATTTGACATTGTTGTGGCCAGAAATAGATGGCGACGACGGCGGAAGAAAAAGGTGAAATTGGAATGGGGGCGACGGCGGTTGGATGGCTCTGGTGCAACCTGGGAGTGTTTCAGAGGGGCCCTTCATGATTCAAGTGGGCGTCTGAAACGATGACTTTGGGCAAATATGGCTACAGCCGCCGCGCTCGACGCCCGCGGGCCGTCGCTCGCCCAAGCTTTTGCCGCCATGGCCGAGCCATCGAGGGACGCCGTCGCCAGTTGCTTGCCGTCGTGCTCGTGTGTCGCGCGGGCGGGCGCTCGAAACGTCTCCCCGCGGGCCTGTGAATGGCGGTTGTGTGACGCGCAGTGTAGACAAGGCCGGATGGAGCAATCGAGCATGGCGTGCCGCAGCGTGCGAGAGGCGGCATGTCCGAGTCAGCATTGTGGTACTCCGTAGAGCTTGAAGCTTGCAGCTTGGTCAGAGAGCATGGGCATGGGCAGAGGCAGAGCAGCCATGGCCATGGGGCACAAGGCATGGGCCGGTCAGCGTCACGTGCCGGGCAGCAGAGCAGAGCGAGCGGTGGGTTTGCTGCTTTGACGGCCTGGTTAGAGCATCGGCGGACTCGAACCAACAAGCTGATCACCACCACGGGCTCCACTGCACACTCCCAGCCTCTCCAGACTCCCTCCCCCCCCCCCCCCCCCTCTCCGCCGTCCACAGCGCCTCCTGCGAGCGTCTCTGCCGCCTTCCTCGGGATTCCACTGCCAAAAGCTCCATGACGGGTACGGGTACTTGCACTGGTTAGGATCTCTGCTGGGTGCGAAATCATCGGATTGGCCGTTGCCCTCGCTCGCTTTCACCGACTGCTCGCCTCAGCGCTGAGCATCCCAACCCCCTCTCGTCCTCCCCCACGGCACTCCACACGCAGCACCGCCTGTACACTGCATACACGACTGATTCCCCTCTGCGCCGCGCCCTCGTTCTGTCTGCCGCCGCCCCGTTTTGCTCTTGCACCTGCCGATACGGCCCTGGCCCCCCGCACTCGCTGCATTCACGTCCTTCACCAAGACACGCTGCTGGCCGAGCGGCACCATCCACGCCGGACTTGATTGTCCCGCCTTTTTAATAACTATTGTACTATTGTCCGCATGATTGTGACGCCAGGTACGTATTGAGCGAGCTCGTCGCCGTCAGCCTGCTTTGCAAACCCCTGTCCACCGCGCTCTCTTTCGAGGTGACGCTTGGAATCCGGCAACGGCACTTGGTTATAAGCGTGCAGCTCCTCCACGATCTCGACAGTCATACAACTAACCTTCTTTTTCGCAGAATGTATTCACGCGACCAATTCATGAACCCCGGACCCGCTCCGCGGCCTCCTACCGACCGTCCCCGCCTCGCCCTCACCCCCAACACCAGCAGCAATCTGCCAGGAAACATGGCTGGTCTAAGCCTGCAATCTCCTGCCTTCAGCAGCGGCTACAGCAATAGCGGCTACAGCAACAACAGCTATAGCAATAATGGCTCCACAACGTCGCTTGTGCGGACACAGTCGGAGAAGACCGTATCGGCCAACGCGATAGCCAAGGAGGGCAACGTAAAGGTCAAAGATGAAGGCCTCTTCAAGTCCTTCGTGTGGGCCGACCGCTGGCTCGTCCTCCGCGAGTACGAGCTCGCCTTCTTCAAGAGCCCAAACTCGAACAAGGTGGCAAACACCATCCAGCTGCGGGACGTGCTTGGCGTCGAGCGCTCAGATACCCAGCCGCTGTCTTTCGAAATCACCCGCTCGCTCAACCCCAATAAAGGCTCATCGCCGCCCCGCGACGGCCCTACCAAAATTATCACCTGCAAAGTCGAGACCGACGACGAAGTCTACGCATGGATAGACAACATCTATCAGCGCTGCCCCAGCATGGGCGGCGTGAGCAATCCCACCAACTTCACTCACCGAGTCCATGTCGGCTTCGACCCTACGAGTGGCGCTTTCGTGGGATTGCCAGTCGAGTGGGAGAAACTTCTTACCGCATCTGCACTCACCAAGGACGATTACGCGAAGAACCCCAAGGCTGTCTTGGAAGTGCTAGAGTTTTACACCGAGAAGCTCGTCAAGCGAGCCGACGACCCTCAGCAATATCCCAGTCTCACCCCGACCCCGCCAGTCAATGCTGGCATGGAAAAGCAGCTTGGTTACGGCGGCGGCAGCAATATTGCTCCCCCTCGCCCAGCACCACCTAACGGGTTCGCTCGCAAGGACAGCTACAGCCTCTCACGTCAAAATACCCCGCCTAGCTCGGGATACGCGACCCCTCAGGGTGGCCTGCCCCCGGATCCTCGCTATGATGAGAGAAGGCGGATGGAGCAGGAGGCCCGTGCTCGCGAGCAACAGAGGCAGCGAGAGAGAGAAGACTACGAGCGACGAGAGCGCGAAGAGCTGGCGGCATACAATGCGTCGCTGCCGCAAAAGAAAGTACCAATGGCACAACAAGAGGTTGGAGGCGGCTATTCTCCAGACTCAAGTCCCTCGCAGCAATCGCGCTACAACCCTAGCCGTCCAGCTCCCTCGACTCCGGGTGCTGGTAGAGGCCAACAACCGCAAGGACCAGCATCCCTGCGTCAAATGGCCGCCCAGCGCCCCGCTCCTTCCGCGCCGAAACAGCAAAACGGCGGTACCTACGGTACTTCTCCGCAATCCAAGCTTCCCACCCCTCAGCAACAGCGCCCGCCAGTACAGCCGAACTCCAGGTATCAGAATTCGGCCAACCAGGTGCCGCAAGCACGTCCAGCCAATGGCCAACCTCAGCCACAGAAGCAATACCAAGGATCTTCTGCTGCGCCTAAACCTCTAAACGTCGCCGCTAAGCAGCCTGCTGGTGCTCCAGTGAATGATGCCGTCAAGAAGGCGGAAGCAGCTCTCACTGCACCCAAGAAGGAGGAGGCTCCCCGCAAGGATGTGCGCATGTCGAGCATGTCCGAGAGTGAAGTCATGGCAAAGCTTCGAGAGGTCGTTTCAAAGGACAGACCACTAGACTCGTACAACAAGCAAAAGAAGATTGGCCAAGGTGCATCCGGTTCCGTCTACGTGGCTCGCATCCGCGAAGGTGCCACTTCGCCAATGGCACGAAGAATTCTCCAGGAACAGGGTCCCCGGGCTCAGGTCGCTATCAAGCAGATGGATCTGCGCAACCAGCCTCGCAAGGAGCTGATTGTCAACGAGATCATCGTCATGAAGGACAGCAAGCACCCTAACATTGTCAACTTCCTCGACGCATTCTTGCAAGAAGAACAGTCCGAACTTTGGGTCGTCATGGAGTTCATGGAGGGTGGCGCTCTGACAGACGTCATTGACAACAACTCCTCTATCAGTGAAGATCAGATTGCGACCATTTGCTTGGAGGTAAGATTACGTTACATCTGTTACGAACAAAACTAACAGAACAATAGACTTGCAAGGGTCTGGAACATTTGCACAACCAGAACATCATCCATCGTGACATCAAGAGTGACAACGTGTTGCTCGACGGACGCGGCAATGTCAAGATTACTGATTTCGGTTTCTGCGCGAAGCTTACCGAGCAACGTAGCAAGCGAGCAACCATGGTCGGCACGCCTTACTGGATGGCACCGGAAGTCGTCAAGCAGAAGGAGTATGGCAACAAGGTTGACATTTGGTCCCTCGGCATCATGGCGATCGAAATGATCGAGTCCGAGCCGCCATATCTGAACGAGGAGCCGCTTAAGGCGCTGTACCTCATCGCCACCAACGGTACCCCTCGTCTCAAGAAGCCAGACAAGCTGTCCAAGGAGCTCAAAGCCTTCCTCTCGGTCTGCCTCTGCGTGGACGTCAAGTCAAGAGCAAGTGCAACGGAGCTCATGAGCCATGACTTCCTCAAGAGCGGGTGCAGCTTGGCTAGCCTCTCGCAGCTTCTGAACTTCCGAAAGAACGGTAGTCACTAGAGATTTCCCGACACTTTCCATATGACTCTTTTGGATACCCCCTCCCATACATAGGATGTTCATCGTGGTACTTGGCTTGACATATTCACGGCCGGATATTTGCGCCCCTTTGCAAGCAAGCAGGCGAGCGAGTGCTTAGAAGCGCAGCAAGCGCTTCTCATTTTGCGAATTTTTAACGGCAGACGTTTTGAGGAGAAGGAAGCGGAAGCGGAAGCGATGCATGCATTTTTTGACTGAACATATTTTCCTTCATTTTGAAGACCGTTTCCTTTCCGCGCCGGGACCTTTTTCTCTTTTCTTTTTGGATACCAGGTGCGCTCTTTACGCTATTCCTGGTGCGGGTACGCCGGCAAATGCGCGCGACGTTTCTCCACTCGCTCTAGACAGACACGACATGCCTTGTCGGCCGGGGCGCTATTCCCCAAGAATCTTCGCGCTGGGGAATCTGGACCAGGAGTGCATGGCGAGAATTGGGCTGACTGACACTTTTGCACTCTGACCATTGGCATATGGATAATGAAGAAGATAGATCAATGAATTGAAAAGTATCACGAAAGTAGATTGACCTCTTTGTGCATGCACGTGTAGACATTAACAATGCAAGATAGGGTCCCCCGTCTTCCTGGGTATGCAAACGACTGGTGACTATGCTCGACTCAACTCCAGCTACCAACTTCACGCATCCGATGCTCGCTGTCTGCCCACACTGCAAAGACAATGAATCACGTGGACTAAACCAAAGCTTACAAGTCAAATTCAAATTCAAATTCCCCCCTTTCGAACAATTGGGGTTCCGCTGACAATTTGGCTCATTCTCGAGTGGTTCATTTCCTAGAGACTGCGCTGCTGCAAAGTTTCAGTCATCGGTCGGACCGGGTCATCGAGTATCATGGTGTGTTTTTATGGTGTGTGTATTTTCATGCTGACGTTGGCGTTGAAGTTGAAGTTGGTGGGCGGACGAGGAAGGAGGGAGGAGGAACTTGTAACTTGTTTACTTGGACACAATTTGTTTGTACTCATGGAGTTTGGATTTGAGGATTGATTGGCATGTTTTTTGGTGCTGAGTAAAAGACGGAGCGAGAAGTAGAACTCAAAGCTAGAGCTGGGAAGGGGGAGAGGTAGCGTAGGTGAGTGATTGCTGCTTCTGCTTTCTCTTACTGCATCGTCGAATTTTCTACTTTTACTTTGTGTTTTTGTCGTGTGCTGGGAGTTTTTGTTAGGAGTTTTTGTATCTTGTCTTGACAGTATCAAGAGTTATGAGCACTTGCTGACGCTCATAGCGCCGCGGCTGTGCGTGTGTGCATGCATATCATGGGAGGAGAATCAAAGAACGCAGGGGGAGCAAGATGGGAGGCCAAGAGCGAAAATGCCTACATTTTGAGCAGATTTTGTTGTGTTGAGCGGGTCTTCGCTGCGGATTGCGCTGCACGAAACTATGGAGGGCGACAAGATATCGAGAGATTTAGAGAAGAATGATTGCAGAGATTTTGAAGGGAGCGAGAGCGCGCAGTTGAAGAGGTAGGTAATTGCTTGGCGAACAACTCCTTTCACTCCCTTCGCTTCCATACCCAAACCCGCCCGCCCAGCCACCGAAATATTTCCCAGCACAGTGAAAACCCCATTGTATCCCGTATAAATACCGCAAGTTTCTCAAATCCCTTTACATACGACCATATGACATCCTCTTTAGGAAATAGCACGACGGAAACGTCAGCTATTCCTTCGGAGTGTGCCCCGCGGGATTTTCCCCAGCGTTTTCGGACTGATCACCCGCGAAACAGGTTGGGAATTTCTCCAGCGGCCGAGGAAGAGTCTAGGCTCCGAGCGAGAATGTTCGAGGCAGCGTGTTCCCGTCACCAGACAGGGTGAAGTTGTTACGGTCCTCTAATAGGAGTACGCCCGCTAGTACACCCATGCTGGCCCGTGTGAACTGTATGAGGCGTTGCGCTGCTTAACGCGTGTGCCAATAAATACCAGGTCCTCGAGTTGGCGGTGGAATGTTGGCTGTTGTATGTTCGCTGTTTTTTTTTTCCTTTGCCATTTTGGTTGGAGGGAGGCTTGGTGTAGTTGCGTATGGGGACGGACGGTCGATAAATAGTAGGTTGGGTGACCAGTTTGCGTGCCCAGAGGTATATGGTTCGAATCTGGGTGGTGGTAGGTTCTTTTTGTCTTTTTTAGGTTTTGCTGGGTGAAAGTGAAAGGGAGTAGAGGGGCAGTGTTGTAAGGATTTAAGCTGATGCTTTACTATTCTACCTACCACTCACAAACGACGACCGCGCGCCGGCGCTCCTGATCATCGCATTCATACGTCTTCTCTGGTTTCTTGTGATCCTCGTGCTCCTTACAATTGACACCTCCGTCTGGCAAATCGGGGCAAAATAGTCTGCCCGGATTGGTTCCATCATTCCTATAATAGCAATCTTTGGGAAGAACTTCTTGGTCTTCCAAGGTCTCACGGTTAATCTCTGGGTTTGAGGGCCATTCAGGCATATCATCATCTTTCTCCGACATAGGCTCTTCAAATTGCCAGGCAGTATCCCTGTCGAAGCATCCCACAGGATCTCCAATGTTGTGCTCATAGAAAAGCCAAGTTCTCTTATACCAGAGAGTCACCCAGTCAGGGGCTTCGCCTTCAGTATGATCGTACTTGGACTCGAACACGATTGACAGAGCCTTGGTCGGCTTGGGATCTTCAGGAGGAGGGTTTTGTGGAGGTTCTTCCAATTTTCGGTTTGCTTTGATCTTGTCCATCCAGCTGTTGGCGAAGAACAGGTAGCCGGACTTCTTTGGGTGGAACATACGGTACGTATCGTCGTAAGCCCACTTGACCTTGGCCGGGTCATCATGAAGTTTCAGCCGGTCTTGCATCATCTCAAACACATTGTCGTATTGCTCCCAGTTGCCGTCGCTGACATTCCATGGAGCTAGGTCCTTGTTGTCTTTCATTTTTTGGCGTTCCTCTAGGTTGGGAACTAGAATATCTGCAATTAATTCGAGTTTGTCAGCGTCGTCAGTCGGATCTTGGTCACCGTCTGGATTTTCCTCGTTTTCCGCATCTGATGTGCATATCTTGGATCGATCACTACCCTCGCCGTCATTGTGGATAGGGTAAGGAATATCCTTGTCAAACCACGGGCTTTTATACGACCATATCTTGGTGTCTATATCTTTGTCCTGGTTACTGTTGCTATGAATACACTTCGGTTCGCGATGTTCGCAGAAGCGGTGATCGTTATATCCCTCATTGTAGCCATCGACGTAGACTACACCCCAAGGACCGAGCTCTTCGGCTACCGACTTAATGAGTGCGTTGAGATCGTCAACTAGAGTATTAAACCGCTTCCTGAGCTCAGTAGTGAGCCACTGCTTGTAAGCGAACCAGCCCCAGAGGACGTTCCAGTATACGTGATCACAGTCGGTGTCATCATGATTAAATAGTCCGATGTAGCCACCTGAGCGTGACTAATGTTAGTAAGACGTCTCGGATGTTTAGAAATGCGAAACCTACCTGCGTAGAGCTGGAAGCTTTCAGGTGGATCCGAACCCCCGGCTTGTCTTCCGGCGGCAATGACCTTGGCGTATGTGAGCCGGAGCTCCTGTTTAAAATCAGGGGTCTCAAGAATCCTCCTTGAGTCTGCTAATCGCTGGTCACAGCTCATCTTAGGAAAATATCTAAACACACAATCATTGACAATTCCGGAAAACTTGATGTCGTTGCCGGATATCGTCATGACTGCAATCTGAGGCTTTCCAATCGGAGTATAGGGCCAATCATTGGGGCCCATCTTATAGGTATCTTTGGCATCGCCCTGCTCGAGCATCTTTTCGCGTACGTCCACCATGACGTTACCTGAACATGGACCGAAGGTAAGCGACGGCTGTTTGCCGTCTTTCCCAAGGTCTTTCCACTCGTCCTTTTTCACGAGTTGAACAGGCCAAGCACCCAAGTACCTAGAACAGTTGGTCTCCCCATATTCGTCGTACCAGCTGTTGGATCCAATGCCTGCCGAATACGAATCGCCGATTGAGAGCACTCTGTCAATTTTCTACTTTGTAGTTAGTGTGATATTCATCATATGCTATAGAGGCTTCCTGATGGCTAACAAGCCCCAAGCAAAATGATAATCACACCCACCATCCCCCTTTAATATGTATGGAACAAAAATAGAAACTTACATTCTTTGGGTTGACCACTCTTTTGCTGACATCGACCCCGGCATCTTCCAAAGCTTTCTTCACGTCTGGAGAAGGATCATCGCGTGGCAAAATAGCAGCTCCATCGCCTAGTGCCGCAAAAAGCAGCAGTAGAGTAGATAGATCCAGCATAGGGCGAATAGTAGATTTGAGTTCAAGTATAGATGAAATTCACTGTCTAAGCTAAATTCATTGACGCAAGATTTAACTATTAAACAATGATATAATGAATAGCTTAAGTTTAGAGATATATTTAACTCTTTATATAGAGGTCTCCGTGTAGTGTATACTATAAGATTCTCTAAATGAACACAGTATCAAGTACTCAAGTCTATTACGCCCGTTCCTGAAATCCTGATGATTGCGGCGTTGCACTTGGCAAACCTCTCGCCTCAACTGTGCACACACGGTATCCTCTATGATGCAGGAACAACATCCAGGAACACGCTCGGGGCAAGATTGACTTTGCGTCTGTTCCCTGACTTAATGGTCCAACATGTGGTTCTGAGCCAACTGTCTTGGGGGTGGCTCACTTCGGAATATTTTGAAGGAACTGACCACGCCCCATAGTCTCCATGCGGACCAGTCATATGAACTATGGCGGTGCTAGTATAACTCTGTCCAAATACATACCTGGCATACTGTACATACTGTAAGCAATTAGGGTTACGGTTTTCCTGGGGATATTTGACTAAAAGGATGCCTTACGCCTAGTTACATGTCATGCCCCAGGCATGTGTGTTGCGCCCTTACGAATATTAACTAGATACACCAAGGGACAGGAAACAAAAGTGGACACGAGGAAATGAAAAGGCTGCATAAAGACACCTGGAAAAATCATTAAGACGTATTAGACCCCCATCAAACCATCCTTACTAGACCTCGTATGACACGCTAGCCTCAAAAGCAAACAAGATTCTGTCATCCGGCAGCCTAGCTACCGCTTCAAGATCCAAGTCCACAGTCCCATGTCCTTCTGGGTCCCAAGCTAGTACCCACAAGTCGCCAACAATCTCATTAGATCCTTTGATAAGCGGACCGCCATAGGTGTAGTCGTCTTCATTCCTCACCGTGAATGGTTTAAAATCGGAGAGCTTCTTCTTAATCGTGAACTCGGGCTTGTCTTCGCCATTGGTTTGCTGAGCCCAAAGCTCAAGCGTAGCGCCAGCAAGGCCCGGTAGATCACGGGTTCCTGTATCACCATGGAGGTAAAAGAAAACACGGTGGTCTCTGTGTCCTCGTTAGCATCCGACGCAGATGGTAGCTCACCACGGCGATGTCGCGCTTACGAAACCACTGGGTTCGGAGACACAGTGAACTCATCTATCTCGAAGAGCTGATCGACTGCTTTTTCACGAGTGTAATATGCTGGATTGTCGCCGGGAACTTTTTCGCGTTCGGTATGGTGGTGTGAGTCGACAAGTGCTGCCTGATGCGATGCTGGAACGAAGAGAGCGCAGGACAGCGGTGCGACAAGGAATGGAAGGTAGAACAGCTTCATTGTGTCGCGAGGCGATGGAGATGATGCGTGGAGAGGGGAAGGTAAATATGCGAGGCTGTGGCGCTGAATGGTATATGTTCTTGTAATGTTCTGTGACCTTGCCAACTATGCAACGTGTTGTAGGTAGTGCGTCATCTCGCCCTACACATGTAGACGAAGGGGCGCCTTGAGCTTGGGGTGTCCTTAATATCCTTCCTTGTGTCGCACAAATCGGAGGAATCCTTCGTAGCTGATCACCTGTTTGAGAGCTCTCGAGCGCTGTTGTGAGGCGCGGTTTTGAGAACTGCGCAACGCCGCAGCTAGCCCCACCGCGCCGCGCTGGCCATAGACGTCGTATTGCGGCGACGCTCGCCTTATTATTGGCTTTGTGTTGAATCCTTCTCCCCTCCCGATACAAGTACAAGTATCCGTTCCCCTCCACGCCGTTAACTAGAGCTGTTGGCGCTGCGTACATTGTACCCGAGGTCTAAATTCTGCGACGCATGCGGCGAGAGTCCTGCAGGATGTATGGAAATGCTGCCACTGTGGCATGCCGTCCTGGCGAGAGTGACCTGTCAAAGAGACCCATAAGTACTTAATTGGGCTCCGCGCTAAGTATCACCTCGTACTTATAAGCGGCCTCTCACTTATAAGTGAGCTATTAGAGGGAAAAGATACAGAAGGAAAGGAAGAAAGAAAGCATAATACTACCACTCTACCTAGCACCTCTGTATGAGATGTTATAGGTTTAGTATCCGGCCTAGGGAATCACATTCTCTACGTATACTGGAGGACTACTGGCCTGGGAAAGTTTCAAGCTGAAGCCTCTACCAATCCATCGTATTGCTACTACCTAAGGTTCTGTTTTCACAACAGTACTTTAACCCTTCCAGACTTCCGGTCCAGCACCCTTCCAGTTCTTGAGCAAGTCTTGAGGTGTGGCTGGGTTGTACAGGAGGGTGGGAATCCAAATACCTTTCAGAACATTAGTGCGGCTTCTACAGCTCAGGGAAGTGGAAAGTATCTTACCCGGGTCCTCAATATCATACGCACCTGGGAACTTGATCATTGGTCCAGGGCTGCCTCCTCCAGATCCTGTGACTTCGATCTGGGCGCAGTTGATGAATTGCTGAGTCATGTTGTAATAGGGACTGATGTTGAGGTGCTCTACGCGCACGAGATACTTGCCAGGCGGTGTAGTCTTCGGAATGGTAAAGTTCAACTAAAATGTAAGTTGTTAAACGAGTCATGACGGACGTCTAGATTGTGGAAAGGCAAGTCAGTGTTCTCTTACCTCATGTGCGTGTTCAGAATCCCAGTGGCGGCCATCTGATGCCCCGCTTACGCCGATCTTGAACCAGTCTCCATCACCTTTGTAATCTTCAAGTTCGCCAGGAGCCTTTGACATGTAAGCTGCCCCAGGGCCACTATGATTGATAAAATCGTTCTCTGGATCCCACTAGTCATCGGGACGTTAGCTTATAACCGGTGTATTACATATTGAAGCGCTGGGAAAGTCACTTACAGGCCGTGGGGTTATCACTCCTGGTTGATACGTCGCTGGAATGACCCTGAAGCCAATCTGGCTGCCAGGTTCAAGCTTAATGGTCGACGTTAAATGGCCCGTGTTCGTTGCATTTATGCCGCACACCTGGGGTTCGCCGATCCAGTCCACGATCGGGGAAAAGTAGGCTTGGTATGAACCCTCAACTCCGACTGGGCTTTGCTTTGTTAGTTGAATCGCATTATTTAGCGCCCTCTGATATGAGCGCACCGAATGTATTGAAACCAGTCGGATGCAACACCGTTGGCCAGGAAAATGGGAAAGCCATCTTGAACGGATGTTAACCTTGAACATAGATTATACATTTTGTTGACATACAGTGACCGTTGGCCGGTTGCACGCCATTCAAGAGAAGAATGGAAAGCACTGAGGCCTTGGAAGTGAGCTGTTGGAGTGAGTACTTCATGACGATAACTCTAGTTGAGTTCAACGATGCAACAAACGATGTGTAGAATTGCTCAAAGAACGGATGAGCTTATATGCCCATCAATTAAGTCAGGTTATGTCAAGCTTGATGTGCCTTGAGAGAATGTTTTGTAATCGGAATGGGCGAAGATCTCTCAAGGGAAGCAGCGGCATCATTCATGGTGTATTGCCATTATCGACTCTTCCATCGATGCGATTGGAAATGTTAGCAATATGTCGAAATTGAGAGCACAAATGAATGCATCTACTTTGCAGATTCACTCTCTGTCTTCTACCCCTTACCAATGCCGCCCTTGATTATAGCAAAAACTTCTATTTTCGTACAGTGTTATATTAACATACGTGCCATTGTGTCGAATCACGGCTTGCAAGATTATTCAGGCTCTGTATAGTGGAATATAGCAAGGCTGACACGATGCGGAAGCGGAACCGCAAAAGGCACGGAGACTTTAGTGGTTTCGTGCGAGAAATAGATATCGAATGCCATGAAATGTCTATGTGCCCTTTGATTCGCTATGTTTCTTATGCGGCCTATATCGCTGGTTCTTTCCTAGCGGCTCAGTATAGCGAAGAGCACCTGATCAAGTGAGGGGCCTGGGCGGCTATAGTAAAGGCAAAAGAGCCTCTCCCGTCATCATTCTTACTCGACATTGAATTCGTGGGGCTAAATCGCTGCTACCCTGCATATCTTCTCAACAATCACGACTTGCATTCATAATATAGCAGGCCAGACTTGATGCTGGACTATTATGCACTGGAGACCTGAGAACCCCTACTGTTTACCTGATCGAGTCGCCCTTGCGCTAGTTGTCTATTCGGTAGAATAAGGGAGACTGATACTGCATCCGCCCTGGTCATCCGGAATTCTACCAAGAATCTAGTCTACGCCTTCGATGCCTTAATCAATTAGTCTACTAAATTGCGCGATGACTCTTTCTCGGAAGGCACCGCCGTGCATTCATACTGCGGATTATATTAAGTCTAGATAGTCGATCTTAGCCTCTTCCACCGGCGCTTGGTAACTTCCCTTTCGGCTCTGTAAACTCCAAACGAACGGTTGACGGTGGAGATTTTCCTACTATAGTTCAAATAAAAGGTATAAGTATGGGCTGCAGCTACTGCAGTGGCGTAGCATTTTTTTCAGGCACTTCGAATCTTGTCTGCGAAAACATGGCAATCAAAGTCCGCTTGACACTGTTATGCCTGCTTCAGGCTGTTAGTTCACGTTCCGTCCCCACCCGTACATGGGTTCGAAATGTGAACGTAGAAGCTGCGCCAGCGGTTCCCACTCCAACGTTGACCTCCGACTTCCAAAAGAACAATGTCACCGCAAAGTGGGCAGAAGGGCATCCGAAGCAATGGAGCGATAACGATCAAAAGTATCAGTACCCTCCCGGAAAATCGAGGAATGGGGTCGGTGGTGTCGCGCTTACTGCAGACGAAAAGTATCTAGTTGTCACTGAGGGCAGAGACATCCATGTGCTTGGTTTTGGAACAAACACTACAATTTCTATTCCCACATTCAGCCCTATCGCAGACACCTATGACATTAGCGAAGTACGAGTTGCCTCAGCCCCAAACGGTCAATACGACGTGCTTGTGTCAACACGCGGAACGATCACGAACCCGCCCCCTGGTAAATACGATGATAGAGTGTACGGGCTAAAGTTGTCATCCAATGCAACTCAGATTGGCGGTGGGACCAAGTATGAAGGAGTTTTCTCCACCTTTGACGTCTCGCCGCTCAGTCCAAACGGCCGTCGCTTCTTGACCCTTACGGGAAGTCGTCTTACTGATCCCACAGTCATTATTAATGACTTGGACAAGCCAATCAACACCACGCTGGTTGGCCATACGGACTCGGTCATGAGTGCAGTGTACAGCAGCAATAGTAAGTACATTGCGACAGCTTCGTGGGATGGATACGGAAAGCTCTGGGACGCCACAACAGGGGAGCTCCTCAACTCATTCGGACCCACTGATCATCAAAACTGGGCTGCAAGTTTTTCCCCGGATAGCAAACAGGTTTTGATATCCGAAGGCGATGGCTCATTCCAAATCTGGTCGGTCGGCAACTCAACCACTGAGCCAATCACTGTCAAGGCTGACAACAACTGGATTCGGGTGGTGGAGTGGAGTCCTGATGGGGAGTATCTCGCGATTGGAGGGTATGGCTTAATAATCGTCTACCAGATGAAGGGCACTTCTACTCCACAAATCGTTCAGAAATGGGAGACGGTGGGGAAGAGCTTCGAATTGGGTGACTTCGCCTGGCTGGACGGAAGTAAAAAGCTTGCCTTTAGAATTCAAGGGGCTCTCGAGATTTACGACTTTGAGAAAAACCTGAAATACCATTGGGGTCCCGGTGATCTCGATCATTTTTTCGGTGTTGGGCGCGGCGTACTCTGGCATGTGAAGAGTAAGAATTGGATCGGAGGATTTGATGGAGACTCTAAAATCCGGTTCTACGACATGCCAAAATAAAATTGGCTGTCCTGGCGCTTATATGAAACATATTTGACAGAGGTGACTGGTTTGTAGATATTTAAGGGGGAACAATCAAAAGAAAGATTCTACCACATTAAAGAAGATAGACCCAGCCGTGAAAGATGGGCAGTTACGTGGTTTTAATTATAGCTCTCATCACGCAATCTCGTGTGTGGTGGTCGAAGCAATGATGAGAAAAAGAGGATGAAATGTGTTATGATTCACTCATCTGCTCATGCAAACGCATGACTTCAAGGCATTGACTGATTCAACATACCATTTCGTTGCTTGTGATTTTGGTAGCGACTCTACTCCCCGGAAGGTCCAGCCAAGGATGTTCCTAATTTTGCCGGTGTTCCAAAATTTGGACTACCATCAGAATTCCAGTTGACCTTCTGCGCCATTGTATATCTATTTCCGTCACATGAGCCTGCACTATTCGCAGTAGCATGATACACATTCCAAATTTCAGTGCCATCGGGACTTTGGAAAAATCTATCTCGCGTCAGTCTTGTTCCTAAACCTTACAGCGGTATATAGCTGGTGGAGAACAATGGAGGTCTTACCCATTATGTCCAGGTCCATAGTTCCCATTCGCGCTTGTCAAAAATGGCCCGGTCTTCTTCCAGCTTGCGCTTAACGTGGGATCACCGCTTCCATTCCATGTCAATAAGCCTAGTGAATATGAGGTAGTCCAGCAATAGCTCGCTGAATAGGTTAGGTACGTTTTGCCACCATGATACATTGCTGCTGGTCCCTCCATCACAGGGTTTCCTACGGTTTCCCAAGAGTTGGTGGGAGTGGAAAGAACTTTTGAGGTACCGATTTTTCCCGGGGAGGTCAACGGTGCGATGCAGAGGGATTGCAAGGATCCACTGAAGCAGGAGTAGACGAAGTAGTTGCCCCAACTGGAGAAGCGAAGGATGGATCCATCGATACCCCAGACGGAGGTCAGGGTTGCAGAATAGGAAAAGGAATCCCAAGGTGTTGCACCACCTATTTTTTCTTAGTCAATATTCTGCTATACGAACGCGGCGTTGAATGACTTGCCTTTCAGGACGTGAGGTCGTTGAGTAGCGAGATCCTTCCCATTTCCAGCCGTATAGTAGATATACCATGCGTTATCAAAGTAATGTAACTCGGGCTAAGGTCATGAGCTATTTTGATTCTAGCTTGCAAGAACGATACTCACCGCCCACATATCACAGCACCTCGCCGCTGTCGTATCTGTCCATACAACCTTCGACTCTCCAGTCTTCAACCCATTCAAAGTCTTAGCCCGGGTGATCTGCAAGTTAGTCCAGGTTGTTGTCATGAGGTAGTAATAACCTCCTGTCCACACAATGTGCGGATCGGATCCATCCTTTGCTTTGAGTGGGTTCGTGTAGGTTGCTGCACTCGCAAGCGCGCTAAACGCTGCAAAGCAAAGTGTGACCGTAGACCAAAATTGCATGATGTGAGACTGATTTTACCCGGTAGCAATACAGAAATGGTGGCCAGAAACCCGGGTGGCACTTGATCCTACCCATTATATACCAACATGTTGTTATTTGCTCTAGTTCAACTTGGAAGCAAAAGGTAGAGCCAAGAGTCTTGTGTATACATTCGATTCCCACGAATCGGTGCTGTGGTCCCGAAGAATGGTGCCTGAGTGATCATGTGTATCACGGAAGATTTGCCGCTTGAAGGCGATGATTGGCGGAACACAACAATCGTGGTTGAAGTTTCACCAACCAGATTGCCTGCCCCACAATGCTAAGCGAAATGTTTCCTGCTTCTGAAGTAATTAGGGATTGGCGTCTTCTCACATGTGGATAGACGCTACAATCAGTCTCTATTGTGCTGTTAAGCGCCCCATTTTCTGTAATTACTCTGAAAGGCGACCTTGGGCACGGAGTCCGACAGACACGCCCTATGCCTGGACAATACGGGTGCTAATGGACTCCCATCAAGTATTTCCAATAGATTAACATTATGCGACACTCCCTTCCGGAATCTTCTCCCTTCAAGTCTTGGTGCGCGATTGAGATCTCTCGAAGAATGTCTAGCTATACAAAGATTTACCAATCCGATGCCCCATGATGAAAAAACTGGTCATGACGACCTAAAGTGCGCATGTAGATTGTTCTCTGTTAATCATTCATTCCTCATACAACTTTGATCTCGAACTTTCCACTTGCCGTCGGCTTCTTCAAACACCAACTCAAGCCCTCCGTCACACACTGATCCCATGCCGCACTTGCCTTAAGCTTGTCTCCGAATCTTCGGAACCCATGTGGCACTCCCTTAAACAGCCGTACTTCCGTGGGTACTTTGGCTTCAGTCAACATCTTCGCATATAACAGAGCTTCGTCACGTAGGGGGTCTAGACCAGCGATACCGAAGACTGTAGGTGGCATGCCCGTGACGTCGGCAATAGAGGCGCCGGCAATGTTCAATTTGGTGTTGGTTGGAGAGATGGTAGGTGGAATGGCGAGTAGAGAAGTGAAGAAATCGATTACTTTGGCGGGAAGTAATGGTGCATCAGCATTCTCAGCGCTGGAAGAGACAGACGGTGAGGTTAATTTGCTTAGGACGATTTCCGAGTACGTATCTTTACCTGTAGCTAGGGCGGGGATCATGAGTATTTGACCAGCGAGGTCTGGCAGCCCCTTCAGCACCTCACTGACTCCTAGATGTTTTTCGAGTGCCAGGCTAGCGGATAGTTGTCCACCTGCCGATACACCACCTACAACCACCTTAGCTGGGTCTCCACCCACGGGTTCGATATTTTTGTGTAGCCATGCGAACGCGTCTTGAGCATCGTCCCACGCTGTAGGGAAGGCATGGTGCGGTGTATGCCGATAGTTGGCATGCAGGACGATAACGCCAGTACTAATAGCATATAATGCACATGCCGCATCTTCCGTTTCTAAGTTTCCGAAGATAAAGCCCCCTCCGTGGAAATAAAGAAATACCGGTAGCTTTTCATCGCTGGGGACGGATTTTGGCCGGTAGCTGCGAGCTTGAATGCTTGAACCATCGCGAGTAGGAACTGTGTATGTTTTCGTATCAACTTGGGACGATAAAGATGCAAAGCCTTGTGCAGAGGTCTCCTCCCGGCCAGCGTTAACAACCTGCTGTAGCGTGAGTGGGTTCTGCGTGATGTCGAAGGCAAGAGCTGGGAGTGTGGCCTGGACTGCTAGCCATTCTTCCGATGGACCGCCGTACTCGCTGAAATCACACATATTGGGGATAATTAGGAGGATGAGGTTGGAAATGTCTGGGCAAGAAGGATGGAACGGTAGCGGCGAGCATTATTAGCCATGATGATAAATACGCCTTTGATATCGCCAGCCAGGCCGCGGTTAAGCCTTCCCCGCATATCTCCTCTCCAACTCCTCGGTACTCGAATACCGGCGCTAGTGTCTTTTCTCAACGCCAAATTACCCCAACTATGTTGTCACTTGCACTGATAATGCTGAATAATTCTCACAGCTTCACTGAACTATTCATGGCAATATCGATTCCCACAGGAACATCAATTTGAGGCTCATCGGGAGAAGGGAATACCATCTTCCGAAATTGAACCTTGGAAACATAAGACTGGGCTTAAAAGAGGCAGTCGAACCTTTACACGATACTAGAGTCTCGCGCGCTCATTCATCGTTATGGCCGATATCTCAGCTGACCCTCCCCTCCGTGGTCTTAAGGATAAGACCGCCATTGTCACTGGAGCGGGTTGTACCGGACCAGGCATCGGTAATGGCCGAGCGATATCCATCATGCTTGCGGACGAAGGATGCAATGTACTCTGCTTGGACTTGAACTTCAACGATGCTGAAAAGACTGCCGAGATTGCGAATTCAAAGTCAGGCCGAGGGACTGCTATCGCTCTACGTTGCGATGTGACAAAAGCTGAAGGCTGTGAAACGGCCGTAAAAAAAGCCCTGCAAGAGTTCGGGAGGCTGGATATCCTCGTGAATAATGTAGGGATTGGAGGCGTAGCCGGAACAGCGGTAGATGTGGACATGGTGGCTTGGGCGAAAGGACTGGAAATCAACATCTCTAGTATGGTCCAGATGGCAAAGTACTGCATCCCAGCAATGCAAAAGAACGATAGCCAGATGAAAGGCAGCATTGTCAACATGGGATCTGTAGCAGGATTGAAGGGTGGTACGCCACATTTGCTGTACCCAACTAGTAAAGGTGCTGTCGTGAATATGACCCGGGCAATGGCTGCTCATCATGCTGGAGATGGTATCCGAGTGAATTGCGTTTGTCCTGGTGTACGTTCCCATTTCTCTTTTTAACCTTGATATGACATAGCTAATGATCACATATAGATGCTCTATACTCCCATGATGTATGCAGGGGGTATGAGCGAAGAGGCTCGAGAAGCGCGGAAGAAAAGAAGCTTGTTAGGCACCGAAGGAAATGCTTGGGATGCCGCGTGCGCAGTGGTTTTTCTAGCGAGTGATCATGCAAGATGGATGACGGGCGTAATTTTACCCGTGGATGCTGGTGCAACAGCTGCAGTGGGCATCGGATTACCGAAGAGCGCGAGTGTGAATGGATAGGTGGAATCAAGAATGAAGGCCTTCCACCCGAACGGCATGCCGGCAGACCTTGTGCTTGAAGATCAAATGCCCATCTTAGCAAGCCTTGACGCATGCACAGAGTTGGAGGTGATCAGATCGTAGTATAGGATTCGAAGGAACTGATTCGTGTCGAATCCTCGACCATGCTGTGCAAAAATCATACGTAGAATACGTCGAAAGAAAGCAAAACATCACCTTAGAGAGTGCTCTCACTTTGTGAGCCAGTATGTCTGTATTAACTCTTATCGATCGCACATTTTGTAATAAACTGTACTTGTTCTCAGTGTGTGTGGCTGATGCCTCCAGCGTCCTTGCCAGGTTGTTCCTCCCTCTGTAGCTCCAGGAATGGCATTCCACCACGGACCCAGATGAAGTCCCAAGTCTTTAGATACGTAGGATGATCTGAGGAAGTCGCTGCTCTTGTAGCCGATTGGGTTTCGCTCCTGGACTAGCGAAGGTCGGTGCATGCGAAGTATTTCGGAATGGTGATTGGGAGGGGATATCCAGACCTGAGGATAGTTAGTGGAAAATTAATGCATAGGATTGTGGCACACTGTTAAGAAACCCGGACTTTTTCATAAAAAATTGTTAACTGTGTCAACGGCCCCAAACACCCGGACTCGTCTAGGCGTGCTCCCTCGTCGCACCGCAGTTGCAACTCAGGATCCCCTCCGTGACATTCCCTTGAAGCCTAGACAAATATTCGCCTATTGATGGATACTTGTGATCAGTATCCATCAGAACGCTTGGCTCATTTGGCGATCTAGTATCTACGGGCACATCCAGCCATTGACTGCCCGGGTTGGATTGCCATGACTAGGAGTAATTTAGGATAATCAGTTGAGATTGACCAGCTTCCGAAAGATCCTCTTTCCAATACATGGTAGTTCCGGAGGATCTAGACTTTGGCTCTCGGCGTATAGAATTCGCGTCCAGTAAAGTCTCTTAGGACATACCCAGCCTTTTAGAGTGCCCATGTCCAATGTAATCACACGCTAGACTGACTATGACTCTAGTCTGTTGGTAGCTCCATCGCCATCGTAATCCGAGCTGGAATTATGGTAGAAAAAAGAAGCTCGTTGACAAGAAAGGAAGAAGCGCTAAGCCTAATGTAGCTTTATTGAGTTCTACATCCACCTTCGCCTTCACCCACGATGCAATTTCCTTACGATTAAGCTTGACTCAAATAAGCTAGCGTCTGGTCGCGATTCCCACCTGCAAGACATCCTAGCAATCGCTCGTCGATCATAGAGATGTTCGGGAGAGATGGACGTACTCGGATTGCTTCATGCGGCTTTCTTCTTTCGTGTTGACGATCGCAGCCACCAATCGCGCCATTCCACCCCGCTTTCTCATCATTCCCCCCTAAGGCAAATGAGCCATTTCATAGATATCGTAGCCCGGCCAGATCTTCACCTACATAAATCCATCGGCACCCACTCTGCAGGCAAGCATACCCTAGAAAATCATACGATTTCTACAATGTCTGTTGGCGAACAGAACCTGGTTGAGGGCAACAAAGCCTACGCTGCCTCTTTTACCCAGGGCCACTTGGCACTTCCCCCCAGCCAGAAATATGCTGTCCGTCCGTAGCCTCCGCTATCCCTCTCTTTGGTAATAGCTAATGATCCCAAGTGACCTGCATGGACGCTAGAATTGATCCATCTGCAGCTTTTGGTATTCCCCTGGGCGCAGCTCATGTTATCCGGAATGCCGGGGCTTCTACTCGGGACGCTTTCCGCTCGCTCGTCATATCTCAGCAACTTTTGGGGACCACCGAGGTGCTAGTCGTGAAACACACGGGATGCGGCATGTTGACTTTTGATAATGAGGCAGCACGGTCAATTGTAAAGCAGAATAAGGGAGAGGCTGCAGCTCAAGAGGTTGCAAACCTAGACTTTTTGGCGTTTCCGCAGCTTGAGGAGAAGGTGAAGGAAGATGTAGAGTGGCTGAAATCCAAGGCAGTAGAACAAGGGGTCAACATTTCGGGATGGGTCTATGAGGTCGAGACAGGAAAGGCTAGGAAGGTTGTTTAAAAGGAGACTATCTAGATGGATACAGCTTGAAGTGCTTAGTAAGAAATCTTTCGCCCGTAAGATCTTTGCGTTAGCCGCTTTGAGCATGGCGTCGCACCCCAACTCTTACATCCCCACATCAAACACACAAACACTCAAACATCCAAACACAACAACTTTATGTCGCCAAAGAACGAGTTAGCTAGCTCCAAGAATACCATGGCACTGGAAACACACGGCGCTAGCCTCCTATGTCTTCCCGATGAGCTCCTCTCTATGATACTCTCATGTCTTAACACTATTCGCTCCGACGCACCCCAATCTAAGGCCTTCAAGGACAAGGAGCAGGAGCGCGCTCGACAACGTGTGAACCGCTTACATCAGGCATCCCTTCATGCGCTCAGTCTCTCATCAAGAAGACTGAACCAGATCACCATGCCTTCACTGTACGCTTCTTTCCTAAGTTCCACCACAATCTATGGCATGCGGCCTCTACGGTCTCTCTACGAAACTCTTATGAAGAGAGAGGACCTCAGGAGCTATGTACTGTACGTAGAGAACCGGCTGAGTGACTATCGTGGGAATGAGTTGCTCCACGACGTCAAGTATCATGATGCTGGAGAGATAATTGCGGAATACTTTTGGAAACTTGCGACTATCATCCGATTGTGCACGAATATCCAACACCTCTGTGTTGTTTCTATCGAGTCACCGGACATCTCGTTGTGGAACTGGTTTGTTTCAGAAGGGCCCTATAATGAGATTTCACTCAACCTTCCGAAGCTGTCAGCTTTAGCTTTCCAGACAAACACCAAAGATGAGTACGGTCTTGCACCTGACGGACCTTCCTTTGACCGCATCTTCTCAGCCATGAGCACAGCTCCCAATCTGACGCTACTTTGTGCCTCTGGTATAGTTCCAGCACCGTTTGGATCTCTGAATCTCCAAGGTGGCCCGTTTAAGAATTTGCGACGCGTGGAGTTCGTGGAGTCAACGATACGATTTGATGAGCTTGACAAGCTACTTCTTGCGTGCGATGTCCTTGAGCACCTCTCGTGCCAATGGGCGCTGCTCAGATTGCCTCTACTTAGTTCCCCGCAAGATTTCTTGCCCGGGCTTATGAAACATCAACATACGCTTCAGACACTACGTCTTGTGCCTGACGCAGCTGATGTTGTCAGCAGAGCACCTCCCAATGTTCAATGCAGCTCTCTTCGCCATCTTCAGGTACTGAATGAAGCTAGTCTATGCAACTTTTGCATTCCAGATATTCATAGCAGTGGTCCGAACCCCGCAGGGCCTCCTCGCATCGCCGCTATGTTACCGCCATCTATAGAACGATTGGCTATTGTCTATAGTTACTTTTGGATTGAGCCTGTCTACTACAGCTTCGACATACTAGAGGCACTATGGCATGTTCTCGACGACTGCCAAAGGATGCTTCCACGATTGCGAGAACTGGTCATACTTTTCAAGGACGGGAAGTTGGAATCGTTATGTTTCCGAACACAGAGGCTACAAGGCAATGTTGCGGCATTGACTGAAAGATTTCGACAAATTGGGATTGACTTCAAAGTGGTTGCGGAGCTCGGTAATCTTATCTGAGACATGCCAGTCTCAACAGCACTCTATTATCGAAGGAAATTTGGGTAAGAGGTATTGCTGCTCTAGATACAGGCCCTATAGTGTATGAAAACCAAAATAGTCAGTCAAAGATATCAATTCCCCAGCTAATGTGATGGGCGTTCAGCACCCGATGTAGCCGCTAATTCGAATCGAGATAATGGTTAAGGAATAAATTGAACGGGAGCTCTCACCTATTCTCAAATTTCTCTGTATATCTGTCTATATCACTCACCTAAGTCGTAAGTTGCCACTGCAGCCTATCTGCAATCTCGGTTCACTGCAACCGTAAAGTCTATTTTACCTCCTCCTCCAATCTTCTATTACTTAACGCGCTTCCTCTTCCTCTTAAATTATCCCCTAACCTGTATCAAAGCCCTCCGGTCAATCATTCAATTGACTTCACCACCAACTCGTTCCTCCAACGCAGTCGCCAGACTTGACCCTTATGGACAACGCTAACCTAGCCTCCTCCCAGCCAGGCAATCTTAGGGCTAAGCCGACTGAAAACAATGGCAAGCAAGTCTCGATGGACGCCTCAGAAATAACGCAAGAGCAATGCCGTGAAACCGACTTGTGTCACAAGGCCTCCTCCGAGCTGGACGTTGGCGATTCAAGCACAAGTGCCATCGTCCCTGTCCATAATACACAAACAGCCTGCAAAGAGGGAATCGAGGAGTCGCAAAGCGATGTCACGCTTCCAGCCTCGAAACGAAGTAGGGTGGAGGACCCGACATCCTCATCGCGTACTCAGGATACTGCTCTACAACAACATTTACCAGACAGGACCGTGAACAGTTCTAAAAGCTCTACAGCATATGCTAGCGATGACACCGGAGTTCTTACGTGTAGTTCATGTTCGAAATACCCAGAGACAGATTCTAGTCAGAGGTGCAAGGAGAATACTCCGCCCACGAGCTCTTCTAGTAGTCGGACTCTGTATGTTGAAGAAACCAACACTAACGTAGAGAAGAACCGACTTCGACACGCAGATGGCGTTTCTACTGGGTCGCCAACGCGCCAATATATATCTGTTCAGGAACCTGCGCAAGATAAAGAAGGATTCTCCAGGGTAAGTACTTAGGATGAACGTGTCTACTTCGTTGATTTAACATCTCTAGCATGGCTCTCCGACTCCTCGAGATACGCAAATTCCACAAGGTCCTCGTGGCTTTTGGCCCCCTTTCCACCCGTCACGTAGAATAAACGCGAATCGAGACTTTGAAGAAGCTCCACGGCTGCGAGCGCAATTGCGAAAGCTCCAAGAGGACCTAGCACATGAACGACGGGTCAATAATACCATGCGCACAGATATTGAAACTGCAGCCAAGGCAAAGATCGAGGCAGCTTTGGAAGCTATGCTCTTAGAGCTTCTTCAAAAGCAGACCGACGTCATCAAGAGATCTGCTGATCTTCAACGTAAAGAGCAAGAATTACAGCAACGAGAAGCTCAAATCAAGCAACTCGAAGATTTCCTCGCTCTTGGCCAGAATGCCCTCTACCGAAAACTCGAGAAACAGGATGTTCATGCACTTGCTGCGATGCAGCTTGCTGAAGCCCGTTATGAAGGCGTGGCAATTGCTACGGGTCGTCTCCAAGCCCGGCAGCTGGACCACGCGCGCAAAGAGGAAGAGCTTCAGGCCCGCACTAATGCCCTTGACTTTCGGGAACGTCAATACAAGGCCATACGCAACGCTATAGAAGTCGGTGTTTGCGATGGCCCTGGGCTTCAGACGACCTCACAGGCTGTTCAGGGGAAAGGCGAGCAGGACCTTGTTCTCGTCGAGGGTACCAAAATCACGAAGGGCGCTGACGAAGCCTTGCAGGAATCCTACCAAGCGGCGTTCTTAGACGGCTATGTTGCATGTCGCCAGTTGATGATGGCGATGGAAGACATCCGTATCGGCAAGATTTCAAGCGGCAACGTTGACTTGGGATTCCTGGCCGACCCAAATCATCCGGCGAATCCACTGCGCGTGGGAATGCAACTTGGTAGCCGGGAGCTAGAGAAAAGGCAAGAGAAGAAGCAAAAGTAAGCCTCTTCCCTCAATCGTCGTATTCAAGAAGCAATTCTAACAAGTTACGTAGTCCGTCTAAGTCGATGGCTGAACCCCTTCCTCAAGCCGGGCTGAACAAGACGACAAATGGCATCTGTAATGGTGACCAGCCGAAGATGGATAGATGTAACAGCAACATCTTAAAGACATCTAAGCCTTCGGACAATCATCATACGCGTACTCTTCTTCGCTACGAGGAGTCCGAAACTGACGAACGAATTCCACCGAAGAAACCCAATATACGTCGACCGGAGGGAACTGCCAGCAACCATGACAAGCAGATTGATTTGATTGATCTCTATTGATTAAGCGTCGGCTTGGCGAGGCGGAATATGATACTCGAAAGATCAGGTCACAATCTAGTATGACTACGGGGACACGATAATGATAACGACTTCGAGGAGCTCAATGGTAATGGATGGGCTTTTCGGACTCTGGAGGCAATCTATTTACATTTATTTTACTACGAGTCTTATACCTCGTGAGCGCGTGATGTATAATGCTTCCCCGGCCCCGAGCTGGTCGGCACCGCACCGTCTCTCCCGGGTGGAGCTTTAGCCCTCCACTCGCCCTCCCGCTCTTCCGCTACAGAAGCCACCGCGTACAACCGGGCCATGTCCTCTTTCTCCTAGCATCTTCTTGCGAAGCACCGGGCCTCCTCCTTCGTTCTGTCTTTGCTCTTTTGGCGCCTTCCCATCCGTACCTTCTCCATCTTCCCACTTTTTCGCGAAATTCTGCGCGCGACCTCCAATAGCACGCATCTCCTCGCTTTTCTCCCCGCCAGGGCTTGCCATGAACTTACCGAATGTGCTGAGTAGCTCGGTTTCGGCCTGCTTCTGTCTCATTTCTCTCCATCTCTCATACTCCGCCCACCACCATTCATGAGTGACCCCGTCTTGCCCTTTGTACCCTGCTATTGATGCACCATCAGCACTGTGTTTGACAAGTGCCGCCCACGGCTTGTCAACAATGTAATGGAGGACCGAAACTGTGTCGTCGCGCCAGATGTTCGGGTGCCAGTATCTCCACGTCTTTAATGCATTGGTGCGCCAGCTGAGACTCGACCAGCGGGAGCAAAATATAAGATTGAGGAAGTCCTGATCTGGAAACTTCATCACCCTCAGTTGGCCCACATCGGCATCTGTGAAGCTGCCCATGACAAAATCTGTCATGTGCTGCGACGGTCGAAACACAAACGCCCCGCTGTTGAATATGGACATTGTCTCTGGTTCTGCTTTGACTTTGGCCACCTCGGCTGGCTCGTTTAGATGTGAAAAGGCGCAGTTCTCTTTCCGCCAAGTGCTCGGGGCCCATGGATCGCCGTCCAGGTTGCAGACACAGACATGAGTCGCGCAGAGTCTTCGCCCATCGCCGGCAGAAAGGTAGGAGGAGACTTCAGAATTGAAGATGAGAGGCGATGGATTGGAGAAAACAAGCATATCTGCATCGAGAAAGCACAAATTGGATATGCGTCTGGCATTTGGCGAGGGCGTTGATAAGATTTCGAAGACGCGGAGTTTCGTCCAAGTATCTGCGAAGCGCTCTGCTACCATTCCTACCGTATCTTTTGTTCCATTCATCCGAGAGGCTGGGAGGTGAAGATGCTCAATGGGGTAAGGAATGGCGTTTGAATGTTTTGCTTCATTTTCGAGGGCCTTGACGCAGGATTCTGGGAGTGTCAGGGGGGTGTAGAGGATGACGAGCGGTGTTGAGGGTGAGTGTTTGTGGAGAGTGTAGGATAGAAGGATGGCACCGGCGAGGTAGGTAGGGCGCGTGAGAAGGGTCGCGTATGCATTTATCGCATCATTCTCGCTTCTGTTCTCCCCCATGGTTGAAATACTGAAGGGCAAGATCTACGAACAAGGAGGGCAGTAATACTGGCTTTGTAATTCTACAAGGTTGAGTACGATTTCGAAAGCGATTCAAACCTCTGAAATTAATAGGGAAGGATCAAGTAAATGTGAGCTCAAGTAAATTAGTCGCGTAGGTTTGTTTGACGTCATGGACTTCAACAGTTCCGAGGTTTCGGAATGCATGTGTAGTTAGAGCGGCACTGTCAGCATTGACTAGCAAGTAAATCCCCGCGAGAATATCTGTGCAGAATAATTCGTGTCGTAATTACATGATGAACGGTCGTGACATTAGAGATTATGCTAGGGTTTTCCCTAGACTACACTTTTGTGTAATAATCACAACAAAGAAGCATACAAAAAATGAGCGTAGAATGCTATCATTAGGCGTAGCTATACGGGTATCTTGATGGCCAACCGTACCGTACCGTACCGTTCCCAGCCCCAGACAATGCTATTAGTATCATACAAATTGCGTTACTTTGGCTGAAATATCGCTGGAATATGAATCTACACTTTCGCATCCTCCCGCGAGAGAGCCTTATCCCACGCACTCTCGAAGCTTGAATCTGCGCCTGCCCAACTCTGCCTCACGCTCCCCGGTTGGCTGAAGCCTGGAGCGAGCGAGTCCATGCCCACAGCAAGGCTAGTTCTATTACTCTCTGGAACCGCCGTTGTAGGCCGGCTAATAGATCCAGAGTCCGGCGACTCAAATTCAAAATTGCTAGAGTAGACAACAGCCGCGAAGGCTTCTAGTTGGCGTACCTGCTCAATAGCAGCAAGGTATTCGTTGTTCGCGCCGCTACCAATGCTATGGGCTTGCCTGCAGAATACAGCTAGCGAGCTTGCTACTTTGGCTTTCACGTCGTTGCCTACGATTTCTTGCACCCGGGCGGTGCTTTCTGAGATGGGCGGAATTTTGTACGAGAGTTGGGAAATTTTGACATCAATGAGATGAGAAAAGGCGGCATCGAGGAGGCGGGTGAGGACATCGGTAAAGGCGGGCGAATCGATTAGATCGGAAGTCTCATCGATGAGACGGCGGAGGGACGCGGTTGTTGTGGGCGAGGTGGAGTCGGACGAGGCCGTCATGCCGCTTTCCTGAAGTACAAAATCCTCCTGATCCGCAGGTGGCAGGAGGTAAGACAGCCATTTGCAGTTTCTAAGACAGTCAGTAAAATTCAAGGACATGGACCCGATGGACAGCTGGACCGACCTTCGCTCCTCTTCTGTCGCGCCCTCAACTTTCTTCCGCACCGCAAGAGTGAGTTCTGAGAGGCGTTCTAGGGTGATTTCCTCGCGCGGATTCAAAGACCCAAATACTTCCTTAACAGCGACTCGTACCCCCTCCATCAGAGTCAAGCATCCCCTGTGCAGCAACCACCAGCTCAGGCTCAGATAGCGGCGGTTCGTCTCAAAGTCGTTGCCGTATGCGTGCTCGAAATTATCGTCGTCATGGTTCTCGAGACTAATGCGCGACTCTTGGTTGGCGGGAGGTGGTGAAGCGAGGGACACAACTGAAGCGAGGTAATTGCGGCGGCCGAGCAGATTGAGCTGGATTCGTGTGAGGAGGCTGAGAAGGGAAAGTGTGTATAGTAGGGTGAATGCTCGTGTTATGGCTATTCAAGGTCAGCTGATAGTGAAATGCTCTTAATGGCAGTATCCACATACAGCTTATCTTCATCTCGTTCCACAGCTGTGCTTTACTCATCTTGCTCTTCCTTTCGCCTCCGTCAGCACCCTCGGGAATGCTACCCGCCGAGCTCTCGCCTTCTCCAGTGGCCATCTGGCTAGCGTGTACATAGCTTTCGCTCTGGAAGCTGGAGCTCTTCGCATCGTCGTCGGTTGTTTCTGCTACGCTCGGAGGCGCCGAGCTGGCAATCTCACTGGGTCCTACGCTCCGTGCAAGTCTCTCGGCCTTTTGTTTCTGCAACTCTTCTAGTACTTGTTCGACAGGGACGGCATCAAGTATGTTCTCGGTAGCGGTCGGGAGGATGGCGAGTACGGTAAAGGTGCAGTCTTCTTGGTTCTGCTCGAAGCGTCGGCGGAGGCTGTAGCTCGTTAAGCACGTTTACTCGGGACGGCTTGGGTAGGTCACATACTTCTCCTTCGCAATGCGATCTTCACTCATGCGCTGCCGTGCCTCGGATAGCTTCCCTAGCACATATTGACCTGCGAGATAGCCGGCTCCTAACACGCCCGCTCCAATGGCAAAATTGGTGCGATTCCGGCGAAACCAGCGTCGCGTAGCTCCTATCATTATAGCCGTAGACGTGGATTCGATGCTTGCACGCGGCGAGGCACCAGTCGGGTCGCGAGGGGCAGGGCGGGTGCGGGTAGCTTGTAGCTGCCCGGGGTCGGGGCGTGGTGATTTCACACTTTCGAATGCGCAACGCGTCTAGAATGTCACCGGGGGAATGAGCAAGGCGCAGAGAAGAAGAAGAAGAAGAAGAGAAAAGTTTCAATTCTCAATCTCTTTGGCACGTCGTTCCGGGGGTAACATCATCGCGGGAGGCTGGTGATGTGTATGCCAAGGGCGCACGGACCTCACCGTGAAGCCGAGGCAAGGTGGGACAAGCGTCATTCATCTTTGCTCTTTTTTCATACGTTACTATAACTTCTACCACGCTTCATTGTTAACTGTCGGTGGGACTATTGAAGTCGGCCATACATGACTTGAACTCACCTCATCAATGCTGTGCCCCCTGATCATGCCGTTCGAGCTAGAGCCCGTCTCGATATACCGCAGTAGCTCCGAGAGCCCAGAGCTTACCTATATTATGATCTAATCTCGGATTACTGACGCCTCAAGCTGGTCCCTAATGGTAATTTTAGTTTGATGGCCTATGGGTGTCACAAAAGAATTCTTGTGAACGCGAGTATCGAGACGGGAGTGATGGCAGAAGCTAACGGCCAAGGGTAGCAAATATTCGCACCGTCATCGACGTATTCATCAGCAATATAGAGTAGGTGATACAAATGCCCATCATTATCATCTATCCCTACCTTAATGCGTCTTCTGAGGCATTTGGGCTTTGGAGTTTTGGGTCGCCATCTAATCTAGAACGCGGATGCAGTCATCCGGACCTCCTTTAGAGCATACTTCCAGCAAGATCGACATAGTCCTAGGGACGCTTTTTTTATTTAGTACGATCTATTTGAGGCGCTTTTTCACGCAAGGTCACGTTCGAGAATTGTGGCAGTAACCCCAATTGTACTATATTGGGGATAGCGCCCTCCGAGCCGTACATGTCCGCGCTGATGCTAAAACGATCGGCTTTTGTTTTTCAATCTTATGCATTTCCACAAATCGCATCTTTTATATGAAGAACAGATCGTCACTTCTTCGCACCACCTCGAGCTGCTTGTTCGCTGGCAGTCTGAGCCGAGCCTCCCGCCTTCCCTTGAACCATGCTGCACCTCGTGAATCCGATGATCCCGCTGCCAGCGCCCACTGCCAGCTCAGCAGATGCCCCTGCAACACGACTTGTTGCCTCAGTATCCGTCCCCCGCGGGGTCGCAACCTCTTATTGACCGACGCGCTGCATATATGCCCAATATCACGTAGTCCTGCCCGACACACCGTCAGCCTGAAACGGCCCCCGCCAATCACCTGCGCCACAACCGGCTTGCCGAGTCTCTTTGTACGTGTACGAGTCCTCCAACGCGGTCCCACGCGGCATACATATCGGTTTATGGACGCCGAAAGCAGTTTCGCGTCAAGCGGTGAGACGCATCACGGCGCCATCTTGTGTTTCTTGTACCTAGCATCGTGTTCAGGTGACTGCATCCAGTCTAGCCATCCTGCAATCGTTCATTTCAGGACGCCGGAGCACCCTTCACGCGGGTAGTACGGTTGCCTGCTCGGTCCACGCTCTTTCTATGCCCCGTATTTCTCCAGACGATTCCTCTCCAACACTCCTTGTCTTAGCTTACTTGCTTGCATCTCCTTCTTCTAAGAACTTTCTAGGATCGACTCACTTGCTACCTTCTTCAGTCTCCGGATTCATCCTGGGTAAGTGAAATATACATTCTGTTGATCTCTTACTTCGAGCTATCCTCGAGTAGACTAAAGGGAAAAATTAATCCCGGTTCGAGTGGTTCGCCAATTCGATCTGGTTTGACCATCTAAAGGCTAATTGATTCAAGCATGTTGTCCCAGGACTCACGTGCTGTGCTACTGTAATCCAGAATGAAAACGCCTATGTTGGCGAATATCACCTCGAAAACTCTTGAGTCTAATGCTTTTACTTCATACAAACGAAATGGACTTCATTGAGCGCCTTCAACCAACGCCTGAAGGGTCACCTCCTTGGGTCGGGCTAGGATTCAAAGACCCTCTCGAATCTGATGAGCTGTCAGCGAAACTTCTGTCTGCATACCCAAAGGGCCAGACATTACGGGAACGCAAGCATCTTGCAATTATCCATTTCTTTCTGCAGGAACTTGGGGTCATGCGCTCAAGTAATCGCAACAAGCAATATGCTTTCGATGACCCGCTAGACGAGTCAAGGATTCTCAGTGACTTGCTTGGGCAAGGAAATAGAGCCCCTAGTGTACCATCTAGTTGCGCATCGCCTTCTACTTCTGGTTCAGTGCCCTCCCCAGGTCTAGTCGACCTTGCCAAAGCGAGTATAAAAACCTATCAATATCCTAGACCTACACAACCGTCTTCTCCAGACGGTAACCCGCAATTGCTCGTATGGAATATGCGTGATGGACGCTCGCTGCGACAAAAAACGAAACGTAAGATGACTCAAGAGGAACGCGAAGCTTACAAAGAGACGAGAAAGAGAGGAGCGTGTGACAAGTGCAAGAAGAACAAAGGAAGAGTATTTACTGCCTCTGAAACCCTAGCAATTTCGATGAACTTCCCAGCTAATGATAGATAAGTGCACGCACAAGGACGGAGAACTATCATTCGCAGCGGTCGAGTCCCACAAACCGCCGAAAAGGTACGTGCTATAGTTCTAAGAAGTCAAGCTTCCATTAACTGAAATAGGAAAACCTCCACTGAGTTCGCGATAGACCAGCCAGACAAGGCGGTGAAGACCGAACCCGGCTCAGATATTCGCCATTTCATGCCTAAGCAGCGCCCCTTTCTGAGTCCAACATCGACTCAAATCGCCATCTCTGCACCGCCAAGAGCCTCCTCGACTCAGTCTGCTGGCTCTGCAGGTGGACCCCCAGTGGGAAGTGGACGACTGGAGATTGATCCAGGAGCAGACGCTCGACTAGATGAGTACGTACCCCATGAATCTGTTATGGAGCCTTATAGCGTGTCTCGATCCCTTGACTCAGGCCAATGGTCACCTGGTTTCCCACCTACTGCCATGGATCCATCCATTCCGGAATACACTCAAGGCCCTGGCATGCATAACGAATCTTTTTCTCCTCAAATGTACATTCCCACGTCTAGTAACTTTCCCTTTACGCCTGAATTCCCGCCTTATAATCCATCCTGGAATATCAACCAGGACCCCTCAATGAGAACTTCCGGTCCTCCTTGAAGATTTATTGCCAGGATATATGAAATTTACTCTTTACCTTAATGGAAATTAACTGGAGGAACCTTACCTCTTGCGCGTTCACCTTGTGATAGGTAAGAGAGTTGTCTGCCAACCACAGGATCCATAAAGCGAAGTTACATCCTGGAGACGCTCCCTAACAGGACCGGATTTGGAATTGGATCACGACCACGCCTTCCGCATCTCACTGATCGATCAATGAATAGCTAGAGCGACTTGACGATAGACTCGCCTCACATGTAAGATAGCAGACTCCACCTATTATTCCTCTAGCGACCTAACCGCAAAGTTCCCTAAGATCTCGCCAAGCAAACCACGAGCCAGGTACTTCCTTGAAAGCTTCCATTCAAGACTTGCCTCTTGGAGACCAGCCGGCTGCCCTTTCCAACATTGCACACGGATCACGAACCTGTGGGACGCTAACCCTGATCCAAGCATATGGCCGTACAATTAGTCAACCCTTCATACCGTGACGCAGCCATTGATTTGTGAAGGCTTCTCGGCCAATACCACTTTAGGAAACGACTTGGAGCGGGATTTTCATCAACGCATCCAAATAAGCGTGTTTCAGTCATCTTGCACGCAGTGACCTGTCGAAAACACTCCATCTAATTAGGCCACATTTTCCGCTTGGATTCGCGTGCTCTAACCGGACCCCTACTTGCAATCGCACCACCATGGAGGATATAAACCCAAGTTTCGTTCGGATTGTACCCGGAATTTTCTTGTGCGACTTTCTGACCAATGCGGACTCACTAGACTATACTAGCTGGATCAGTAAAAGCCTAGGAGTTTCCATAATGCTTAGATGACTGTGACATCGTATCGCAAGAAGTATCTCATGGGGATCGATTTGCACACGCGATGACGATGGTCAAATTCTAGAGCACCCGCAAAACCGTGATCTGAGGCCCAAGGATCCTGGATGGATTGCAGCCATAGCCTGGGATCAAACACCAAGGACGAATCGTACATCAAATCAGTGCTCTGATGGTCCAACAAGGAGTGTGATGACAAGTCTCGCTTTGTGGATATCAAGCGGAGTTGGTGTATCTAGCAGGGGTTGAGATGTTGAGTGAGAAGAAGTTGTTCGTATCACTCTCCAGTTTTCCTAATGTAAACTCCATATGCTTGGTCCGAACCAACTGGCTCAGCGCGACGCATGTTTTTAAATCTCCATATTGGATCGAACAATCATTGTCCGGCATCTCTCACGTTTTAGCATAGCAATACTACAAGCGACCCTCAGGATCGCCTTTATTCTAACATCTACCTCACCTTGAAAGCCCTTCTCATGCTAATGGATTGGATACGACTAGTGGCCCAATTTTGTCTTTCTTTCCTCGCTTGCTAGACCGGCTGTTCTAGCCTTTTTCCTGTCAGTTTATCTCCCTCATTCCAGATCGCCGTTGCCGTTGCCGTTGCTTGCTAGGATCAATTTCTATTTGGAGATACCAATGACGCATCATTCGCTACTTGTAAAAATGCTGACTTAAATCTCGAACAGTACATCGTCATCCCCATCTTCAGACTGCAATAACAGCTCTTCCTCTAACGCACCAACGCCCCGCAATATACGCAAGACAACGCCTTCCGATGCCATACGATGTTAAATGCTCATTTCGACTTTCAATAGTTATACGCTTCCAATAAACGCTTTCATTTCTCAATATCTTAACGTTTCCTATTTTGACGGCCGAGCATACGTTTTTCCTTCATTGTTGTTTGAAATTGACAAGTGGAGACGGTTTTTTTTGTAAGAATAAAAAACGAAATACACTTCTAGGGATACAATGATGGCAATCATCGTTGTACAATGTAGTGGGCAATTTATAGATGAGCGTTTGTTCTTATTTGGACATGTTGCAGCAGGCATTCAATTAAACGTTTGATCATACACTTGTGCAGTGACGAGAATGTCATATGGAAGGTCCCTGACCTTACCGTGAATTTATAAACGTGCCAAAATAGATAAGTCTTACCCACAAGTCCTTCGATCTCAAGGAGATATTCTCGAGCAAACCATTGACAGACCCCTCATCATGGTCGCTATTCGCCTCGAGAACTGCCCACCTGGGGTTCGATGCTGCCAACGATCCTGTACTACCTCTACATCGTATTACTTTATCCACATTCTTCAGGAACTCGACCGGCACTCTTCATGCATCTATGACTGAACTTACTATGAAAGAAGGACTGGTTTGCAGGCATGAATTAACAGTCTCAGAAAGGCGCCAGAGGACGGTAGAGGCCCGATGCATAGCATTTTTGTATTGAACCGTGCAATTGATGCATATGATAAGGTGTACGGTGGTCTTTCTGTAGTCTTTCGACACACCGCGTGGCTATCAAAACAAATATAAATAGCCTCACGGCACTGAGACGTGCTGTGTACTGTCCTCTGCAAAGATCTCGTTTCGGCTTACTGAGAAGCAAGTATGGAAGGTGCTATAGTAACTTTCTATATATGCGACAGAGAAAATATGTGACTCAGATTCTCCGTGGTGGGAAATTTTAGTATGGACAATCATATCCGTATCCGCATAGGTGGTTTCTGTAGCCCGAAAGAAATGTCTTCAGCCTTAGATTTGAGCGCAAACATTCTGCGGCAAGCTTTCGAATCTGGTTTCCGTCGTAGAATATATGATGAAGACATTGTCGAGCATCTAGTAGAATGGCGCGGCACTTCGTTGAAGCTTGTGCTACACTTAGCGATGTGGGTAAATTCGTTGAATTCATCCAGGTGCATTTCGTGGATAAAGGGACCTCACTAGCAAGTCTATCAAGGAAAACCTCAACAAAAGAGTAGTGCGGAGTATGGATCCCTAAACGGTTCGAGTTACTCGCAAGAATATGACAGAAGGGTAGTGGTTGTGACATTTTTCCTCCAGACCTTTCTACCCAGTTTCAAAAAAGAAATCCCGAGCAAAGTGTCGTAGCGACATTAAATCCCCATGATCGAATCAAAACATACACATAGGAATGCATGCGAACTTCCACGTGCTACAGAATAGTATGAAACAAAGTGTGGGGTATCCATGTTTCCCTACTTCCAAAGTCGGCGCGCACCGTTCTAAATAGATTAGAATCCGCCAATGCGATCCCGAAAGGGGAAATTATCATGATGACAGGTACACAGATGGGTTCCACCAATGATGAAACCAAATAGCACTAATTCTGTGAAAAATTTAAAAGACGACTGTTTTCCGTTTATTGTGCTCTACATGCTTCGCCTTGACATCAACTTTCCTGGCAGAAAACCAAAGTCGCGCCACAACATGCATTCATCATACAATTTCCTCTCCATTCTTGCAGCAGCTGCTATTAGCTCTACAGCTAATGCAGCCATGGGTCCAGCATTCAGTACCGGACCAGTCGGAGCCGGCTCGTGGATCCGCGAAGCAACGTCCACACTCGTTCTCCCTAAAACGCCTAGTGGCTCATCTGGTGATACCTCGTTATGGGTTGGGATGGGCACGTCCAATGGAGATTTGATACAGTCAATTGCTGATAACTGGAACTCAAATAAATGGAGCATATTCGCTTATACACTTATGAAAACCGGCCCGAACTCTCAGATGCCGGTGCAAGCGCCAGGGTCTACGGCCGTGGAGAATGATCAGGTGACAATGCACTGTAAGACTTAACCAAGATAGACAGGGAAGCAGAACTAACTAGTCGTTTTTCTAGACAAGTATGATGACTCGACGGGCAATTATACCCAGATCGTTTCTGTCAATGGAAAGCAGGTCTCGACTCTTTCCACGAAAGATGGCCACGCTCAAGGCTTTGGCTCCGCCGTGGAATGCGCAGAGAATAATTGTGGTACAGTACCTGCTCACAGTTGGATCAACACAAAAATCATCTTGGACTCGGCGGATCCAAATTATAGCAGAACGCTAGGAAAAGGCCAAGGTGTGACGGGAGACATGTCGACCAGCGATGGAGGCAAGACTTGGACTGTGACCACTATCAAAATTCCTCAGTTCACATTTCATTAGTATCAGAATTAAGAAGAAAATATGGATCAGCTCTCATGTACACTCACATTGAAGTCAAATAAAATATATGTCTGGCTGGCTGGCGAGTGGCATAGATACACATGAATCGAATAGTAGTATCGTCCTCATGATAATTTTGATATCTATGATTTTAAATTGGCTGAAGAGCGAGTAAGAGATTGCAGGCCTGACAAAGAGTTCCTTAGCATTTCAGTTCGGTCTCTTCAATCTTTTTAGTCTATCATTTGCGCTTCTAAACGAAATTGTCGCCAATTTTCTTCTCTTAGTTGACTGCTTCATAACAATCGTTCTATTCATGAGTAGTACCAGAGACTCAATGCTCTCGGGCCTCTTGCAGTGGACTCATCTCTTTATCTTTTCCCACTCCAAATATTTTACGCTCTAGAACGCCGTATTTAACAGTCTTACAGGCCTCAAAAGCATATTGTAATAATGTTAGCTAGATTTGATTAGATTAATTCCCTTCGATTTAGATGGGCTCAACAAACCGATCTGGATCTAGATTTCAAGGCAAAGTCATCTTGTACTCTATCACTAAAATTTATTACCTGCAAGAACCCGTTTTGCAAACGATGTATCGTCACCAATCACTCAAATGTGCAGTTGCAACTATTTTCATTCTTGTTTTAGCACGTACCTTTTTCTAGTGTATGTGGGATTTAACATATGGCCCAATTCAACGCTTTTGGAAAGCGCACGTTGCTTCTTCTTCGACACTCAATTTAGTATGACCGGGCTGATAATCGTCACAGAATTATGATACGAGAAGGAGTTGCGATTATTCCTGTACTCGAATAATTTGGTCGCCAACCTCGGCATTCAGTGAACATCTACCAGAACACAGTCCCACAGGCTTCCCAGAATAACCCTCTTCCCTTCGACTATGAAATTACATCCCTGAAAATAGGTCTTGCGCACGCTCTGATGTCGGGTGCCGGTGAATCAACTGTTCTCCAAGAGAGCAACTATCTGCGCGGGACTTTTGTTGCGCGCATGGTATTATATCTATTGCCTTGGTGCAAAGGTTCGTCTGGCCTCTACAGATAGGCATACATGAGGAGCAAGTTTTGATGCTTGAACTATTGTACCCGATACAGCATCACATCGGAAATGATATTATCCGTTGATGCTTTACTCTCTCCACATGCTCCACTGAATACTTTGAACATATAATTCGTACATCCATTTTAATAGTGTTTCCTGAACCGGTCGTGGGGTTTCCCTTAGCAGCTCGCTCTCGCCACTTTCCCCACATTGAGCACAACCAAGATGGCGGGCAGATCTTGAGTCAGCCCAATGCAGCATGCAAAACCAACGGCCGGCATAGACCAGCTTACAATAAGGCACTATTTATTCAAGCTCATTCTACTGAAATTATATGTTGTCGTTCCAAAAATATGACTAGCTACGAAGTGCCGCAAGACTATAGTGCCCTCAAGGGTAAAACAATTCTCATCACGGGATGCGCTACTGGCATTGGGCGTGAGACCGCAGAGTTCGCATTTGGTATTTTTACACATCATGCAGGCTTATGATAGACAAAGTGGATTGCTAATAGAGGCCATACTAGAGAACGGAGCAAATCTAGCGCTCGCTGACGTTAATGAGAAGGATGCCCACGGGCTTCTTAAGAAACTCGGTGATGACAGGTTTGTGATCCAATTCAAGACCAAATCAAATGCTAATTATTGGTGGTAAAGTCGGGTCGTCTTCCGAAAAGTCGACGTTGCGGATTGGGTCAGCTTTCGCGGCATCTTTGAGGCTGCCGTCGAAAAGTTTGGAGTCCTCCACGCAGTGCTGTCAAATGCTGGCATGCACAGTGAAGATTTGTTGAAGGAAGAGTTCGACGTCGATGAGAAATTGATGAAGCCGAATACTACATCTATCGATGTAAATCTAATTTCTCATCTTTACGCGTCCAAGCTAGCCTTTCACTACTTCAAGAAGGGACCGCAAGGTCCCCGGCAAATTGTCTACACCGCTTCTGCAGCGTCCTATATCGACACACCTCCATTATATCAGTACGGAGCAGCGAAAGCGGGAATTTTAGGCCTAATGAGGGCGTTTCGACCCACGGCGCAAAAAGCCAATGTCTCCGTCAATATTGTCGCTCCATGGATGACAGGTATGTTAATAATAATTCTTGACCTCGTTTGACGATTAATGGGGAAAATTAGAGACGAACATGATGCCCCAATTTATTGCAGATATCTGGGGTGACCTACCCCGAAATACTCCACTTGGGATCGGGAAGGTTCTGCTACTTCCAATCATAAATGAAAACATACATGGAAAAGCGTTTTGGGTGGGTGGAAACCAGATCGTAGAATTAGAAGGCAAGATAAAGGAGACGCAACCTTTGTGGATGGGACCTAAGGTAAGCGCGGGCGTCGATGAAGGTAACCGTAGAATGCTTGTTCTGGCTACAAATCCTGCAGATGCTATGGCGGGAAAATGAGATGTCATACAGTGTCTTCCATGCAGGATCCACTACTTTCGCCTTAGATGAGAAAACTTGAAAGCATAATCACTGGAAAGGGAGAAGTTGACACGCGAAATTGATCATATTTCATCACAGAAGAGCATGTATTCGACTACATGTTGATTCTGAGTTTACACTATAGCACCCTCACTCCTACTCACATTCGTTTTCTGACTTACTTCTTTCGCGATTTGATGTTCATCATAAGATTCTTCTGGTATGCGAACCAATAGGTGGTAATCTTCCACGGCTCGTCTTTGTTTGCGAATTCAAAATCGAAATTGCGTATAAACTGTGCGAGGAATTTATGCAATTCGACCTATGTCAAACAATCGTTAACCTTATTCATAAGAAGACTGAGAGAATAATAATGAGCGAGTAGAAAGGGGAGACCAACTAGTGCAATGTTGCGGCCAACACACATTCTAGGTCCGCTGCCACCAAAAGTCATGTTAGCGCTTTCAAACAACTTAGCTTTCTCTTCGTGCTCAAGCCATCGATCTGGTCGGAACTCATTCGCGTCTGGACCCCAGATTTCCTCATCTCTATTTTGAGCAATAGGACTGATTCCAATAGTAGTACCTTCAGGAATGTGAACGCCTCGAACAGTGAAGTTGGGTGGAGTGTAGCGGAGGAGTTGAAAGACGATAGACGGTAGTAACCTAGTAGCTTCTTTGATGACAGCCTGCAGGTACAGCATCTTCTGTGTTTGTTGATAAGTCAAAGGCGCATTGAGCTTGTTCTCCTCATAGATTGCGTCAACTTCCCCTTGCAGCCTTCGGTAGCAATCAGGGTTCGATGCGACGTAATACAGGCATGTCCGCATGCCGATCGATGTTGTGTCTGCACCTGCGCCACTGCAATAATTATGAATCTGAAGAGCGAACAGCGTCAATAAAACAGGGAAACGGGCTTACATGAGATTCATAGCCTCGATGACTATCTCCTCAATTTTGACCGAGTTACCATTCGCATCCTTCATGCGGCAGAAGTGCTGAAGCATGTCCTCACGTTTGGCTTCGTGAAGGTGATCCAATCGCTCTTGTACTCGTGTAAATGTCCAGTTGCGGAAGGGTAATAGTGGAGGAGCAGTGCCTAAAAGGTTGAACAGAGTTCTAGAGACAATATTGTTGATGATCCACGCTTGACCAGGAAAATGGCCCATGCATGATAACAGCTTGAAGATGTCAAAGATAGATTTTCTGAGATCGTTAACGTCGCTCCCGGTCTTCAGCATGCCCAGGTCGGTTCCGTATCCCAATTCGCCAACAACATCGAATGCAAAAGCGTTGGTCCAATCGGACATGTCCACCGGACCACCATCAGCGTACTTGTGTAGTTTATACAGTAGGATGTCCAGGCACTTTTGAATATACTGTTCATATTTGAGAATCGAGGTCATGGAATAAGCACCCGAAATCCGCTTCCGAAGAAAGCCGTGAACTTTTTTATCTAGCGCTGAAAAAAGCTGAGGTGCCGTTTGCGGTGGATCCCAGACCGAATACCATTCAGTCTTGAGTGCGTTATGTCCGTGGCCGTACAGGTTCTTCATCGCCCACTCATCGACAACCGACACCTCGTTAGGAGCGATTCGGACGACACGCCCGTACTCTTTATGAATGGCAAGAATCTCTTCGTGCCAGTTACCACGACGGTAACCTGCATCGCGCCAGAGGCCGGTCAACCTTGCGAGAAACGGCCCAGGAACGTGAGCTATAGGATGGAAGAACAAGCGGTAAAGAGAAACGAAAACGAGAAGAAGCGAAACGCCCGCGAGAGCGGTAAAGGCACTTAACCTAGCGTCTGCATTGTTGCGAGCCTGCTCAAACCGAGTACATGCAGCTTGGAGTGCCATGGCGACTATATGCAAGCTTTGAATCAAGTCACAAGAAAGGAGTCTGATGGAAAGATAAGGTCACAAAGTTTGCAGGTTTATCAAGTAGAAGTGGGAAGCTACGAGGTGGCTCCAAGATGTTTCTTTCTCTATTCTCGCCAGAATTTCTGCTGCCTTTGGACCAACAGGTGTCGCACGACTGTCAACCTCCACATTGCTAAGCTTGTTACATACAGTAGTCCACTGGATGAGGAAAGCCGCAGAAATTTCCTATCTTAGTTAGCGTGGTTGTTGGAAACACAATCAGTGTACACGGAACCCCACATCGCATTCGGCCCAAGGGTTTCGCACTTATCGGAATAATAGGCTTCCCGTCCGAACGTGATGCGGGCTGACCGGCAGAGCGATGTGCCCATAATTGTGAGGAGGCTGGTTGAGATTCTTTAACCCACCACATCCGTGAACCGTTCGGATCTTTCTAGACTGATTATGCAGTCATATTCATATCGATCTTCGACTTCGCATGCCAATTTCATCTTCAAATATGTTCCTCTCATCGCTGGAGTCGGTAATGATTCCAGAGTCTCTGGTCACTGTCTTTGCCTTCACCATCTTTGCTGTCATGATTGCCGGATCACTTCTACAACGCTACCAGTACAACAAGAAATATAAACTACCCGTCAGGATACCGGGAATCCCGATCTTTGGTAATTCATTCCAGCTACCACCACTGCAACAAGGCCCCTGGGCCAAGAAGAAAGCCGAGGAGTATGGAGAAATGTTGGTTTGCCGCAAACACATACACGACAGACAAAAGTACTGACGATAGAATTTTCAGGTTCACTTGCAAGTTCGGAAGTTCTACTTGGGTCTTCCTCAACTCGTCGCGTACCGTCAACGATCTTCTTGAACGTCGTGCGGCAATTTATAGTTCAAGACCTGACTTTCCTATGACGCAAGATATCATTTCCCGCGGCTCTCGGATTGTCCTTATGCCCTACAACGATAAGTGGAGAATGCTAAGAAAGATCATGCACAACGTCTTGATGGCGCGTCAGCAGGACGTTTTCATGCCATTTCAGGACCTAGAGGCAAAACATCTTTTATGGGATTACCTTGAAAAGCCCGATAAATGGTGGTCAGCAAATGGCCGTTATGCAAACTCGGTCATCATGAGTGTTGTATTTGGACGCCGCTCTATCCTAGATGATCCCGATGTGATCGAGCTATTTGAGACACTGGAGCTGTTTCTGGAAAATCAGCAGCCTGGAGTAAACATTGTCGATGGCTTCAACTTTTTGAAGAAACTCCCTCAAAGCTTGCAGTGGTGGCGCCCCCGAGGGGATGCAATCTTTCAAAAGACCTTCAAGTGCGTGATGATCTTTAAATATCTTCACTCTCATGCTAATATTTTGTTCTAATAGTGTTTACAAGCGGGAATTGGAAAAGTGTCAGGCAAAAATTAAGGCCGGCGCTCAGCGCCAGTGTTTCGCCACCGACTTTGTTGAGAGTAAGGAGTATAAGAAGATGGACGAAACGCAAAGGCTCTTCACTCTAGGCTCTCTGATGGAAGCTGGTAGCGATACGTCTCGAGTGACTATTGGCCAGATCATTGCCGGGGCAGCGACATACCCGGACTGGGTAGCACGAGCTCGAGCACAATTAGATGCTATCTGTGGTCACAATGCCGAGCGACTGCCTCAATGGAGCGATAAATCAAATTTGAAATACATTTGTGCGGTCGTCAAAGAGGGCTTCCGATGGAGACCAAACATCGCGGAAATTGGCGCACCACATATGCTGGTCAAGGACGATGAATATGAAGGTTATTGCTTCCCTGCTGGAACTATCTTTACTTGGAATGCCTGGGCGATTGCCTTGGATCCGAAAGAGTACCCAGAGCCAGAGCGTTTTTGGCCAGAAAGATTCATGAATGGAGATGAAGAAAATGCGTTGAAGGGGCATTGGGCATTCGGACCAGGTAAAACCCTGACCATTCTCTGCTTCCGCTTTCACATACTCACTGCAATATTCTAGGGCGTAGGGTCTGCGCGGGTTGGAAAGTCGGAGAGATGAACGTGTGGATAGCGATTGCACGCCTACTCTACTGTTTTGACTTTAAGCAAATTCCAGGACAAGAGATCAACACGATGACGATTCCACAGATTACAAAACATAAAGCACCGTTCGCGGTCAAAGTGGCCGTGAGGAGCCAAGCGCATGCAGACCTCATTCGTAGAGATTGCACGGACGCTGTCAATACTGTATACTGAGTATCGTCATTGCAGAACGAGAACCGATCATGCAGAAATGTTACAGATATGTGGACGATTCCGATTTGCTAGATGACGGACCAGTGTAGGCTTAAACAAGTTAGCTTACCTGGCGTGCGGTGTTTGGCGCTTGCCGGGACGATACAACATTCTAGCTTCTCGAGCGACAGATTCAGGGAGAACGAAGTCATGAACCGACAGCCATAAGATAGGTATTACAGCACGAGAAGCTTCATTTCAATAATTAAATTATCAACCTTAGATAAGTCGTAGTTTTACTACTCTTCCATTCGAGTGAGAACCTTATCTCATTCACCTAGATCAGGATCTAAAATCCTGAAACTATCTGGTACAATTCTACGACCGCCTAGTACATCCTAGGAAGAGTAGGACCAGTAACTCGGAGATTTTAGTGATTTCGTGCGCTATCAAGAGCACAGGAAAGGCGGCTCGTTCAAAATAAATTTGTACTTTAGAAGTTCATGTTTAGTAAACACACGTTAAAAGATTTATGGGAAGTTAGTTGCAAGCTTTAGGTAGAGTATATAAATTTAATTTGTGATAATTACAGAGTGGCTGCCTTACGAAACTCCGAATCTAACAAGGCTTTGCCCCCTTCAAACGAAGAGGGCACTACTCTTCAAATCTGTCTTCTCATTCAAATTGTAATGTTGAGTGAAGTCATATTTGATTACATTAATACCATCAATAAGCTCTTTTACCTTCGCGGGGTCATTTCCAGTGCCGTTCATGATCCGGAGAAATTCATCTCGCTGCGGGAGTGTGTTCGAATCCTTGTCAGACATGCGGATAAGATTAGCACTCGAAATGGGATCGATGAACTGTTGATACTTTTCGCGTCGAACCTTCGAGTAGATATCAAGTATGTCTTCGCCCGCTTTGCCTTCGTACAGCCCAATGAGGCAATCAACAAGGCCGCCAACGTCAACGATACCACCTGTAAGACCAAGGCCACCGAACGGATTGCAGACTGTAGATATATCAGCTCTAATCAATTTATTATTCCAATCCAAGCGCGCTCACGGTGAGCAGCATCCGCTGCAAGCACAAATGGCCCCACTCTCATTGACTCTGCAAGTCTTTGATGGACTTTGTACGGACTGAAATTCGTTATGCGATAATCCTCAGGGGAAGGATTGCCCGGAAGCATTTGTCTCCACTTCTCCTCCCGCTGTTGCAACAGCTCTTCCTTTGTCAGGCTGGCAGACACGCCATAACTAACACGCCACATGCCATCTTTGGTGATTCTAGATGCCATATACCAATGCTTAGGGTCAATGATGAAGTTTGCGTCTTCGTAGCCGAACTTGTGAAAATCATAGTAGACCTAGCAATAGTTATTAACATGCAGATCAGTATTTTAGACGAGCAGAAGTGAGCCTAACATTTGTTGCTACAACCTGGGTGTCCCATGTCTTGCCTGGAAACTCCCAGTCGCCAAACAACAGCCGCCGGATCTTACTGTTGGCTCCGTCACATCCAACAACGTAGCGGGCACGGAGCTCCTTTGGCTCATCTACACTCATAGCCGTAATTACGCCAGCCCCGTTTTCATCCTTGATGTTGGTGACTTCATGGTTCCAGAGTATGGTTGCACTAGGCTCCTTCTCAAGTCGTGAAAGTAAAATCTGACCTAGTCGGTCCAAAGGCAAGCAAATGAGCCTATCCGGATTGTTCAACTCGTTGGTATGATCTATTGCACCCAGGATCTTGTTGTCAAATGTTCTGAAGTTAAGTTTTTGGGGATAAAAACCCTGGGCAACCATTTCATCGAGGATTCCTGCGCGGCGCAACACACTCACAGCTGGTCCAGCATAGTGAGTCGCTCGCGGCTGTTTGTCCAGAGTATCGGTTTTCTCGATTAGTGTGACGGGTATCTTGTTCTGTGCCAACAGAAGACTTAATAAAAGTCCAGATGGCCCAGCGCCGACCACAATGACGAACGGCTCATGGGATGACATGTCGCAACTTGGAATGTGACGTCTATACGATGCGATTAATATGCTCTTTCGTTGGTTTTCCTGTGTCCGATTCGAAACGAGGTGTCAGTCGCAAGAAAAAGTTGAAAGTGGCAATGCTTGATTGGACTCACATCGACCCTACAGCCGCGACACGTCTACTCAAATACGCGTGGCCTGGGAAAGCGTCTCATCAGGTCCCGACTCCGATTGAACTATCGTGGCCCCACCACACCGAATGAACCCTCAAATTCGGATACTAGCTCACCAGGCAGTGGGCAACGCAAAACTATTCCCATGACCACTAGGAATCGTCCGACGCTTGATGTCTTGATTTTCTCCGCGCTACCCCACACGTCTTCTTGCCCACATTCCCCACACATCTCTCTGATGCCAAGCATCTGCTCCCTCGGGAGACAAACATACCAAGATGAATTTTTCACAATAACTCGCTATGTCTGCATATGCTTCGTCGGTGCCGCCAATTTTATGACTAATCATGACGGCTTTGATACACAACGTTTCATATGCCAGGCTAACGGACTTGACAGCATGGCGATTCAAAGCTTTGCGAGTATTCCGCCTCGTTCTGTAAACTTAGTGTCTCTGTTGGTCATGTTCGCCTAGTCAGATGCCTAATTGTGCGTTGCATCGGTGTGAGATGCAGGTAGCGCAAAGACACTCTAGTTACTGCTTATAGTGCTGGGTCCACGATACCCACGAGATTATGTTAAGTCATTCACCAACAGACCATGCCTACAGAAATCATAATGAAGGTTCAAAACTATACCACAGCTCAAACCCAGGCTTAAGGTTGTCCTTATTTCATACTAGGGCAAAGCTACTAACGAACATACAAAGGTTTGTATGGCCAGAAGTGGTGGTACGCTACTGCTTCGGACGTATGAACTCGGGTATTGAGAGACCACGACAGAAATTTGCAGTCTTCAAATATAAGACAGTTTCCTCCAAGCATCTAGTAATTCAGTCCCTCCTGATCTGCCTTTGCAAAAGCTTCTCGCATGATTCGGGAATGTTTTGCTGACCGTGGCTCAATATTACATTCAAACGGCAATGGCACTGACAAGAATCCTGGCACCATCTTCGTAGTTGGCTCTATCACTTTACCAGTTGCATCTTTGCTCTTAGATAAGTTAAAGCCCCACAGGACGCGGGATATATTGATGAACAGCGAGCGCTCTGCGACGTGAACCCCGGGACAGACCCGCCGACCAGCACCGTAAGTGAAGTGGTCACGAGCGTAGGGATCCGTTGAATTAATATAATCCGCGGCTGGCAGAGGCTTGTTGAGGTAGCGAGAGGGATCAAATTTATCAGGGTTTGGAAACAATTTCGGATCGCGATGAATTGCCCTAGAATTCTATTAGTGTGTGAGGACAGAAAAATGTAGAGTGTTGTCGATGTACCACCAGTTCAGCACGGCAACCGCGCCTTTGGGTATAAAGTACCCATTGTACCAGTCGTCTTCACTGGTGCAATGGAACATACCAAACTTGTTGACAGGGCGCCACCTTAGAACTTCTTTGATCATTGCTTTAACGTATGGCAGGTCATTCTCATCATCGAACTCCGGAAGCCGATCACTGCCTATAATACGGTCAATCTCTTCTTGTGCCTTCTTTTCTGTTTCAGGAAACTGTGTCATTGCAAGTATCCAATTGTTTATAGTGGTAGCTGTAGTTTCTGATCCAGCTTCGATTAAGCCACCACAGGTATAGGCCGCGAGAAGATCATCGATACCATTCTTAGTGGGATCATTAGAATAAAATTGCTTGCAAAAGGAATCGCGGGCAGTGCCATCGTCTACCTCTTTCTTCAAACGGTTCCACAAGTCCATGTAGATCTTGCTGTCGTGCTCAAAATTTCGTCTCGCGAGTGAATACCAGTTGCCCATTAGGAATTCCGGTAATATTGTTAGTGATGGGAAGCTATCCACAGCGTACGCTCCAGGAGCAGTCATGTCGGTCAAGTGATCAAGCACCGTGTAGATTTTCTTGATAAGCGGATCCTGGAAAGAAGGCACCCTGTGACCATATGCCACGAGCATTATCACTGAGGTTGAATACCGGCGATTGATTGTATAGAAATCTTTTGGCGAGTCTAGAAGATCCCGCAAAACTTGCTTTGACTCAAAGTCCTGGACTGGCTGATATTTAATGGAAGAATTGAGATTCAGCAAGGCATGACTATGCTTGCGTAATGCGCGCCATCTTGGCCCATATTCCATGAATAACTGCCGACGCCCTGCGCTAGCAATATCCTGGGCCATTGGGAGTGGCGGTCTAGAGGAGTACACATTAGATTTCTTGTCCATGAGATCTTTGACCACTTTTGGAGAGGAAAGCCAGACGTAGTCTGTTCCGCCAATTCTCGTGTAGAAGAAGTCGCCAAATTCATTATGCCACTTGCGTACCACATTCTGAACCTTATCCGAATCGGCTAGATCAAACATATTGCCCACGAATGGAAGTCCTCGGGGACCCGGAGGTAGCTTTCGTCTTCTCGCATCCTGTGTGACTCATAAGTCTCCGTGACCGCAAGCGATGTTCAGGCTACAGAGAAAAGGTAGACTCACCATAATAGCATTTGGGACGAGCCATAGGTAAGATACACAAACTATGGCTATGATTATCAGTGTGATCTTCGCGACAAAGCTAGCTAAGATTGGGTTAAAGAGCGATTGCATAAAAAGCTCGGACATCGCGCCTCGTTGTGTAGACTTGGGTCAAATAATAAAAGCCTTCAGATTATCTAAATGCTGGGAAAGATAGGGTAGAAAGCAAATGAGCCCCGTAGCAAGGAAACGTAGAAGATGGTACCAGAGATCCTGATTGCAGGTTGGGTTCGTCTGGGAAATATCCCAACTGGAGGTCCTAAGAGCACATCTCCCACCCGTCCATAGTTACCTAGTTGTGGGTTAATCTTGTGATCTAGTCCAGGTAAGTCTGCCAAGCAGCAGGTGTAGTGTGTGGTAATATGGCTACGCCGGGCTAGTGGGCAGAGTGGGGGCCAAAGATAGAACGAGACCGTATGCATCCATGTGGGGTAAAGGATGTTCGTGTGTTCGTGAGATGAAGAATCCCTGGCATCCTCTTTCCCCCACATTCCATTCTGGGCACTCTATTTGCGCTAGTCCAACAAAAGATTGACATATACCTGGTGGCACCTTTCACGACTAAACAATACTCACTGGGGAACTGAGTGGATGATTGGACATGATGCAATGTATCGTATCTACCTCAGGCTCTGATCCGAGAAATTGGAATGTGACACAAAGATAGAGGTATCCGAATAAATGATGATAATGAATGATCCATAAAACTCGAAAATGAGCCAAGTTCCGGCCAGGGAAACTGTAACTAGATCAACTTGCAAACAATCTTGGACAGGGACATATCTTTAGTGCCTCGTTGCTTGATCATTAATCCCCACATTTTCGCTGCATCCCCTGATTTTGACCTCTATAGATCAAAAAGTCTACATTATGAAAGCGCAATCTCATTATGCTGGTCAGCAAGGTTTCAGTTTTATATTCTGTATACTAAGGTACTAAGTTAATTGCACACGAATTCGTCCACTACATAACTCAACACGTAGTTCACGCGTACTTCAAGATGGGTTGGGGTATACTCGAGCCCAAGTCTCATCCTACACATGTTCCAGCTACGGTGCTACTCGAGGATAACTTCCAGGATGTTGCTGTCCATTACCAACATCTTAGGAAGACGACTCATCGGGGCAAGACCATAATATTAGTCCCTCAGCCTTCAGAAGACCCCAATGACCCATTGAATTGGAAGCTATGGCAGAGAGATCTCATTTTCCTGCTTTATGCCTACTGTACTATCCTCACCATTGGCGGGTATGTGCCACACTATCAAGACCAGAGCAGTATACTAAGCCAAGCCTTAGAATCGGCCCCATCATATCGCCAATCGCCTTTGAACTCACGGTCATCTTTGGCGTCTCTTTCACGAAAGTCTCGCTCCTTACGGGCTATAGCGTACTTGCAACCGCATGCTTCGGTGTTGTTATATCGCCTATAGCCCGCAAATTCGGAAGGAGGATACCCTTGATCTTCTCCATGAGCTGTGCCTTTGCCGGCTGTCTCTGGGGTGGCTATGCGAAGTCTTACAGCTCCCTCCTAGGCGCCCGCATCATTCAGGGACTCTGTGTCTGTATGTTTGAGTCTCTAAATTTTGTCGTCGTCGGAGATCTATACTTTGTCCACGAACGTGGCGCTCGTGTCGCTGCAGTCACCACGGCCATTATTGGGCTTGGCTCTTTGCCTCCAGTAGTCTCGGGGAAAATTGCCACAGCCTTGGGCTGGAGGTGGATCTTTTGGCTCTTGGCGATATTTATGGGCGTCGGTTTCCTTCTTAGCATATTTTTCGGTTTCGAGAGTGCATACAATCGCAACGCCATCTACAATACCGACGTAGCCTCTCAAGATGTACGTTGACTAATCGCTACTGACTTTTGCATCCTGTGTATTTACGTCATTTGCAGGATCTCGACCGTCTGGAAGAGAAACAAGTCGCACAAAAGAGTGTTCCGGTTAAAAAATCTAGTCCTGCCAAAAGAGAAACGGCGCCGAGCGAAGAGATACCTCGAAAGACATATTGTGCTCGACTAAACCCATATTCTGGCTTGTACTCAGGGGTTCCGCTGTGGAGACTCTCAATCCAGCCCTACCTAGTGCTTTGGAATCCTGTAGTCGTCTGGGCTATCGCACTTTTCGCATTTCCTGTTCTCTGGCTTGTCGCCTTCAATCTACTTATCGCTCAAATATTTGCAGCGCCACCTTACCGCCTCAACACGGCACAATTAGGCTATATGTCTTCAGGTGCAGTCGTCGGTGGCATTGTGGGTTCAGCCTTCTGCGCTGCCGTCTCTGACCCGTTGATCAAAGTTATTGCACGCCGAAATGCCGGTATCTACGAGCCTGAGTTTCGATTGTTCTTGATTGTTCCGGCAGTGATCTTCACGGTCGCGGCGTACTTTCCATTCGGATTTTTAATCAAAGAGGGCAAAAGTCCTGTGATCATTTCGGTTCTGTACGGCGTTGCTACCGCAGCGGGACAAACATGTATGTCGGTGGTAGGATCCTATATTGTTGATGCCTACCGGGATATTCGAGTTGAGGTGTTCGTCGCCACTATGGTCCTCAAAAACTTCCTGTTCTATGGCTTTTCCTGTAAGTTGACTCCTTTATTAGGCCTGAAAGGCGTCTAGCGACCACTTAGTAATCATTCTATCCATTCTGCAGATTTCATCAACGATTGGCTTGCACGGTGGGGGACAGTCAAGTTCTTTTGCACCGTGGGTACAATCCAAGTAGCTTTGTGTTTGACGACACTTCCCTTGTATATGTTTGGCAAGAAGCTCCGCTTCTGGTGGTGTCGCTCATACATGAACGCCTAATGGCGATGAGGTGTATCTGGCGATGACAAGAGCGGTGGCGGTGGCGGTCTTAGAGATGTATGCAAGGTTGGCAACCAACAGGCATTAGTGGCCGATATGACTTGTGCTGTGAAAACGAAGAAGGGGTGGTTACTTTAGGTTGTCTGTAATCTCTATCAAAGAACCCATCTGAAATGCTGCATTTGACGGTCAGCTAGGAAAAGTTCTCACCTGTCTAGTGATTGTTGAGTTGTGGTTGGGCCCAGTAATCCGACGCATCGACTAGGTGCTAAACCATGCAAGACAAGACTTGCTTGCTAGACCAACCGTTGTTTGCTTAAAAAATGGCTATTCAAGCGCTGCCAGAAGCTTGCTTAACACTTCCCCGGGTACCTATCGAATAGTCCATGCTTTCGCCGAGGGAAGCACGTGCCGTACCCACCTAGGAGAGCCGGGGCCCCGCAATCACCCTAAACCCCGCATTCTTATTGCATGAACATTTCATCCTCTGATCTACCTGCCGACTGCTTGGTTGCTACCATGACTATTTAATTCATCTCCTTTTCACCCGATTCTTCTGATGCATCGGTGTAGCATTGACAAGTATTGAACATGTTGCAGACGGCTTTTCATACTTTTCCTGCTCCAGATAAGGCTCTAAGCGGCGCAGAAAGAAGGGTTCGAGGGGGAGGAGCGAGAGGAGGAGTACGGAGGCAAGAAAGAGGAGGAGGAGAAGAGGAAGAGGAAGAAGAAGGGGAACCGAGCCAGTCCAAGTCAACACGCGTTATCAAATGTTCAATGTGTTCTAAAGTCTTCAAAAGGAGTGAACACTGCGTTCGACACGAACGTTCACATACAAAGGAAAGACCATTTTCCTGTCAATTCTGCAACCGAAACTATGCTCGCAAGTATATCTCACCCTGCGTCCTGTTGATTTACATAGCTTGGCGTAACTGACTTTGAATCCTTCCTAAAGAGACCTCGTAAAAAGACATGAAAGGACAATCCATGCTGACTTGTATAACGCACTTATGAAGTTTGATGATCCAAAATACAAACAAATCAGTACGAATGCCATTGGTTCAGGTCCACAGGCCTGTCTCAGTCTTCCGGCTCATGCGAATTCGGGTCAGTCGGGGGAAGATGGATCCAATATTAGGCACTGTGCCATCTCACATGGTGATAACTCAGCCCCCCACAACGATTTGATGGCTCTCCCGAGTAGAGCTATATTTTCCAGCGACTCGAATCCAATCGGAACAAACACAGATACATTGGCATTCAGTTCGCCCTCAAGACGTTCTTCGTTACCTCCCACTGACGCTATCACGCTCGACAATGCAAATACCCCACATCCAAATGCTGGTACATCATTACCGACAGTAGATGGACGAATCAGACTAAATCAGTCACCTATATCGGGAAGTGGTCAGTTCGATTTCGACATTAGCAATCTAACAGTCCCGTCGCCATTTGAAATATCTTCAAGTATAGAAAATCGGGTAAACTTCTTCGAGTTGGAACAGGGACGCAATAAGCGCCAGCGGCTATCAAACAGTGAATTATCACTAAAAGCCATCCAAACTGATACTGAATTTCCAATTCCCGCTTCTTCGACCATGTTAGCCGAAGATCCGAAGAACATGCTTTGTACCTTTGATCTGATGGATGTCGATTTGGCGATGGGAGAAATTAGCAACGAGTTCTTGTTCCATCAAATTACGCAGCAGAACGATCGACCTTTGAATTCTGATAGGAACATAGGCGATCTTTTCGAGATATCAGATGCTTTCGGGTCCGGGCTTTCGAAGCCTACGGATAGCTCACCAGAACAACCACCCGACTTCATCAGCAACAGCGGCACAGAGAAACCTGTTCAAGTACGCTTGCCGATGATCTTGAAAGAGAAATCTGAGAGTCCGCTCCGGCTGGTGGTCGATGATGCTGGTTTTCAAATAGTTTGTGCTGATGCCCATCAACGTCTGGGGAATGATGAGGTGGAGCTTCCGCTAAAGAATCGCCGAGAGCTTCAGCATTTCTTGAATGGTTACCTTGATTCTTTTCACCGGCATTTGCCTATTCTCCACCTTCCGTCTCTTCAGGTAACGCAAACGCCGAGTCCCTTGATCCTTGCTATATGTTGCATCGGAGCCCTTTACCGACTCGAGCGCGCAAAAGCGCAAAAGATCTATCTTATGGCTGTGAAAATCTCGGAAATAGCATCTGCAAGATATTCTTATCCCTCTCCCGTCGCTTCAAGTCCTTCTCCATCTTTGGACGGTCAGGATTCCAGTGATTCGATGGGCCCACGCCCACTATGGTTGATGCAGACGCGCATACTACTACTGTTGTATGCTGTGCTCGGCCACGATAATGCAAATATGCAACTGGAGCTTGCGAGAATGGGCATATTCATTACCGTAAATTCATTAACGTCATGCTACTTAGCAGTACTAATATAGCAACAGGACTATCGCGCTCGAAGATCCGCGCTTCAAGCTAGAAGTCGACAGCACGCAGAACTTCAATGGCATGAGTGGGTAGAGAACGAGTCGACCAAGAGATTTCTGTGCGCCATTTTCATCTGCAGCAGCCTTCTTGTACTAATATATGACGTTCCTCCCGGCGTTGGTATTACGCAGGATCTTGAATTCGAGTCGCTTGGAGAGGAAAAATTGTGGAATGCGGCTACCGCTGAAGACTGGCAAGTTCTCCGAGATCTTGAATCACTATCATCAGCAAGGTCTATACGAAGCGTAATGGGAGATATGCTCGCAGGCAAGATACATGACAGTGTCGACACCTCTCCCTACTACGTCTCTGGGTTCACGGCGTTGGTGATTATACATGCGCTGAACATGTATGCTTGGAACGTCAGCCAGTTCAATCAGGTCGGTATCCCTGCATCCTCCGATTTGTCGGGTGTCACTCCAAACACATTACTCACGAATGCCTTGACAACGCTATTACGATGTCGCGAAGTTGTGCAGCTCGCCAGACCGGAAGGCATCGAATCTCTCTGGAATAATCCAGAGGGGCCATTACTGTTCAATTGTGAGGCAATGCTGCGTGTGGCTTTTACGAGACTTTTCCTCAGTACGAATATGCCCGAAGGCATTATGTTACATCACAACACTCCAGACGAAAAGATGCGATTATTAGTTGACTTCGTTGCTGCTCCACAAGAGCGCACACCACTTATAACTAAGGTAATGGCGAGCATGTGTGAAGCATTCTCTGTGCCATCAAAAGTGGGGTATTTGCTTGTTCAGAAGACGGCAGCAATCAGCTGGAGCGTTGAGCACGCAGTTGCAGGCTGGGGTTGTGGTAATTGTCCTATATGAGGTTTAAGCCACAGTGCTTCGACTAATGATTGTATTTCAGTTCTTTTACTCTCAAAGTGGATACACTGCCTTGAGGTAAAATCGATCGAGGTGCCACCAACCACGGCGGAAGATGAGATCATTTTCCAAGTCAAGACCGCGCTTGATGGCATGGACATAGAGCACGATGAAAACGGATCGCTTGCAGCCGCCGTCGTCAAAAGCTGGGCTCCGCTGATGACTGATGTAATTTGCTCTACACTCTCTGGAGACCCATAAACTGACACAATTCCAGGTGTGGGTCTGGGGGATCACTACGAAGATGGGTGACATATTAATAGATCTTGCGCGAGTCTACGACGTCGCGTCGAGGAGAGCCAAGGCAAAAAGGTTTAGGATGTCTCATTGACCGCGCTTGGACAGGTATCTTTCTTCATGGTTGTATTACTATCTTTCTGTTGCGAACCTGTGTAAGGGGGACGTGACTTCGGAAATTATAAAACACGGCGCGGCTGCATCGTCATTGTCCGCAGCGAGCTAAGCTTTTTGAAACCACCTTTCAAGAGCAATTACTTATCATTTGATCAAGCGCATGAGGTCCCTAGGTATTCCGAAGGCCCCGTAAATTCCAAGGACTTATTACCTCAAGACTCGTAGGACTTGGTAGGATGCAATTATCACATCTATATCCTTTTTGCATTCGTATTGGATCCTTCCCAAAACTCCTTGCTATAATTCGATCAGACTGTTCGGCTGTTACTCTCTATTACTTTGGGGATCGTATCTCACGCTATATTCTAGAGGACTATCAGTCACCGACGTACTGGTCATAGGCCAATATTTGACTAAAAATTGCCCCGTGCAACTCAAAAATATCCGCAGGTTTCTTTTATAGTGTGATGTACTAACAAAGCGTTCGGAATACTCAGAAGTGATTCGATGCCTGTTCTATCAGGTTTGGAGTAAATTATAATAGTAGCAGTACTATCTACGTGTTGAAATGCTCGTCAATATAATTGACATATTCAGTCTAGCTTTTCCAGAAAAGTGAATATGGCCGCCAGGCAATCTCGAGGATTTTGAACATATATCTCATGCCCGGGAGCGTCGACAACAACTAGCTCTGCGTTCGGTATCTGGCTCTGAATCCATCGCTGTTCCTCGAGCTTCGTTGCTGCGCTCTGAGATGGAGCCAGAATCAATGTCTTCACAGCTACCTTGGGTAAATAGGGTCGCGCATCCAACGTCGATAAAAATTTTGCATAGCCTGATAGGCCCTCGGCAGTGGAGCGAGCCACTTGATCCGTCCACCACTGAGTGTATTCGGGAGTACCTTCAACAGTGCCCGGCACTTTTGACAAAGCAGTTGCCCAACCTCGAGATCCAAGTTCTAATAAGGCCGTGGCCCAATCTTTGTGACCAAACGCGAAAAAATCCAGAGCAGATTGTGGCAAAAGGCACGGCGATGAGCATGTGATGAGAGAGTGTAGACGATGCGGAAACCTCGCTGCCAATGCTTCGCCAATCATTCCACTAGTGGATTCTCCTAAGAAGTGCACCTTCTTGAGACCAAGCTGATCGACCGTATCTATTATCTCCTCCAGTATTGTATCAAGACCGTATGCCTCGCTGGGTACGCTTGAGAGGCCGTGGCCGCGGAGGTCTCGACGGATAACTCTGTACTTGCTCGCTAGCACCGGCACCCAATGATACCAGAAGGCATGATGGCGTCCAAATCCATGTTGAATCAAAATGGCTTCAGGATTCTTCCATGGATCCGTAAAATCATCGACAACGCAATATGATGTCTGACCATTGGGATGCTTCAAATGTAGAGATTGGGAAACGGTGGGTGTCCCCATGTCGAAATAAGCTTGAAATCAAGAATTGCTGCCTTGAAAGCCCAACAATTTTCACAGCTACCTAATTTGATAAATGATGGCATGATATTATATACTGTCGACCGGTGCCCGTATGATCGATCCAGATCAAACGCAACTTTTACTCATTGACCAGGGGCAGATGAATGGACTAAGCCACAAATTACCCCACATAATCCCCCACTTCGCCGACACAACACTTGTGTTCGACAATCGAGCACGCACACTTCGTACCCAAGAAAATACTTCGTAACGTCGAGTAGATACCGGCATTGTGTCTTTAGTGCAGGCTCAGCTGTATGTACTGTAGTCCGATCGCAGACACAAGTCTTTGGGGGATGCGGACCGGGAACCATAACATCTTTATGCATATCACTCGTGCTTTCGGCATGCTTCTGACATTATTCCTACCTATACTCAATCAAGAAGATTGGTGTTTCATTGCCAGCTAAATGATAAGAATGCCAGAGTTCAAATGTTGTACTTCCTGAAGGTTCGTACCTCGATATTACACTACTAGCTACAACATGATATTGTGGATTCAAAGTCGCAGCTTATCACTACTCTAGCCTTCTTACAAATGCGTTGATATTTTTAAGAAACATCAGATCATCTAATTGGCTACTTCACTACCAAAGACTTTCATTGCTTGCTCACTGCCAACGTTGATGTCTCCGCCATACCTACGAAGCGCCTCTCCAGGAGGGATTGCTTCAGCCAGTAGCCTGTACTTGATTGCTTGTGAACGCAAGAAAGTGCACTAGTGGTTGAGAATACCCCGGCCTAGCGGGGACATAGTTACTTATTGACTAAGGAACGTAAATGAATCACACGAAAGCCTTAACTGAACCTCGAGGCTAAAAGAATACGTTGATCTCAAAGCAGTCAGCATTCATTGTTTATACACTATTTCCTGGAGCTCTGCATTGGATTTCCCCAGGTCCGATTTATAGTTGAAATTTTGGGTTTGCGTATTAAGCGACCTCATGTTCCTCTACGGCAATATCATTAGCATGATCTTTGAGAAGCGCAAAGTGAATTACATGAGAAATTACTACACGTGCTAGGACTCTAGAATACGTCCGTCCCGTCACCTCTTCTCAAATTTTGCCTTTACTTGCATGTAAAGGTTCTCGGAATCTGTTAAAACGCGTGGGTTTGGACTTTTCTGTTATGAAGGGCTGAGGCCTGCGGGCCGCGTTGCCGCTTTCCGTTGTTTTTGAAGGAGGTAAGGCGGAGTACAGACTTGGTAAGTCTTGCTGCTCTGAAGCGTCTAAATTATTCAATTCGAATGAAGTACAAAATGGCATTTGGAATTCTCCCTTTGGAGTGCGTATGCGTCGTTGGCAATCGGACTTGGATGATGATAAGTTATGATTGTATATTCGATTACACACTTTCTCCTCGTATTACAACACGATCGCATCACTCTGCAAAGTGAATTTGAAGAATTGGCTGTATAAATAATAAAAGACTCTCTCTATTCTTTCATTCAAATCATTCCATTCTTCGTTTTCACATCTTAGCTTTGCTTGAAGAGGCCTTGAGATTTCTCTTAAGGGCGCAATTTGTAGATGGAGATAGACGTAGGCAGGCATGAGCGAGAGGTTCTTCATGTGACCGTCGATGTGACCAACCTCTTGAGAGAAGGTAAGTCTCCAACTAGTTTACCAAGAATTAGTAGACTGTCTCCTTTGTCTTTGGACATAATGTAGTCTCCTTAATGTGATACGAAGTTCCTCATTCCTCCCGGCAAGAATGTTAATTAACGGTGGGATTTCCGTGGGGGCGGCCCGTCACCCAGGATCCGGTTGCGTCAAAACGCACGGACTACTGCGCCAAGGAACTTGAGAGCTCACGATTGCGACCTCTAGGCGCCTCATCCAACAGACATCCTTCGACATCATCCGCAGCTGCTGTCACCGACCTACTCTCCTTGAACGACTCCCACGTCCACCTCCAGCGCTCCGTCCTTCACGCGATCGCGCTTCATAGACGCTCCCCTGAGCTGCGACACAGCCTCCGATAAGCTCCGCACGCCGCAGAAGGACATACAAGTTGCCCACCATGGTGAAGCCAGTGGTGTCTGCAATGAACGCATGGACATGGTATGCTGCAATGTAGAGGAATAAATATGGAAAAGAAGACTAATGTCTCCTAGCATCGTCGTGTCCGTGTTTGCCATCGTCATTCTATCCATTATCGGCGCCCTGTTCAAAGTACGTTCTCCCGGTCGCTCCGGCTTCGATCACTTCAGATCACCTCTGCATGCGAGATTTCCGAGTCGGATGTCAGTGGATCGGTGCTAACATGAGGTTCCAGTCGAACAGCCATACAATGATGGGATCGACGGAAGATCCTCAAGATGGTGGCGCAGTGGCTGGCGCGGTATTTGGCGCAGTATTCATATACATCGTATGTACCCTTTTGAGCTTTGCGCAGATGGGATAAAAGCTGACACATTCTAGGGTTTCTTCGTCTTCTGTGGATTCCAGGCTCTGCTGCACATGCGCGAGAGCCGACGCGGCGCGATAAGTCTTCAATAGCCACATACATGAGTCGAACTCCTCTACGACTCTCCTCCTTATAACTTAAGCTCTCGAATGTACGACCACCCACACTGCCTATACCGGCCTCCGCTAGCAATGCCTTTCCTGGGTTTTCGCGCGACGGCCATTGCGCACACAGCGAAATCAGACCTTTTTGTATCTGCTTAGAACATATGGCGTTTGACTGGCATCATTTTCGATTTCATAGCATCATGGGCATTGGGGTTTTATAGTTGCTTTCTGCACTGCTATAGCGCGATGTAACTCGTCTGAATATAACCTTTTGATCCCTAGAGAAAGACTTTACCAAGTGAATTATGTCATAAAATTAACGCCTGCAATGCGTTCCCACTTATGTAGCGCCTTTTTTTATTGATTCAAGAGCCGAACACAGCATCATTCTCTTGTCCAGTCCGGTTCCAGTGTCTTACTCATGTATGGCCCATCAAGCCAATAACCCAACTTCGCATAATAACTTCTCACGCCTACCCCTGAGATGACACTGATTTTGCTGCTACCATGTTCCTCCCTTGCTATTCTCTCCGCCTCTTCCATCAACAGCGTACCGAATCCCTGATGTTGAAACTTCTTCGGATCTCTCGCATGCACAGGGACCGCCGAGCCGTACACGTGCAGTTCACGTACGAGAGATGTGGGCTGGCCCGTGAGTTCTGGTCTGAAAGTGTGTTCCTTTGAGCACTGTCGCAGACGAAGCAGAGCGATGAGAATATCCTGCTTCGGGTCCTCATAAGCAAGAAAAGTCTCCCAACCGCCGTTGGCAGTGTAGTCGCGGCGGACAAGCTCGACTTGGTCCGGCCGTATCTTGTGCTTTACTTCGTTGATGCCTACTTCTCTTGTTCTTACGTCGCGGCATGTTGTGCCAAAGTCTTTCATCCGGGCCAGTGCTAGTTCACGGAGATTGCCGTTTTCGACACCTGAGGTGACGAGCGGCATGGGGATGTCACGCTGTACGCGGTATATTCTCGTCCATGGAGGTACTAGAGCGAGAATTCGGGCGACGATATCGATCAGCGCATTTGGCGTGTAGTTTTTATACCGTCCCGTCCGCCAAAGCTCGTATAAACCTGTTCCGCGGATGACGAGCGTGGGGTATATTTTCAGCCCATCGGTGCGGAAGTCAGGGTTCGAGAAGTACTCCACAAACTGGTCTAGATCGCGCTCCATTCCTACGTTGGGGAGATCGGGCATCATATGCGAGACTACCTTGAATCCGGCGTCTTTCGCAAGGCAGAAAGTCTTTGCGACAGCGGCGACAGTGTGGCCACGGTTCGTGTCCCGGGCAACGTCTTCGTAGAGGGACTGCACGCCTATTTCCAGACGAGTGCAGCCGTAGCGGAGCATAGAAGACAGATGTTGATCGAGACAGTAATCAGGCCGCGTTTCAATGGTGATGCCGACGCATTTGATATTGCTCATTTCTCCCGCTGCAACAGCCTCATCGACATTCTTCGTTTGGTAACCAGATAGTGCGTTATGGAGCTGAGAAATGAATTCATCCCGATAAGATTCTGGCAGTGACATGAATGTACCACCCATGATGATATACTCGACCTTGTCGACACTATGGCCTAGAGACTTGATTTGGTCAACTCGGCCACGGGCTTGCTCATAGGGGTCGTAACGAGCGCGAATGGCGCGCATCGATGTCGGCTCATAGCCGGTATAGGACTGTGTTGAGTACTCAAAATCCGAGTCAGGACCTCCAGGGCAGTAGACGCAGATATTGCCTGTGTAAGAAATATGAGGACAGCGGTGCGGCTTGCACATGACCGCAACTACTGCAATACCCGATGATGTTCCTAATTCGAAGGTCAGCGATCCTGAAACTAATGAAGAGGGAATTTAAATTTTCTTTTATGACATACGGATCGGTTTTGCAATCAACTTAGGCAAGATATATTTCTTGTAATGCTCTGGCACAGCCGCGATAATGGCCGTAAGAGGCGGCTGGCTCTTCAAATAATGCTTCTTGGATACCTGGCCCCTCAAATGATTCAAGTTCAGATCTTTCTTTGGCTTTGATCCGTCCGCTTGAGCTTCATAGTCCTGGATGAGTACAGAGGCGATGTCGGCGCATGCCCGCATATATCGTTCATTTTCAGGTGGTAGCTTAACATTCTTAGGTAGTCTCTGCTTCGTACGCGTCTCTGTTATTGTTGCAGTTGCCATCGTGTATGGGCGTTGTGTAGAGCTAGATTTGCTGGATGGCGAACTTGCAGTTGAGGCTCTAGTCATGGTGGGCTGGATTTTCGATGGCAGATCGGCGCTAGGCCGTTTTGGGAACTTATGCTGCTCAACTCTACGCGTTTTGACTGCTTGAAGATACAAAGCGATTCAGCCCTACTTTCCGGGTTCAAGAGATGTAAAAGTTTCTAGCTCCCTGAGGGGTTTCAGAAAGTTATGATCCATGGTCGCGAGTGATGGCATGGCTTCTGCTGTCAAGAATCTTGAATACGAGCGACCTGGAATACTCCGAATGCATTTAATATGAGCAGGAATCCCCCTGGCCGCTAGAAAATACTTGTTCTGCAAGGATACAAGTATTCCTTTCAAGAGGTCATTTGCCCCGTTTGCTAGAAGTACAATCTGTACTGACACCAGCCCTTTATGAGGGAAATATGCTTACATGTGAACTCAGAGATCACGTGGCTACAAATGATAGTTTTTGTACCAACTGAGCATTCATGCCTAAAAAGCACTATCAAATGCGCAATTAATCGCCCATTTCTCCCCGAGGCATTTTCGTCAGAAGTCAAGGTTCCGGGACCCTGGTCGGCTCAGAGCGAGCGTAGAAAGTTTTAGATTGGCAGCCAAGTTCCGAAGAGCAACCGCAGCATTAGTAGCACCTCCCTCTCCGCAACCACCATCCCCATCAACCCCAATCCATTTCCTTTCGCGCCTTTTCAGCTTGTCTTCGTGACGGCATAACTGTCACGATGCAGGCCCTCCGACGACCGCTGGGCTCCGCCCTCCGCAGAGCCGCGGCGCGGCAGACGTATGCGACGAGCTCCTCGCCGTATTCAGAAACCATCAAGAACCTCCGGATCAACGGTGACACCAAAGTTCTCTATCAGGGCTTCACAGGGAAGCAGGGAACGTGAGTGCGAATCAATGGGTGCTTTAGCTGGGATGGATTTGACTGACAGGATGGCAGGTTTCACGCTCAGCAGGCCATTGAGTACGGTATGCGCCGCGACGGCCTCCTCCCTTAACGATCCCTTCGAGCCCAATTGACGCGAATGACAGGCACAAATGTTGTCGGCGGTACGAATCCCAAGAAGGCTGGCTCTGAGCATCTCGGCAAGCCTGTTTTCGCGACCGTTGAGGACGCCGTCAAGCAGACTGGAGCTACCGCATCCGCTATCTTCGTCCCGTACGAGCCCTTATAAACGAGCGTACAGTACATAATCTGACGGATATATAGTCCACCACTCGCTGCGAAGAGTATCGAGGAAGCTCTCACCGCAGAGATTCCTCTGGTTGTGACGTAAGTGTGCATATCTGTTCTGCGCGAATAGAAGCTTACAACAATCATAGGATCACCGAAGGTATTCCACAGCATGGTACGATACTCCGATAGACACAAATACTGAAGGAATAAGCACTGACTCTTCCAGACATGGTTCGCATCACGGACATGCTCAAGTCGCAGAACAAAACCCGCATGGTCGGCCCCAACTGCCCCGGTATCATCGCTCCCGGCCAATGCAAAATTGGTATCATGCCCGGCTTCATTCACAAGCGCGGCCGCGTCGGCATCGTTTCCCGCTCCGGAACCCTCACCTACGAAGCTGTGAACCAAACTACGCAAGCTGGCCTCGGCCAGTCCCTCGTCGTCGGTATTGGTGGTGACCCCTTCTCCGGCACGAACTTCATCGACTGCTTGAAGGTCTTCCTTGAGGACGAGGAGACAGACGGCATCATCATGATTGGTGAGATTGGCGGTTCAGCAGAGGAGGATGCGGCGGATTTCCTACGGGAGTACAACACTGCCAACAAGCCCGTTGTGAGCTTCATCGCTGGTATCTCCGCACCACCAGGCCGGAGAATGGGCCACGCTGGTGCCATCGTCAGCGGTGGTAAGGGCGATGCCAACTCCAAGATTAATGCCCTCGAGGCCGCCGGCGTCGTTGTCGAGCGCTCGCCAGCTGCCCTTGGCAAGACATTGTACGATCAATTTGTGAAGCGCGACCTGGTATAGATAGCACGTTTCTGCTGAGACGAGCACGGTTTCCTTTGGTTTGAATATCTGAATATCTGCTTAGAGCGGAGCTACGGTTCTTGGCAGACTGAGATTGCGCGAAGGGAGTGCATTGTATCCAGTCCCGTCTATTGTACATTTAGTCATTTAGAGCAAGCAATGTTACCCCGTTTGCATTGAGACTGTAGGTCCATCTGGAACTCGTACTTCCATCTTCTCGTGATTGACTGTCTACTACAATCCGATATACCTTGAACCACTGCGGCTAACATCGAATGTGGAGCACCGGCGGAGTGACTTTGGTTTCCTTTCTGACAATATCATGTCCCCGCAGGAATCTACTGCTGCACAGGCATGTGGCTATTCCTGTAAGTCAATCGACTTAGGCGGCGCTTCTTGTTTCTCAAGTCTTTCAATCCTAAAACCACGCTGCTCTTCACCCCTCATCGCTATCGCTCTCATCCTTCTTCCTCTTTTTTCCCTTGCCACTCTTCTCCTTCTCCGTACTCGCTCCTTCCTCCACATCGACCTTCTCAAAAACATACATCCTCGCCTTCCTATCTTCCCCCTTCCACACCCCACCCCCCTCAATTGCCCCCAGCGTTCTGACATGGCTATACCCCGGGTACTGCTCCCAGTCGAACCGAAAGCTCTCGAGGACTTTGAGCCCAGCATGGCGCGCTAGATCGCGCACGTTCCATAGCGTGTAGGGCTCACCTTCGAAGAGCGTGACGATGACTTTGCCGCCCGGGCGGAGGAACGGGGTGGAGTGTTTGCGGGGTGGTTTGGTGGACGAAGGGTCTGGGGGGAGATCGAGGCAGGAGCGGAAGAAGGAGACGAGGAGGGACTGGTTTGAACGGACTTGGCGATTTACGTCTGTTGAGAGACCCTGTTTTGCGGTTTACATGTCAGTATATATATACACCCTTTTACAGAACCATATCCTCTATGATCTTGGTTTGAGGGAGAACTCACCCCGACATGCGGAAACATGAACCCAATGATATCCCAACATCCCTCCTCCCTCAACTTCTTATACCCCACGCCTAACTTAGTAGCGTCCACTCCATACACAAACGGCACCGGCGGCGTCAACGCCGTCAATTCTTCATGTATGCTTTCAAAAGTAGGATATTTCGAGCGCACCTCTTCCTCGACATCGTACGAGGTTGCGCTGACGTTTGCGCAGCCATGCTCGATGACGAGGGAGCGCGTAAAGCTGAAGTCGCCTTCGCCGACTAGAAGGATTTTGTCGTAGACACCAAAGGGAATGTCGTGTTTCTGGGAGGCTTGGATGTGCGAGGTCAGTTTCGCTGAGGCATTGGTAGTCTGGGCATTTTGGCTTTGGTTTTGTTTCTGCTTCTTGGAGGGCGGTGGGCCGGACGAGGGCTTTGGTTTGGATGCTGCGACGATTTTGCGGTGGTTTGCGGCGGCTTTACGAGCGTGTTCGCGCTTGACTTCTCGTCGTTCCCGTTTTCGTTTTGATTTAGACATTAGAACGGACACGTTGCGTAGGAGGGAAGTCTTGATAGAGTTAACCTGAAATGTTCGGAGGTGTCGCGGGGATTCGAAAATCTAGGAGCTTGGACCACTAGGGATCCAGGCGTGGGGTCTTCTTATTCGTAAAGTCTCGGTCCTCCAAGACGAGGTATTTCGACCGAATAGTGGACAGTGTGTGCAATGTAAATACTTTCGGGGAGAAGAGATTATCAAATCCGACGGTCATCAACCTGTCCCAGCCCTTAGAAATATATGCAAACCTTACCCTATATCTACCACGAATGTAATGGAGACCCAAGAAAACGCCCACGCTATGCTGTACATGCAGAGAGACTCTCGTATCAAATTAAGAGATGAAGACCTTTCTCACCTCAGCCTCTCTCCACTTCTCCCCTCCTAGCCCCTCTACTGGATCTCTGACCCATCCCTTCTCCGTTCCTACCTTTTCATTATAAAGTTTCAAACGTTGGAACCCGTATATTCGACCATTTGGAAGTACCACAGGGTCATTTTCCACTATACTCTTCGTGTGGTGGGCGTAAGGTACGTTGCGCGCGAGTTCGTTGAGTTCGGTACTGCAAATGGGACAAACGGAGGTGGTGGATGAAGAGGCATTAGCGGAGGATGATGTGTAGACAGAGTGACAAGAGGGTGTCTTGAGGGCGGAAAGGCCGGCGCTAAGGGCGATATGAAGAAGAGGACGAGGCGGAAGCGAGTAGAGGTTGTGGTGCGTGTTGAGGAAGATGTGCGCTAAGTCGTTCCATCGGTCTGGTGAGTAGAGAGACTGTAGCTGAATGTTAGTAAGAGAAGGAAACAGTAGGGAAGACAACATACAGCATATGGCTCCACGCCGTCCCACGGTTTATATGCTAGCAGACCTGCCGCCCGTCCAAGCAGTTCGAAATCCCCGCTCGCACTTAAATACTTCTTTGCATGTGCCCTTGCTTCCAGCAATTTTACTTCTCCGCCACTTCCCGCTCCAGCCGCCAAGCTGACCCCATTCATACTATCAGACTCATCCATATCCACATCTTTGATTCCCGCCTCGTGTCCCTGTCGCACAAGCTCAATATACTGCTGCAGCCTGAGCTCGAATTCCAACGTATTCCCCTGCTTCTTCAGCTCCTTTGAGTTTTCTTTACACCAGTTCAAAGCAAGCGCTGTATTTCGCTCCTCTCTCAAACTCTTCTCGATCTTGTGGCACGCAACAAAGGCTTCTACGTCCACCAGCTCTCGTATATTCTGGCTCGCGGCCAAATGTGCTGCGCTCTCTGAATATCCCTCCCTTAACAGATAGTCAACCAGTAGTCGCGCCAATCGAACCCGTGACCATTCATCGTACTTCACATCGACGAGACTCTGGACTTCGTATAGATCTTGCAGATGTTGCAGCCGTGCCTTGTTCGACTTGTGAATGCGCATTTCCTCGTCGTGCAGATTCTCCATCTTGCGCTTCAGACCCTGCATTTTCGATATCATGCTATCGAGAGATGCAAGCGTGGCATCGGGTGACGACTTTGTCGCAGATTTGGTGGCAGCGGTTAGGGTGGTGAGCAGGTCCTTCGTACTATTCTCAACATATCTCTGGGCGTTCTTTTGGTTTCGGCGGGAAAGCTCGTAGGGCATGCGGAGGAGGGGTTGATCCTGTATTTCCAGTCATTAGAGATCAGGGTAGCGCGACGCCGGTCGTACCAGTAGGAGATGAGACTCTGCATTGAGCTTGGTCGTGGTAAGCTCTGCCATGACGGGCAGAAACTCGTGCCTGCACTGCACACAGATTAAAGAGTCGTCTTTGGATAGCTTTGGTTCGCAGAAGAGTGTCGTGTAGCCCAGGCAACGCGAGCGTGTAACAATAGAGATGCGTAGTTGGAGTGAATGTTCATGATTAGAGGTCGAGCTCGCGGGGTCGCTCGTCACTACTCACAGCTCGCCGGTCGGCACGTGCTTTAGCCTCCGTCACATCATGGAAGCGTCAAAGCCATTCGCATGCTCACATATGATAAGAAACTTGGGATAGTGTTCTATAGATTGTCATTTTGGGCATAACTACACGTCTAATAACTCCTCTAGGACCCAATGCATCATTGAACGCACAATCCAGATGTCTACTCAGCCAGGAAAGACTCTGAAGCAGGTCCCGAGCTGCTGCTGGTCTTCCGCAGATGTGTCTGGACTCTGCACTGAGATCATCGCTTTTGGTTGGTGCTCTTATCCCGCCGCTGGGGAATGCATGCAATTTGCGAAATATATCACCTCCCCGTCTAGATGGCACCTGAAGCAAACATCTTCTTCTGAAGGTGCTTCTTGTAAGCTCCGATGCTACCGTCCCATTTCCGCACCGTCTTGTGTTCGCAGACCATGATATCTTTAGCAATCTTGTCAAGTAGACTGCATTTATTAGTCAAGAATTCTCCAATATACTATTTGGTTACCACTTACCGGAAGTCGTGAGAAACAACGACAACACCTCCGCTAAAGGCGTTGATAGCGTCAGCCAAACTGTCGATGGTTGGAATATCCAGGCCGTTGGTGGGTTCGTCAAGCAACAGCATGTTAGGGCTCTCGATGGCCAACAAAGCGAAAACAATACGACTCTTCTGACCTTCTGACAGCGTTGCCATCTTCGCTGTCTGTGCATCACCGCTCAGTCCGTAACGACCAAGTTGTTGTCGCCAGTACTGATAATCTTGGCTGGTGCTAGCGTACTTGTCGCGGACAAAGTCAAGCGAGGATTTGGTGAGATCGAGCTGGTCTGCAGAGTGCTGGCTGTACATTCCAAGCTTCAAGTGAGTATGACGAGACACAACACCGGAGGTTGGCGATAGTTGCCCAGTGAAGATTCGCAGCAGGGTTGACTTGCCAACACCGTTCGGTCCAACAAGGGCGGTTCGGGAGTCCATGTCCACACCAAAGTCTAGATTCTCATAGAGGTTGTCCTCGGGCTTGCCTGAGTACGAGAACGTAACATCGTCAAGCGCAAGAACGGGGGGAGGAAGCTTCTCGACATCAGCGAAGCGGAAGGTGAAGACGCGATCGGGGATGACAGGCTGGATAAAACCGTCCGCCTCCATCTTGTCGAGAATCTTTTGACGAGACTTGGCCTGTCGGACTAGATTGGCATAGGTACCAGCGGATGCGATAAATTTCTTGATGTGCTTGATTTCGTCCTGTTGTTTCTCGTAGGCCTTCATCTGATTGGTCTCCTGTTCGGTACGGGTCTTGATGTACGAGTCGTAGTTACCACCGTAGTAGATGAGCGTCTTCATGCGCATGTCGATCATGTTGGTGCAGACGCCATTCAAGAAATCCATAGAGTGTGAGACAAGAACAAGAGTGCGATCCCACTTCTTCAAGTACTCTTCCAACCACACACAGGCTTCCAAGTCCAAATGAGCAGTCGGGTCATCGAGCAGCAGAAGTGAGGGCTTGACGAAGAGAGCCTTGCCTAGGGCAACTCGCATCCGCCAACCACCAGACATGTCCTTAGTCTTCTTATTGATGGTCTTCTTGTTGAATCCGAGACCGGTAAGGATAAGCGACGCTCGCGTGTGGAAAGTAGACGGGTCCATACCCTCTTGTCGCTTGAAAGTGTCAGCTATGCTCCCAGTTAGTTCCCAGGTGACAACTTACCTCGTAGAGATCCTCCAGCACCGGGCTCTCCGGGCCATCCCTTTCAAGGATTTCTTCGGCGAGCTTCTCAAGGCGAGCATACTCGTTCTCAGCCTCCTTGACAACCCACTCAAGGGCACCCAGCTCAGTTGCAGGCGCGCCCTTGTCTAGCAGGTAGATGTCGATGTGTTCGGGGAAGGGAAACTCGCGCTTGTCGATGGCCTTGAGCAGTGTCGACTTACCGCAGCCGTTCTCACCGAGCAAACCATATCGGCGGCCATAGTTGACTTCGATGGTGGTATCGTTGAAGAGAACACGGCCATGGAACACGAGCGAGGCAGACGTAATCTTGACATCGCGGGCAGCTTCGAGAGAGGCAAGCACACCGGTCGTCACTCGATCCGATAGACCGTGCTTATCTTCCTGCAGAGTGAGCTTCTGAACTTCCTCGTTCATATCAAGATCGTCGGCATCTTGGAGAGTGTCGTCGCCGTTCACAGAAGAGGCTTGGGAGGGGTTCTTGGAGGCGGCCTTGGAAGAGACCTTGGAAGCGGCGGTCTTCTTCTTGGGCTCTTTGCCGTCGGCGGCGCGCTTGGCCTGGCGGGCGGCTTTCGATGCGGATACCATGGTGTGCGGATTGAACGAATAGACCGAAGTCGCGGTAGTGGAAGAAAGGTGAGGAAAATTCGAAGTAGTGGATTAACGTCAGGCTGCCCCGCTAAGCCCACTCAGCGCCTTATCGATAGGCGTTCCACTCGATTTATTGGAGAGCCGGTTCAGAAAAGTGGTGCACCCGACTAGGAGAAGAGTGCTACTCGTGGATAGAGGGCTTTGTGCTGTAGCGATGCAAACGCAGAAAATGCAAGGCGGTGAGAGGTATAAAGAAAACTTGTGTCGGACAAATGTTGTTAATAGTGGCTACCCCAGCTAATTTTCTTTGCGCTGGTGGCCGGGTGTGGCGAAGTGGGAACATTTAGGCCCAATCAAATTCGTATTATGCCCGAACCGCCTCAACATCGGTGCTAGTAGATGGTTGAAATAAATTTCCCACACCACTACCCATGGCTTCAAGGTGGGCATCTGCGGGTGTGCTACGCCAGGCTCATTCGCTACTCCCCCAGGTCTCCGAACTCATCATGGGACGACCCATAGACATAACTTACGTCACTGACTATCAACTGCGGTGGAAGTAGCATGTGATCGTGGAACTTCTCGTCATCGAGTTCTCAATGACATCTATATTTTCACAGCTGAACTATCCGAGTTGCTCGGGATCACCGTCGCCTCATTGCTCGAGCTGAAGGATGCCGAACCCAGGCCTTCTATGCGCCCTTTCCCAAGACGCTGCCGCAACGTCTCCAACAACTTTGCTTCTTGAGAACTGAGCGCCAAATCTCCTGGAAGCGTGACTCCCCTAGTAGAGATGGTGATTCCCCGCGGTCTTTTATCGTCTTCATCCTCTGCAATCGTGCTCTTCTCTTCCCCATCTACGACCTCGACATCCTTCTTTCTGGTCTTCCTAACATCTAAAGGCGTCCACCAATACACTGGAAACTGTCTTTGGATATTGTTGATGACAAGCCCACTTGCCAGCATGAGGGTCGTTCCCCACATGACCAGTCCGACATAGTACCAGCCCATAGCAGTGATCTCCGGGTCCGTTGCGGCCAAGACGGCAGAGGCTCCCCCAGGTGGGTGGACGGTGCCGGTGAGCAACATGACTGCAGAGGCGACTCCGCAAGAGGTCGCTCCCGCAATCCATTTTATCTTCTCGTAATCAGAGCTGTACATGAAGATTTTTGTAATGGCGACGCCGACGAGGGCTGAGAAGGTGTGTCCAAGTAGAGCATTGCGCGGCTGGCCAAGTGGTGAGCGAATGGCGTTGTATTCTAGAATTGCAGAAGCCCCCTTAACATGGTCAGCAATGCAATGTTTGATTGTATGGTAGGGCAAGCAGGCTCACAAAGGACGCAATCAGAGCAGGAGGATGATATCTCTGGATACTATCCGTATTGTTGAATACTGCCGCGACAATCGCAAGTCCACAGAAAGCTCCTACACATGACCAAAAGGCCCCGAGCACATTACCAACATCCTCTTTCTGCTCTTTTCTATATCCTAAATATCTCGATATGGATGCCGGGAGCCGATGAAGCGGTGAAGGCGGGATAATATAATTAAGATACCGGTCAAGGTCGAAATTCCATGCTTCCGCCTTACGTAGAAGACTCATGTCGAGGAGTCCTGAAAGAGCTTGTCCAAAGATCCATGCTCCCACGACCAGGCGAATTGTCCCATGCAGACAATGATTTCGATAGACCAGTAGCCAGAGGGTTAAAGAGAATTACCCTTAACGAAAAAGGGCCTGGGACAAAGCCATCAAATATCGGCGACTCACGTCGCTCTCACGCCGTGCATTCTGTAATACCCGGATCAAAACGCGTCAGAATTAATAGGCCCGTTCTGTGTGTTCTTTAATGTTTCGCAGTACCACAACGGCGATCCACAGGCGGCGGACTGTGAACCCTGCGCTGCGAGTGATCCAAGGGAACGTTTTTGTTAGGTAACGAACTCGTAATGAGAACTACCAAACTCCCCATCTCCTCGGTTCCGCGGGTGGAACACCCAAACGCATCCACTGGGTGCATGCGTGCTTTGTGAGATGTGTTTCGCAGATTCTGGCACGTTGGAAAGCGTACGGGTGTACCTAGCCGTTTCAAGTCATCTTGAACCGTTGCTTGAATCAAAGAACAAAAGGCCATGCATACACCGAAAGTGAGAGTAAAACCAGGCAGAGCAGGGAACTCGCTGCACTTGAGCTTTGAGATATTTTCTGCTGACCCCCAGGCTCAACCGAAACGGAAGTCGTGAAGCTATGCGTCGGAAATCTGGGGGAGCGGCGATCGAACTCCCACGATGCTTGGCCTGCTACCTGCCTAGCGCATGCGGATCCGGCTGCATGCCCCCACTCGGGCCGAAGTACTATCAAATTCTCGGGTACTTGGTATCGTGAGAAAGCACAGAATATAACCCACCTATTACTAGAAGGCTGCAAAATATGAGCTGTACAGTATGGTAAATCAACAATTAACATTATTCAGTCAGACGTAGACTGCCGAAGTATGCTCCATACAGATTCAGTTCAATAGACCGTTCGTAAAAACCCATTGCATGCAGTCGTTTCTTAGTACCATGCCCATCCTATGATGTGTCAACCAGTTGTTATTCCCCGTACCATGCCTCTATAATCTCGAGAGGCTCGCCTAGCGTCCATCGCATAAGCATACTGCCTGTGTATGCATAATCCTTGACTAGTCATCTCGTCCTGTTGTCTCTACTTGCATTTAACTTCCTCGGAAAAGGAACTGTAAGTCTTCGGGACTCAGGCGATCCATTGCAACCTTGTCATTGTTGACTGTTCCCGCAATCATGGCTGCCTTCTTCTCTTGTAACGCCACCATACGAGACTCCACGCTGTCCTCAATGCAGAGGCGAGTGATCACACAGGGACGCTTCTGGCCAATACGGTGGCACCTGTCCGCAGACTGCCACTCCGCTGCTGGATTCCACCATCTGTCTAAAGTCAGCCTGGACCATTTAGGTTAATAGGTATTACTTACGGATCTACAATAAATACTCTGGAAGCTTCAGTCAAGTTTAGAGCAACGCCGCCAGCTTTGAGAGACACCAGGAAGACCTCAACATCTGGATTCGTCATAAAGTGCTCGATACTCTTCTGTCGCATCGCCGGAGTCATCGATCCGTCAAGCATGACCGTGTTGAAGCCTGCTCGACGAAGGCGCCACTCAATGAGCTGGAGCATTGACGTAAATTGGCTGAAGACAATCGACTTTAGTGTCTGCTTCTTACTCCTCAATTTGTAGAGGTCGTAGACCAACATTTCAATCTTGGTCGAAGACGTCCAATTCTCCATTTTGATTCGATTGATGATGGATGTCTTCTTCACTGAGTCTTCGTCTTGCTCGAGCTCCGGCTGCTCAAAGTCGATGGAGAGGGCGATATGACAGCGCGGGCAGTCGGCATCTATGCCAGAAGCTTCGCACGTCTCCATGAAGTCCTTAACACAAGCTCGGCAGAATTCATGGTGGCAACGTGAGCGTACCGCGTCTTCGGCCGCTTCGTCGCAGATGTTGCAAACGTAGACATTCTGGCTGCCTTCCGCAGCTGTCTTCTTTAGTAACAAATCCGGGTGATTGGCAACTTGTCGCATCTGCATAATAAGTCCAAAAATGTTGGCGTAATTGTTGAGCATAACACCCTGCGCGACGTACGTATCGAATTTTCGAGACGAATTGGTCATAATCGAGGAGGAAAAGTCTCGCTCAACATCGCTGAAGAATTCGTTATGTATGATGACATCCTTCATTGGCAGCTCCATTGAGTTGGTATGATCGCGCTTCATTCGGCGCAACATGATCCGGGCAGTGATCATATGAAGCTTCGTCAGCGCCTCTTCACGAAGTTGAGGATCGTCGCCAGTAATTGGATTGAGAAGCTCTTGGTTGAACACTGAGATGTGCTCAGATGCTCCATGGTTGCATGCTTTGCACATGTAGTCTTCGTCGACGCTCCTACAATGAGAATAAGCTTATGCTATACATATCAGGCCTTCCATGGATACGTACCAATGAAGCTGTTCGCAATTGCAACTCCTACAGAAGTAGTCCGCAAACGGTCGCACTTCGAGGAAACGCAATAAAGAGAAGAACTCTCCAATACGGTTCTGGACCGGAGTACCTGAGAGACACCACTTGTAGGTTCCCTTCAGCGCGAAGCAAGCCTTAGCAACTCCAGTCGTACGGGATTTAATGCTATGCGCTTCATCGAGAATGAGGCGATGATAATGAATATTGTGAAGAGGCGACGCTTCCTTGATAATGTCCTCGCCACGAGTCCATCCCTTGGTTTCTTTCCGATGAAGAGACTCCAAGCTATTGTACGAGACCATGATAACGTCGAATTTCTTCAAGTCTTTGACAGTCATCTTTTTGCACTTAGCATTAGTTCCGTGATATATCAATACCTTAAGTTTGCCGTTGGTGTATTCCCGAATCTCGTTCGACCATTGCATTAATGCCACTGGGGGAACGACAACAAGAGTTGGATCCTTGGCAGGAAAGTCTGACATGATGAGGGATACGGCCTGGATCGTCTTTCCCATGCCCATTTCGTCTCCGAGAAGACCACCTTTGTACTCAGTCTTCTCCTGTCGTACCAACCAACTCAGTCCCTCAAGTTGGAAGGGCTTCAGTCGGCGAGTGATGGATTCCGGTTGTTCTGCCCGATGTTCTTCGAGGACTGGGACAGCTGCTAGGTCCTCCCACATAGTAAGGAGTTTGGGATGGGCTTGCTCTGCTCGCTCCCGATTCATGGCTCGCTTTCGCTCCCATTTGTCTTCAATGTGAGCAAATCTAGCAAGGCGTTGGTCGCGCTCCGCCTTTTCGGCAGCCGTCTTGCGTTTATACTTTTTGCTTTTAGACGATTTCGATGCTCGAGAAGGTTTGGCTGGTAATGTAGGCATCAACTCTTCGTCATCATCGTCTATAATAACGGGAACGTCATCATCATCGGTCAAGTCAGAAACTTCGTCTAACTTGAATTCGACATCCTCATCGGAAATCTCAATGACTGGGTCATCATCGTCGGAGAGGCCCTGGTCAAGGACCGGTAACGCCTTGCGCTTGCCATTGGAACGGGAGGATCGATCTCTTATTTTTTTCGGGTGACCTTTAGCTCTCGCTTTGCCTTTTCCCTTTCCGGTATATTCTAGTATCTCAGGAGGTTCGGAGAAGGGGTCCTCCTCAAAATCTTCGACCATGATTACATCTTCCATCTTGGCTTTGCTCTTGCCTTTGCCGGAATAAGCGGGGGCCTTCGTTCGCAGAGCGAGGGGCTCATCGTCAGAGGTATCCTCCATAGTGAGGTCTTCATAAGCGGTTTTGTGTCGCTTGCGTCCTTGCACCTCCTCTTCCATCTGCATCTGCATTGCAAGCTCAGCGTCCATATCAATATCCCCAGCTTCATCGTCAGTATCGTAGATGACAGTATGTGGTCGCTTTCGAGAAGATGAAGAGTCTAGACTAGCGCTCACAGCCGCGCTGAGCCCACTTTTGCGGGTGGACTTAGCGCTGCGCTTGATCGAGAGTGCAGGTGTCGTCGAGAGACTCGTGGCTGCGGTATCATTATCCGAATTATCAAGAGAAGGAGACCCTGTCGAGCTATCCTGGGTATCTCGCACTCCATCCTTGATGGAAAGCCTCTTCGAAGTGGACATTGTCTTCTTTGAATTCGCATTTGAAAATGCCACCTCGTTTGGCCTTCTCCTTGCTGAAGCTGAACGTCTAGAGGTCTGCGTAATCTCAATCGCCTCGTCCTCAACGTCGGAAGAGTTCGCTACTACATTGCGGGAGGAGCGTGCGGGCTTCGATGAAGATGGAGTGTTCTTGACGGGGACCACAACCTTTACTGTAGTATCGCCGCGGGCTTTTTAAAAAAAATTAGCAGACACGTACATTGATATTTAGTTGTCTTTTCGCTGGTGATGCGGATAGTGAAATGAACGTACGAGTGTTCAAGGCCGGCAGTGCGGCTGGCGCAGCCCTCTCATTCGAAGCGTTGAGAGACTTGCGACTAGAGCGTCGTGGTGCCATTGTGAGCGGTGGACGGGCTCCAACGGGAGCAACAAACACAGGGGGTCTATTCTAAAGGAGCGCACTACGAGAGAATAGAGGTAGTTGCGGGGTGGATGGCGGAGAGGTGGGTGCAAAAGAACGATGCACTAAGTTTTGGGAGTGAATGGAAGGGCGGGACCCCTGATGGCGCGCCGATAGTGCCGCGTTGAAAGGTGCGCGCGATCACGCCGGCGGTGGCAAATGCAAGGGACCAATGATGTAGAGTAAAAATGAAACACCTTCGCTCTGAAATGTCGGCAACTGGATGAGCTGCGTAGCTCAAAGGCTTCACAAATGTTTCCGGGGCATCGCGGAAATGAGGGGAAGGGGTGTCGCGTTCTGTAAGGCAGCAACCGCGAAAGCACGTGACCACTTTAGATAACGATGGATGAGATTGGGAGACGCTATTCCCCCAAAGCAGCCCCATCCCGATCAGAAACAGCCAAGAAACCTTCATAGTAAGGTAAACTTGCTTGTCCATCAGGGGGCATAGGCTTATTGAGCTGCCGAATCCCGCGCTTCAATAAGTCTACTTGTAGTGTTGCGCAAAATCATACGCGGTCCTCACACGTCTTTGCTTGTTCTTGCGAGTCATTTCCTATCGATATCTCATCATCTGCCGAACAGACAATCCTGGATTTTATGAGAATATTGTTGCTTTATATTAGTAATGTCGAATAGACGGCTTTCTAGAGACGCGATCTCTTGCCCTGCGTGTTGCGAAGTGCCCATGCAGATCAGTACAACCGATGTAAGAGCTAGACAATCAGACGTCGATTAGATGATAATCCTCATCAGTATCTGAGAACTTGACATGCATTCGACCAAAGAAGACAAATTCTCGATGAGCACACGACGTCTAGCTAGCAAACGCGTCTAACGTGAAGCAGAAGACAATGTATCTTGTTCAATTCAAAGCACACAATATTAAATATCAAAACGTCCACTTCCCAGATGCCCAACGTAGGAAAGTTTCCCGTATCGTCTTCGCCATGCCTTTCTTAGCCAGATCATTACAGTCCAGCAGCCAACCCCCCAACAGCAACACTAATCATAATCCCCATCCCTAGCATCACCCTCAGTTCACTCTCATCTCTCACCACACTCCTGGCACTTGCCGCTCCAGTCATACTCGGCACCGTTATACTAGTAGCATTCTCCATACCCCCGCTTCCGCTACTCGCATTGAAGTTCGCGAAATATGTCGGTAGCGGGCTATTTGTGTCTGACAAAGTGAAGAACTGGATGGAAGATGTCTCTAGAGAGGACGATGTGGGTGACGCGGATACAACACGATCATAGGGGAGGCCTGAAGGGCAGATTACGCCGGTTAGGGTGGGACTGCGAGCATTGAGGCCACAGAGGTTTTGCAGGGCGAGGGCGCCTTCGCAGACGGCTAGGGTGTGCGTAGGGCAGTAGGATGTCATACATCTGTGTTGCTGATTAGTATGTGCAGGAGAATTATGTATCGGTAGCTGAGACGTACTCGAAGCCTGAAGTTGCGAGGGCGCAGGCACAGCCTTGATCCGTAGCGTCGCACTCATCTAGCTTCGATGAAATATATAACGAGCATGATTCGTATTTACTACAGCTATGTCGTCAATATCTCGAGGAGTATCTACTTCGAGGAAGCCTACGATTGCGCGTTTCCAGTGGCACAGGTCAGCGAGGCAGATGAGGTGATGGTACCAAGTGGGTAGCGATTATCATCGTCGTGTCGAGCAAACGCATAGCCGGGCGCTAGAAGCAGCGTAAAAAGGACTGTGAGAAGATACATGATTACCGCAGCTTTGCGCGTCGACCCGCTTGGCCAACTTGATAAGCTTGATCAGATTCAAGAGTTGACCGCAGGAGTCTACTTGTAAGGACTATCATTCCTTTTCCAGCGCGACTTGCCACTGGCATCGTGATCCGCGCTGGTGGTATGCCTTGCAGCAAAGGTAGTACCCTAGAACACACCATCACTTTAAGTCGGTATTCCTTAGCGGTCCTGTGCATAGCGCGGTTCTTGCGAAGCTTGATTGGGCGTTGTCATGGTCGGCAAGCCCAACCTCTGGAATGTACTCGGTCAGTGGCAGGCAAGCAAGGGATAAACACGATGACGCGGAAAAGGCGCCAATGACAAAAATCCAGAATTCATAAGATTGGGTATATGTAATCACAATGTGTCGCCAGAAAGATCCTCTGCCAGCCCTTCCAGCTCTTCCTGTCGGAATGGAACCCATAGGCGCTCGGTACCCATGGCGTCCTTTCGACTCTCGATCATCTGGTGATCGTGGAATTCCTTCAACAGCGTTCTGAATCCCACTTCACTTGAACAGACAAACTCTTCCACAGCCTTATGGTACAGTACGCGGTACTCCACGCCTTGAGCGGAGTCCGCAGTGACGTTCTTGGCAGCGGTGTTCGTTTTACCCTTAGGTGTGATGTCGTCCTCCACGTCGGCACCTCCCTCACCCGAGAGGAGCATAGCTAGCTGCTCTGTAACAAGAATGCGAAACAGAGATCGCGCATTTTCAGGCAGTGAGCGCAGGACGAAACCTACTCCATCTCTTCCGCCAACTCTCCTGCCGCTACGACCGAGGAGCTCATTCACAGTTTCTACGACGTCTATCTCTGCGTCGTATGGTGCAAACGTCGTCGCGTCGTGAAATAGAAACTTGTACTGCGCTCTTAGACCAACATCCCAGAGCAGAGGAAAGTTAGGAGTATCTGCGGTGCAAATCAAGCTAATTGAGGGATGCCCAGCAAGAGTTGCAAGCATCGACGGTATGGGAGATTTGCGGAGATATGGTGAGTCGATAGAGTTCAGGACAACAGGGATGGCATGTAGAGGCGGGGTCTCGGAGAGATGATCGAGGATAGAGTTGAGCAACGTCGTGGGTTGATTTGGCAACTTCGCATTCGTAGGCACGACTGCCGACGCCACCGTCGTTAGAATGTCTTTCAGTGTCGTCCCAGACGTGTAGCCATTGATGACTACAATCTTGGGCATCTTCTTGGAGCCTTTGTAGGGCGCCTGGCCCAATAGTTGACGATAGAGATGTGTGGTAAATGCTTCCGTGATTGGACGTTTGGAGCCGTATCCGTAAAGGCAGATGTTAAAACCCTCTTGAAGCTCAAAACTCCACTGGTCGTAAGCGCGACTGTGTATTTGTAATAGAAAATCCATTTCGGACTCATGACGATCCTGAAAGGACTGCACGGCCTGGAAGTACTCATCATGGTTGAGCAGACTCTGGGATGGTAATGTGTTGTCTGACGTCTTGACACCCCCAGGGCGGTTCTGCCAAAAGTATTCCTCATGCGACGGGAGCTCTTGGGGTGTAGGAGAGCGCTCCTTTCGCATTTGAGCCTTCTTTCCCGAACCCTTTGGTCGGCCTCGTCCACGCTTTGATGGAGTCTCTGGAATTGGCACATCTTCCTGCGCACCAGCCGTGGTATCCTCTTGTCCCTCATGACCCAGGATGTGTTCTGCCAGAGTTTCTTCTTCATCGAAAGCTTCCTCGTCACTCTCGGTGCCGTTGATGGTCTGCTCAAGCAGCTTTCTGTTACTCTTCCTTCGAGCGCTCCGATCGGCATTTCGCACCAGAGTCGGGGTTCCATTTGGAGTCTCGTCCTTGCCCGATTTTAGCGGTGTCTCGAAAAGTAACCTGCGATTTGACTTGGGCGTCTTCCCGTTGATATCGTCGACGAGGCCCGTCTTCTTCAGTATGGAACGGGGAGTCTCATTCTCCACTGGCTTGCCCCTTCCCTTCTTCGACGGTGTCCGCGCTTCAATCGTATCGTCCTCGACCAAGGCACGTGCACGTACTTTTCGCGGTGTATCATTCTCGACATCGTCCTCCTGTCTCTTTCTTTTCGCACTTCCCATCTCGCATACATGGGATTGCGGCCCCAGATGCAAGTTCCTAGGTTAACGCGACTTTTCGCGTTAGGTCGGAGTCACGTTTAGCCGCACCGGCCTTGGCCCGCGGTGCGACACCAAACACGCACGAGCACTTCGCAGCAACATACGTACAACTAGCCCATTTGTTCCTGCATCCCCTCTAGCGTCCGGCCGCGGAAGAATGTGATTACCGAAGTTGTAACCCGCCTCCTCGATGGAATGAAACCCCTCGGCATGATCCGTGCGGTGCTAGAGCCCGCCGTTCGAGATTTCTTTCACATGAGTGTTGATTCGGCGTCATGAGCAACCGGCCTACGTATGCGGCGTTGCAGTCACCTGGTTTTCCTCTGTCGTTCTACGGTTGGGATCTCGTTATAACGCCGAGGCTTGTACCGCGTAGGAAACAAGTCCGCAACCTCCCTCTGCTCAAGTCTACACATCTACGCAACCGCGCTTGGCGGGAATTTTCAAGCCTTGTCTTCGAAGACAAGACTTCCAAGAGATATCTTCGGCTTCTTAAAAGATGACCGATAAAACTTCTCGGCTTGGCGCCGCAAACTGTCAGATCCTTCTGCACGAATTCTTTAAAAAGCCCACAAAACATCAAAAAACGACCCAATGTTTCTTCTCAGAAAGATGCATCGTCATCGACTAATGTCGCTAGTGTCGGCACTCATGCTCAACAATGCCTCCGACTAGGTCGGAATCACATCTGCCATGCCTAATTTGCCCTGTTTGGCACCGGGCGATATTCGGCCAAAAACGTGCAGCAACCAGCATCTGATGTCACAGGGCTCAGAGCCGCCCGAGGATCTGCAGTGGCTTCCCGCTTTTCCCCAGTCTTTCACAAGGATAAGGCTCAGATTTCGTAGTCTAAACGGGAATGCCGAAAAAGCTTGCCTCGCTACCTTCCACTTCTCATCAAACGTGCTTGACCGCTCTGCTCCAACATATGCTAATGGCACTACGATCCACAAGCCAAACCTCCATGTGGAGAGCTCCGGTCAACTTCTCACCAAATGACGTCGTTGAACCCGCCTTGTTGCACCGACATGTCGGATGTAATCTGCAATCTCTGCAACAAGGGTCTGGCAGTTGTGCCACTTTGCCGACGCTGACGAGCTGGAGAAGATGATGGGGAGTAGATAAGGACCCTGGGACCCCTCGGACCCAGGGTAGTATCCCCCGCCGTTAAACTGCCCTCTACACGTGTCTGAAACGCGCGGTTTTGGTGTTCACGCTCTACTCCTTCCACACAATCTACAGGGCTGGCTGGATCCAGACTCATCATGTCTTCACCGGACGGGTCGCAGATGTCCCCGAGGGACGCGACCAAGCAACCCACCTTCCTGGGTTTGAGGGGCAAATCGCTCGAGCTCGTCGTGTCCATTGTTGCGACGACTGGATTTTTACTCTTCGGATATGATCGTATGTGACAATTCACCTCCTGCTACCCCTCCCAGTGCACACGCTAACAATGTTATTAGAGGGAGTCATGTCAGGCATTATCTCCGCCGACCCCTTCATGGCATACTTCCCGGAAACACACGACGATGCTACATGGCAAGGTTTCGTGACTGCCATCTACGAAATCGGTTGCCTCCTTGGTGCCATCGGTATCCTCTGCTTTGGAGATGCACTAGGCCGTCGCAAGGCTATGATATTCGGTGCTCTCATCATGATCCTCGGAGTTATCATCCAGGTGACCTCTATGAAGGGCCACAAGGCGACTGCTCAGTTCATTATCGGCCGAACTGTCACTGGCGTCGGAAATGGAATGAACACATCAACTATTCCCACGTATCAGGCCGAGTGCTCAAAGACCAAGAACCGCGGATTATTGATCTGTATCGAGGGCGGTGTGATCGCCTTCGGAACATTGATTGCTTACTGGGTTGATTACGGATGCCAGTACGGTCCAGACGACCTGACATGGCGGTATGTTTGACTTACACTCTTCATAATCCTCAGCATCATAACTCATATTTTCCAGATTCCCCATCGCGTTCCAGATCGTTTTTGGCTTGGTTGTGCTCATTGTACCCATCTGGCTTCCTGAGTCCCCCCGATGGTTGCTTACCAAAGATCGGACGGATGATGCAACTTCGGTCATTGCAGCTCTTCGTGGCCTCCGTGTTGACGACGAGGAAACGCGCCTTCAAGTGAACATCATTGTAGATGGAATCCGTGCGTCTGGTCACAAGGGAGGCGTAACTCCATTCAGTGCGCTCTTCACGGGCGGCAAGACGCAGCACTTCCGTCGTATGATGCTCGGCGCTTCCTCGCAGCTTTTCCAACAGATTGGTGTATGTACCTTCCCATGCATCTCCTCCGCCTAAGACTAACGAATCTTCAGGGTTGCAACGCTGTGATCTACTTCTTTCCCTTACTCTTTGAGAACTCGATTGGCGAGACGAAGAATATGTCGCTCCTTTTAGGAGGTGTCAACATGGTTGTGTACAGCATCTTCGCAACAACATCATGGTTCATCATCGAGCGAACGGGCAGGCGAAAGCTTTTCCTCATCGGTACGGTGGGCCAGTGTTTCTCTATGCTCCTGGTGATGGGCTGTCTTATTCCCGATAACCCATCTGCTGCCAAGGGCGCTGCCGTAGGACTGTTCACCTACATCGCCTTCTTCGGAGCTACCTGGTTGCCCCTCCCTTGGCTCTACCCTGCTGAGGTGAACCCGCTCAAGACGCGCGCCAAGGCCAACGCTGTTTCGACGTGCTCGAACTGGCTGTTCAACTTCGCTGTAGTCATGATCACCCCCGTCATGATTTCCAACATCAAGTGGGCCACGTACCTCGTTTTCGCTTGCATCAACGCTGCTTTCTTCCCCATCATCTACTTCTACTACCCTGAGACAAAGAAGAGAAGCTTGGAGGAGATTGACCTCATCTTTGCCAAGGGATTCCTTGAGAATATGAGCTACGTGCGGGCTGCGAATGAGCTTCCGCTGCTCGATGACCGCGGCATTGAGGAGATGGCGAGGAACTATGGGTTTGTCGATTCTGACGATGAGGCTGGCCAAGTCAAAGAGGCAAGGTTTGGAGAGAAGGAGAAGGATCTTGCAACCAACGAGGGTGGTATGTCAGCATAAGATGATTTGTCTGTTGAGGAAGTCAATGTGCTATTGCACGCCGAAGTGTTGATATGATGTCGGAATTCGGAGATACATAGGCATGGGTTGCCACGACAGATTTTGATTTCCTGCTCTATACCAGTAGAAGCTCGCTGCTCGCAGCTTGAGCTTGGGTTGGCGTTGTCTGTAGATAGGTCACAACGTGCACAATACCAGTGTACATGCGCATGTTAGAACACGATGACAATGAAAATGTGACTATTTCAGTCGATACGACAGTCTGTCGATAAGCGAACAAAGCGCTAGAGCCTCGAACACGGACATGGAGGTCCAGTCATCCAAGACAAATACTAAAAGAGTCAGCCCTAATGAACATGCGCCACGGCAACAGCATCATCTGCTTCCAACCCACGCGTCACGCGCAAAAGCGTTTCACGGTAGCTGACCGTAGTATACACAGCAGGCATCAGCAGGGAGCTGCATGCGGATGAGGGCGGCGGCTCTGCACTGGAGCGGGGGGTACTTTTAGCTCCTTTATGATCTCACAGCGCGCATGGGTTGAGGGTCTAGAAGTGTCAAAATTGTTCCTCGGGAGTGAAGGCCAAGAAGGAGAAAGCGCAGCCCCGCCGCCACAACATTCTCAGCTACTGCCACTACCCACGGTGCCACGCTACGCCTGCTCTTGTACACTCTCGATACCACACGACTCCTGCGCACCGTTACTCTTCCGAACATAGCCTCCGAGATTCACGGGCGAAGGAAGGGCGCCTCATATCATTCGATTTTGTGAAACACAAGCGACGACGTCGGGCACCGTTCGAAGCAGATAGGGCGTCCTTTTGCGCGGGATAGCGGGGCTTTTCCCACAACAACAACAACACCACGCAAAGCCCGCACCCACCGTAGGCGCAAATGCGATGATGGAGCCGAGACGGCGGCCAGAGTATCATCTGGATATTTTTGCCGATCTAGCCTGCGTAAAAGACGTCGTTAAAGGTATGTTTGGTTCTTCAATCTACCCCTCCTCCCCCCCACACCCCTCGCAAGCGCTTCCCGGACACCTCCGATAAAGTCTTCACGAGCTCACACTGACGATTTTTTTTGCGGATAGCCATCTTGCATACAATCTTCTTCCACCGCTACTTCACGTCGATATCGCCGCTCACGAGAGATTTGCTCGACTTGACGTTGCCGGCGATTGACGATGTAGACCTTGAGACGTTGATTGACCAGCGGACAATGGCGCTTGTGCGCGCGATTGAGAGCACACACCAACAAAGGGGGCGGGGACAGCTGGTGGTCCAGTTTTTTGAGAAGAAGAGGCGGAAGTCGTATTTCTTTGGGAAGGCGGATGAGGACGTGTGCTGGGAGCAGTGGACGTTGGATGTTACACTTGCAACGCCACGGACAGAGACTGGTGCGTACACTCACCCCCAATTTCTCATGAAGCGAATCCTAATTATCTATTGTGGTGCAGATGTCCCCAAAGTCCGCCGAGCAATGACCAAATCCCTCGAGAAAGCCGCCCACAAAATCATAACCATTGTCAACCGCGACAAAGATCACATCCCACCCATTACTACCACCGACACGAATCCGTTCCCTTACCAAGTCGTCGTCAATCCCAAAGCCTCGTTCGATCAGAATACATGGGGTCCACGCATGGGCATCTTCTAGTATTCGCGTTCAACATCACGCCGCAGGTTCGGGGGAGAGCCACGACTCTGCTGTACATATACCAGGAGTCTGACGCCACCCGACCAGTTATTTACGACCAAGGATACCCACGGACAAAGGTTCAACACCTAGTATGCGCGATAATGCCTGGTACATTGGGACTCACTTGAGAGCCGCCTAAAAAGAGACGGAAAAGCTTCTTTCCTATTCCAAAGCGGACTTCGACATGACGATGATAGAGGCGTTCCGGAAACCGACTGCTTTGTTACGCTCCCGGCCTGGTGACCAGAAAGAAAGCTGGGAAATGCACGACATGAAAAGAAATCACTCTGTATAGCATCCGCTCCGTTCGGACATGATGAAGAAGAAGAAGAAGAGAAAAGGTGGAAAAGAAAGGCTTTACGGCACACCTATGATGACATTTCATTTCTTTATCAGTTTTTCTTTTCTTTTTTTTCCTGTCCTCTCACTTTCTCACATCTCTTCCTTCACTTTTGTTATCTGTCGCTTTCCCTTTTCGCTTCTTTTTTTTCCCTTCTAGCTTGCGCCTTTTACATGTTACACAAAGTAAGATACCCTTTCCCCAGTCAATTTTAATTGTTGTAGCTGCAATGAAGAGATAATCAACCCCGTTTTGGGGACAATAGCAATCACGTGTACTGGTAGATATGGTTGTGATGCGAGCAAGACACTTCACAGGATGCTGAACTACATTCACTCCAACCAACATGTTGCCATTTCATCGCGGGGTATCTCGTCTATTTCATGTGTGCATACACATGCCCATGCCTATGCCCATGCCCATGCCCATGCCCATGCTCCTTGCTCCTTGCTCCTTGCCCCTTCGTCTCGTCCTATTCAAAGACAATGACCCTTATGTACATATGCAAAACGCCAACGCTCCAAATGCAACAGCAGCACCCACCCAGTCCCAGAGTCGCCCCAACCAAGGCAGTCTGGGAGCGAGCGGAAGACAAGCCAACCCATGCAATGCTAAGAATAAATGCAAAGAACAAGCCAACTATCGCGCGCCTCAAATGCCCAATCCAACCCTCACATGACGACACACTCCCGTTCCGGGCGCTCCTTGGCAGCCTTCTTCCCCTTAACCGGCATACCCTCAATCACGGGCTCGCGACTCTTGCTCCTCAGTCTACGCTTCTCTTCTTTCCTCTCCTTTCTACTCTTTGACCGACCGACACCGATGTCTTTCTTCTCCTTCACAGGGCTCCTGATCTGCTGACCATCTTCTTTACTCGAGACTTCATTGACAATAATGACGGGGTCGTCATTGGCGCTGTTGTCGGATATCTGAAGCTTGTCTTTACTGCCTCTGCCTGTTAGCCTTGATATTGTGAAGGATAGTCGGTTGTCGCCGCTCTGGCTGCTGGGTCGACTCTTACTACCAGGCAGCCATGTCTTAGAGTTGCGCCGTGAGGTTGACAGGAAACCGGCTTTCTGCTCGTCTGGTGTTTGTGGGCCCGTTCGCCCACGCGGGAGGCTCAGTGTGCTGCCTTCGAGCTCGTCGATGGCTAAGCTACTCCGGGGGTTGCTGGATATGCTCGTACGACCCGCGGGGTCAGTGATATTGGCTGAGTCAATGTGGCCAATGGTGGCGTCTGTAGAATATACCTTTTCCCAGCCACCGCCGATTTCCGCGTCTGTGAGGGACCCTTCCGATGTAGGAACAAGGCTATCCCTTGATGGATCGGCTGTCGTCGCTCCTGATTGGGCCTCGGTATAGCTAGGAGGGTCGCCTCTCGAAGCTATCTCCTCGTCAATTGGTTGCACCTGGAAAAAGACTAGGTATGGCGACTCTTCCCGCAATGCTTTCTTGATGTCGACTTCGGCTATGCGTGGAGTTGCCAGATCGTCAAAAATGAGCCAAGAGTCTGCAACGTCTTCGTCATCTGAGTAAGCTGTGCCAGGTCGAGCCTTGGGAGATTTATTGGCCCGAACCAGAGAAATGTAATGCCCCGAATCAACAGACACGCCTCTATGGCAGACAACCGACTGGAGTACCAGCTTGAAATTCCCAAATAGTGGGCCGGCGTCTTCCATTCGATCATCTGATATGAAGCCCGGGAACCCGATTTCAAGAGGAATATCGATATACGTATCAAGGCGTTTCGGTGTGCCGTCTGGAAGCATCATATAGCGTTTGAGACATATACCGAGAACAGGACGCTTGGCTGCGAAGTGTGCAGCAACTTGGGCATCAGTTTTTGGTACATTGTCTGTATACCATGGTATGAGACTAAAGAATTGCCAAGCCGGCATCATGACTTCTTTCTTCATCAAAGATGACGATCGAGGGCGACCTCCAGTACTGTGGTCAAATATTTCCTCTAAATGCTTCTTCTCGTCGAACCGGCTTTGATCACCGGTCTTGTTGCGGTTGGCATATCGCTCGGTAAAAATGCTATCCGCTCTTCTGCGACCTTGAAGGGGCCTGATAGGGCTCGCAACTGCGGGCGAGGCAGGAACTAGGGACGTAGGTGTGGCAACAATTGGCGTAGTGGGCGCTGACAGCTCAACGGTTTCGATATGGATGCTCTGATTCTTCTCGCCCTTTTCAAAGTCTTTTTCTGCAGAATGGATCGACGACAGCGTGTTTTGACGTTGCAAAAACCGCTTCACCTCGATGCGGTTGTTGAAATATGTCTCTAGGCAAGCTTCGAGGGTAACTTCTTCATCGCCGTGCTGTTCTGGAATGGCAACTTCCAGCAAACGTTCGTTGACGAATTTGTGGTCATCCTCTTTATCCTCGCGGCCGGTGTGGTAGATGTCCATTTTCAGTGTGAGCAGCGGCAATTCCAGGGCACCAGTTATGAAAGTGAAAGCTTCCGAGGCATCCTGTTGTCGGGTCAAAGCAGCCTCTTCCCATCCACATTTGGCTAGGGCGTCCTGAAGGTGCTTCGTCTGGCAGAGTCAACGCAAGCGACCAAAAAATGAAAGGGAGCTTACAAAGTCCACTTTAATGAGTCGGCCCGTCCTCAAGAGATTTACCCACAGTCGTAATATACCAGCAAGCTTCTTTCTCGGTTCATCATTGAATTCGTCGTATAGCATCGCTTCAAAGCTGTCTAGGCGAGCGAACATGGCAAACAGTAGAGAATCTAGGTAGCATGTCACCATGTTTCGATTCACAGCCCCAAGTAATTCCACGTCCGGATCATAGTCCTTTAATTCGCCTTCGAAGGATTCGTTTACAAGCACGAGGAGTTGGAAGGCTTTATCAAGATCGTCAGGATACCAGGCCAGCGCATGCTGGGCATTTTCCTCGCCCAGCGCTGTGATTCCCACCGCTTGTAGTCGCTGAACGAGTGTTTTGACCTGCATACTGTCTTAGCACATATCCATTGGCCCTATTGACCTGCCCATACACACCCTTTTCTCTGCGTCTTTGTCCAGTGCGTTTTGGTCCTCATTGGTGAAGACTCTGTATAGCTCCGAGGGAGCGTTTGATTGCGATTGGCGGGACTGTAGGGTCAAAGAGTTAGAGAGTTTTGTAGTCGATACGCGATTATATGAGCGCGATAGTTCTGCAGTAGGTGGCTGCTGGTTTAGGAATAAAGCGCCGTTCTGAGCGAGAGATGCCAGTGCAGACGGCAGTGTATTGAACAGATACTGGAGACAGTCTGGCCGTCGCCGGCGGTGACAAGAACACTCTGGCAGGCTACTGCCATCGACCGAGCAGAGAAGATGATCTGAAGAATGCGGAGGTGTAGGAGAGGGGGGGCCTACTTTGCTGCGCGAATGCTTCGACGCGCGCTTCTCGTGGTGCTTCTCACGGCGGCTGAGGAATCGCGACACGCCGTTCATATTTGCCGGAGGTGTTGCTACCCATCCAGGAGCAGACTGTGGCCGCAGAAGTCAGGTATGCGGCCGAGGAACAGTGTAGCTAGGCAGCGGAGGGTGCTCGCAAGAAGGCGCGGGGTTGGGAGATGCTGTAAAAGGCACAATCTAGCGAGCCGAGCAGGAGCAATTGTGGGGCGTAAGCGCAGGTGCGTGGCAGCCGTATGGGGGTGGCAAAGGAGGTGAAGGGACAGCTACGTGTATCAGTGAAGAGGCTGTAGACAGCAGTGCTGGTTGGAAGGGTGGTCGCACCCAAGAGACGGAGGGTGTTGAGCGCAGGCAGGTGCGGACGAGTGGGGTCCGCGATTGGTGGAGCAGGGGTCTTGCCGATCCCTGCAGCTGCCGCTGGGTCCATCGCGAAAGATTTCCCGGCGACTTCAACTACGACAAACCATCGCGGCCGCATCGCCAACCGTCCTTCCGCGCCCATGGCCCTTCGCGAACTGTCTTCCCGGACGACATCTGCCATCTGCAGACATGCGCGGCCTACCGTGCAGTTTCTAGGCCCCTCCTCCCGCCGCAATGCCTCCTCCGATGCCCGTCAAGACGTTCAGTCTTCATCCTCCTTTTCCGCACCGCCGCCATCAGACGAGCTCACCAAGGCATTCGATCCCGTTGCACGCAGTAGATTGAGACGCCAGGGACAGAAGGAGCTCCCACGGAGCAGGTATGATCCTTCAATGGGAGCCGCAAGACATAGCATTGACCTTGACCAGATATCAATATCGCTCACCCAAGTACTACCGCGGACCCCTCCACCCGCACCAACCCCCGCCTGTGTCCAATCCCGCCTCTCGTGTCTTCCAACCTGGCCCATTCAGTCTCCCTAGGCTAGACCAGACATACCAGAGCACCATAACCGCAGACCTCCTCACTCTCACGTACCAACATTATGCGCCAGGGTACAGGGCACCAAAAGTCACGCAGAGATTACGGCAATGGACCGGAGACTCCCCTTATTTCAAAAACAGGCCATTGAGACCCCCACGAGGACGTGGTGATGAGCTACGACTGTTGACACCTCCGCGTACCTTCCGCAATGTCCCCAAGCTCACCAAAGTCACCATTCATTCCATGGTACCCGAGGCTCAGGAGAATAGCGCAAATTTGCACGTAGCTGGTATGGTAGTCCAGGCGATAAGCAATGTGCGCATCGTAGCGCACAAGGCGAAGCACAATGTGGTAGGCTGGGGTCTGCGCGAAGGCAAATACGTGTCTGTCACCGCTACTCTGGAGCGTGAGGATGCCTCTCACTTCCTAGCAAAACTCATCGACGTTGTTCTCCCGCGAATCAAAGAGTGGAAAGGTGTTCCAGGATCCTCTGGTGACGGCGCCGGAAATATGACCTTTGGTCTGACCCCTGATCAAGTGGCTCTGTTCCCAGAAGTGGAAGTTAATTATGATGCGTAAGTTGGACCCGGCCATCTAAGTCGACTTTGTTAATCTCTGAAAAGGTACCCACCGAAGATGATTCCGGGCGCCCACATTACCATTCACACCGACGCCACAAACAACAGGGATGCTCGCCTGTTACTTCAGGCAATTGGCCTACCATTCTACGGAAAGCTCAATGACTAGTCATTCTGCTGATTGTATCTGTACTAAACTGTAACAAATATAGAACAACCATGAACATTGTTGAAATGTTGCTTGTAGCAACAAAGACGTCTCAGTCAAGCAATCTCCTTTGTTCGAGTGTTTGTAGTAACCGCCATTTTCTTTAAGACAATGTTTTGACACAAGACAATCGTATTGTCTAGGACTATATTCATCGTTTGTCGCCTGCCGTCCTGAATCTCTCAAATGCCACTTAGTATTGCTTGCATCGCCCCTTCCTTGATCAGATTTGAGAGCTCATACAATCTCTGTGCATTGTCAAGCATTTAATATCCGTTCCTCATCAATTAGGTCTTTTACTTCAAAGTACCCACCTCTCTCTGACATCGACATCTGCTCTAAAATGGTTTCATCCGTTCGCTACCAACTTTCGCAGGGAAGTCCCCCCACAAAGCCAACTGGCATCGTAAAGCGCCCCTCAAAACCCAAAGCCCGACTCCGTAGTCACAACAAGTTCTTCTGGTTCACAGACAGCGATGGTGTTATTCGTCTGGCGACTTCCACAGATCCCAACATCATTCCAATGCAAACCAACAACTACGACTTCAACCCCTCAGACTTCTTCAATCAGCCTTACCCTTCAACATTCCCTCCCGGCAGTGTATGGCCCCCAGAAAAGCCCGCTGACGTAGTCTGCTCCATCAGTAAGCAGCTCATCACAGCGTGCGTTGGCGAGAAGTGCTACACCGACAAAACCTGCATTAAAGCCTCCTGCAGCCACACACTAGAGAAATGGAAAAAGGCAACGCGCAACTGGGAGGACTACTTTGAACTCCGGATGACTGACAGCCGCGGCATAGGCGTCTTTACCAAACGCGCCTTTGACGCTGACACCGTCCTGGGCTGGTATTCTGGGGAGTTGAAGACATACGAGACGTGCGAAGATAGCGATTATCTCATGGAGATTGAGATTGGAGATAATCTCTATGACTCCGATGACAAATCGCCCCGTGATTCAGTCTACATAGACAGCGAGCGAAACGGTAATTGGACGCGTTTTATAAACCACTCCTGCGATCCGCATGCTCTTTTTAGCATACGTCGTGTGGGTAATGTTATGATTATGGCCGTGGAGACTGTCAAGGACGTTGCGGAGGGGGTTGAGTTGACGGTGAGCTATGGCGATTGCTATTATGGTCTTGATACGAAGAGGATCTGCGGGTGTGAGACGGTGAACTGCGTCGGCCGGGACAGAAGGGAAGCAACCGGGGTGAAGAGATCGAAGGTCAAGAAAGCCAAGGTCAAGAAATGTAAAAGACTGGAGCCGTGACTGGAAGGGGACTATACAGCTTAATGAGCATCCTTCGCATCATCGGCGAACAAGAGTTTGGAGGTTTGTATTTGAGAATTTGAATATACTGGCGAAATTTTCGTTCCTAGTTAGATTCTACATTGAGTTCAGACTCTAGCTTTGTCATCAGATAGGGGTGCACGTTCCCTCTATTTTCCAAATGCATCTTCATTACGAGTCATCTAGTATTATTTGACTAGTCTATCAAGCTCTATCAAGCTCATAATATTTATGCTCGGATTATCAAAGCGGTTTAGAAAAGCTAAGTGAGCAGAGTTTGCGAGCCTATAATAGCCCCAAAGCTGAAAGTACAATGTATTGTCACAGGCTAAGGACCTAAGCTCAGTTCATGAAACGTTAATTTGCCCACTCTTCATTTTCTCGGATTTCCTGTAGGTAGCTCCATCGGTGAGTACGATTGCGCCGTCAATTCCACCGGTTGCATAGTCGGAGCTGGTGAGGACGCCGGGGGCGCTGGAAAGTTATCCTTGGCTTCTGGCTTGCCAGTTGACCTTGGGCCGGTGTACTCTGGTAAGTCACCAAGCAATGCCCCCTGCCTCGCTGCGTCTCCTCGGTGTGTTTTTCTTCGTATAAAGAAGACAGCGACGCCAGCAAAGGCCAGGACAGCAAGACCGCCTACAACACCCCCAGATATAGCTCCGGCATTTGAGGATTGTGGTTGCGATTGGGGAGCGGAGCTTCTTGATGGTGTGGATGTTGGATCTGCCGACTTTGAAGATGAACCTGGCGAGGCAGCGGCATGGGAAGTCGAGACGGGGCTTTCACCTGTTGATGCAGGGCTAGACGACGCCGAGCTTGTGTCCGGATGGACTGATGTGATGACTTCTTCTGCTGCAGAATAAGTAGGACTTCGATATGAATTTGGTTCGCATAGTAGTCCGGTATACGATTCTGTCGGACCTAAGGTGAGTATATGTGTAACGCAATAATCTGTAGTGCCACCACTGGGCACAAGTTAATCATCCGCACAATCCCCTCTTTCAGTAGGGGTCAACGTACCAGGTATAGACAGAAGTAACGTCAGTGCGTCCACAGCCATCCAAGCACGTATGCGCATCAACGCATGCTTCGGCAATGCCACATTGGTGGAAGTAGGACACGGACATCGGACAGAAGCCAAAGTAGCCTTTTGAAGTATCCAGAGCGCATCCAAATCCCGAAGCACCCGTCCAAGACCAGGCCAAATTCCCACTTTCATACCCGCATATCGTTGGCCATGGATCGGAACCTTCGCGCCTGTAGAGAGCGGGCGGTGCCGCGCTGATAGGAAAGTCATGTTGGAGAAGGCGATTTGGGGTTGCGCGGACATGTGTTGTAGCGAGTATACATACGATCAAGGAATAGAATATGAAGGCCATTGTGACGATGGCACGCCGTAGAAGGGAAATGGGCAGTCTTCGACAAGGCAGGAGATTGCATGAGCTGCACTTATTCGATTTGTAAATAAGGCTGCGGCCCCCAACAGAGTGGCTTTTCCGGGAAGGATGACTTCCCGCACTGCAATTCTATTCGCTTGAGAGATTATATGGTAATGGCTTTAACCTAGCTTTGAATTCTTGTACTCGTCGGAGTATCATCTTATCGTGGGGGTGGCTTTGGACCGTCGTACATTTCAGTAGTGCGAGGAAATTGGTGCGAGACAATGACAGAACAGCTTTGCCAACATGACGCGGAACTGTTAGGAGAGAGCATATATCCCGGTGTTCAATGTGGCTGAGTGAGTATATTCGGTTACCTTCCTTCGACTCTTCGCGGTGAGAGTGAGAGGGTGTGTTACCCTGCTTACGACCTGGATTTCTGACGATGTGGGCCGCGTCGATAGTGTAGTGCACTTTTACACAGACATCAAACCACCGTAGCATCAAATAGATTTGCTCAATACTCTAGAGGACAGCCGATTGAGGTGATCTCAAAAGACGAAGCGGGTGACAGAGCATCGTCATCCGAAGCTAATAACGTTTATTCATTACTACTTCCCACTACAAACGCCCTTATTTTGTATGTAAGCACGCCGGACATGGGTGTAGATGTTCTCTCCTCATTGTTTACAGAAGGTGGCTATGTCTACACCACGAATGATGCTCAATATGTGGTCACAGAAGCATTCAGACAACGCTAGAATTGGTGTTTGTCCCAAGATGGCTAGCGTCCCGCACCCTGGTGTGGAAGGTGTCCTCTTGGTATTTGCGCCAAGGCGTTGCTCTCTGCCGCCACAAAAGTTCGTCGACGCTCCTCTTTTACTCTCCACCCCGCACAACATCTCTCGACTACCTCTCAAGGAAGGATCAACGTTCAATTGCTGCAGAGCACCCTTTGTATAGCCTGAACGCACATCTACGTTGAACACCAACCATGGCGCTCAACCCGCAAATGTATGTATCCATCAGCCTTCCTGCAATATTTAGAAGCGTTGCTAACGTTGGCGTCTTGTAGAACCAACCTCATTATCATCCTGTATGCCCCGCGACTCACCTTTGCGAAATACGCAGCCACTCATAACTTGTAGGGCGTTCATGCAGATCTCCAAACGGGTGCCTTTCGATGACCCGAATGTCCTGAACGGCGTGCGGGCACTCTACGTTGTCTCCAACATCATCATCGCGAGCATTTATCTCTACGTCCAGGCACAGATAAACAAGAAGAATGGTGCGTTCAAAACATGTCGCAGGACAAGATTGCGCAATCGCCGCTAGCTTCACAGAACCATGATGCTAACAATACCCCCAGACATGACTGTTGTCAAATATGTCGAGCCGGCCCCGATGGGATCTGGCGAGGAGCCCAAATTCGTTGCGACTACCGTCAAGGCATATGACCTCCAGCAGCTCCGTGCTCTCTTCAAGGCCCAGCTCATGGGCGTCGGCATGATGGGCGTCATGCACTTGTACATGAAGTACACCAATCCTCTCCTCATCCAGTCGATCATCCCGCTTAAGGGCGCTTTCGAGGGTAATCTCGTCAAGATCCATCTCCTCGGTCAGTCCGCCACGGGAGATTTGCAGCGCCCGTGGAAGCAGTCCGGTGGCCTCATGGGCGCCATGCAGGGTGGTGAGATCAAGACAGACAAGAAGAGCATTGAGGCCGCTGAACGCGCTGGCCGTGGTGGTGTTAAGGACGAGTAGACCAAAGATACCATTTGTGGCATCGCAGCCAGGGTTGCCGATCAGGCATTGCATATGTGGGCCAGCTTATATAGCCTCTTGTACCGGAGCTCACCGTACTTTCAAAATAATCCACCCTTACCGAATGTATACTATATAGAACTTATCCTTTAACTGCTAGATGAACAAAGTCGCAGCATCAAACTGTGAGGGAACGGGTGAACGACAAAATAAGCTAAACTTTCCAGCCCCCACTTAGCCCTTCGACATTGAACTGACCGGTCGCCCGCCCTTCAGCCTTGACAAGCGCTTTACATGCATTACTTCATGAATTGTTATGACTCATTAGCAACTTTTATTATCCACCGTTTTGGGAGGATTGACTTCATGATATGAGGAACAGGCCTCCGGATTTCTCTATCACAACAATTGAGTCCTAAAGCGACACAATGGATAATGCCCCAAAGCCCTCTCGGAGGAAGAATACGGACAAGGAATTCTTGTCAAAAATTGAGATCCTGTCTAAATTTAAAGAACGCTCTTACCAAACATACCATAACATCCATCTACCGGAGCTCAACTACCGACTGAACCTCGACCTCAATCTTCCATACATACCGAAACCAAACACAGACGATAACCCATTTGCCTCTCAACCAGACCTTCTCAACGACTCGAGAATCGAAGTAGTCTATCTCGGAAACTCGATGCTCGAGCGCTTCAAAACAACAGGTCGGAACACCAACTTGGGAAAATTTCATACTGCATGGAACGCCGGATGTGGAGGCGACAAGACAGAAAATGTGCTATACAGGCTGAGTCAAGGGATGTATATTACGCTAAAACGAGCTCAAGAAGATCCTGTCTCGAATTGCGATATCAAACTTTGGATCCTCGCTTCTGGGACTAACAATCTCCGTCCTAAACGGCCGTTCGGTGCATCTGATCTAGCTAGCTATCGCTTATTGCTTGAGACTTGCTTGAGACTTGCACCAAGGAGCAGGGTGTTGGCGTGTGATATGTCCTTTAGAAAAGATATTCCAGATGCGATTGTGGAAGACAGTAATCGGATGGTGAGGAGTGTTGTAGATGAGGTGAATCGGGAGTTGGTAGAGACTGCTGGGGAAGAGAGAGTTGTGTGGGTGCAGTCGGCGAGCATGATCGGGAAGGACATGCTGGTTGATCATGTGCATTTAAACGAGGAAGGGTATGGGAAGTGGGATGATATATTGTGGCCACATGTGGTAAAGGTACTACCAGATCTGAAGTAAAGGGAATAGACTTGAGCAACAATACCGATGTCCTCTGAAGGCTAAGGGTCTTAGCGGGCTCCAAAAGCAATCTAAACAGTTCTCACATGCTCTGCAGTTTTGAGGGTTGACTGCACGATTCCACAAGTTGGTCAAATTGAAGCTAGAGATCTCATGGTTGCATGTACACTCAAGTAAATTGTCGTGACAAGTATCTTTACGCCATGAACGCCCAACAATGCACAAATGGATATAACCTTCTAAACACCCTGTACCCCCTCCCCTGGGGTATCTCTGTATCATAGTCTTACCTAGTTTACACCACCCTTCCTTTTCTCAATCTCCTGTTTCAACTGTACGAGATCTTGCTCCGTAGCCTCAAATTCCAGTCCTTGCTTCACCCACTGCTCCGCCTCCTCTAATCTGCCCATCTCCAGCAGGCACTTCCCTCTCCTCCACCATCCCTTGGCATTTCCGACCTTTTTCATTTCCACGCTTGCCTCTGCATCCACCGCGCCTTCGGCCCAGTTTTGCTGCGCCATATTGGCCTGCGCCCTGTTGCTCAGCAGACCCGACACCTCCTCGCGAACGAGACCTGAAGGTTCCCAGTGAGGCCGTCCAAGAGCCATGTCAATTGCGAGGCCATAGAGCTTGACGGCTTGTGCGTGGTTGCCTTTGCGAAACTCTCCATTCCCGGATTCGCGTAGCTTGCCGATTTGTGCAGAGCGGGTGGGGTTTACGGGAACGGGCGGTGGAGGAATACCAGTCGACGTGCCTGCATTGAGGAGGCCTTTGTGGAGCTGGTTGAGGGCTTGGAGTTCTGCGTCAAGTACGCTGTTGGATGGACTCGCGGAGATGGCTTTCGTGGTGGGGTCCATTGAAATAGGGAGAGCGGTAAATGTGTCGAGGGACTCCATGATGTAGTCGCGGGAGTCGAGGGGTTATATGTTCAAAATTCCGTATATCTTCTATTGTGATTGTGTGTATGACTTGAGTTCGGTGCTGGGATAGAAGCTAGTGATCTGGACACCTGGAAATATTCCGGGTCTTATCGATAAGCATTGTCACGTGCGTCGATATTCACCTGCAATGCACTTTGTAACAGATTTCACTATCCATCCCGTATTTCTGAGTCATTCTGTTAAACAATTCATTGCAAACTCCATATGTTTTAATTTGCTGACTTCGATACTACAGCCAGAATCGACAACATCGAACATGTTATACATTTCTCAGTCCAATATGCTACAATGCAGGTCTACACCCAATAAACGCCATAACTATGCATTCGTAACATGCGATCCACACAACTAATTCAAATACACGATGATTGCTTCGCTATCCGGAATAACCACTTCTGCGACTCCATTGTCGACCTGCACCGTATCTTTCTTGACACTGCCGTGTGCCTTCCCAAGGTTCACCTGGTAAGACCACGCCTCGCCCGACCAAGTAATATTTTTCTTGTTCACATCCCACCCACCCGCTGCTGTGCCATCTTGCGCATGAAGTCTACCCACCGAAACCGTCTTCGCATCCGCGGCCAAGTTGTAAAGGCTTATCTTGATAGCGTTTCGGGTGGCTTCTCCATCGTACTGGCGCATATTAACAATCGCAATACGAACGATCTTGTCGCCTTCGTACATTGCATATGCGGTGAGGTGGGGGTTATCAAGGTCGATGTTGATCGCACCTCGGTCGCCGCTTATCTGCTTTCCAAGGAAGTCCGTGATGAATGGCATAGCGTAAAATGGTGCCTGCACTCTTGGCCCTGGGGTACTTAGGTCCGGTAGAGGGATCCATAGTGCCCGCTTCGCGACCGGTCTCTGTACCAGGCTTACTCTTTGCACACCGTGGCTCATCGTATACATCATGAAATTGACCGCCCACAGCGTGTTCGCAAACCATGTAGTCTTTTCGACCTGGATACCTAGCGGTCCACCGGTCTCGCTGAATATGTACCCTGTATCAGCCTTGTTGAGCGCATAGTCGATACTCGGCTTGTATTTAGCAAACTTGGTAGTAAGATCGGTGTGGTTGAGGAGATGGTCCTTGATGCCAAGTGTTTTGCCATCGAATTGGTAATAATGCTCTGCCACATATTTCACCTTCTTGTCTTTATTTATACCCGCCTCAAAGAGCTCCTTTACAGTGTACTTAGCAGGAATGGATCCTTGAACGCCCTCAGACGCGGTATCGGCGACTTCCCAGATCCTGTTGTCGCCAATGTCGACCGCTGATTTAACATCCTCTGCGGCCGCCAACGCATCCGTAACATAACCCTGAGCGTCCGGTTCGTAAAAGTTGACTTCGTTTCCAAGTGCAATGGCATCGATGCGATCAGATCCGATCTTCTTATACGCTTCCTTGATAAACTCGACGACATTCGTTTTGTTCGGTGGGTTCGTGCTGTGGATTGGATCAAGCGGGACCTGCATTGATACTTTCACGTTCTTGTAGCGGTTGCTGAGAGCGTCGAAGTAGTGAGGTCCGAGAATGAACTTCGATGTGTGGGAGCATTTGTTCACGTCGTCGTTCTCCAAGCAGTCTGCCGGTACTTCTTGGCCAGGATTGTATTTGATGATATCACTTCAATAGTCAGCTTACTGGCGTAGCCCTCAAACGTTGCGGAGGTTGTGGTACTCACCCACTCGTTCCTCCTATCCGCAGCACAGGCTTGTCGCTCATTCGCTTCGCGATCTCCTCAATCATATTATCCGAAAATTCATTGTCGAATCCAGGCAAGAAAGCCAATTCGTAACCCACGCTCGGGAAGTTGCCAGGTACCTTGTATGCATTTTGCGGTCGTGCTGTAGGCAAATTGACTTTCTGTGTCGAGGTAACGGTTGCTTGCGCATCTACTCCTGCCGCTGTCAGGACCACCAGCGCAGATATGACTTCGCCTCTCGAAAACATCTCCGAAAGAAAAAGGAAACAAATAGAAATCGTTGATGCCTGAACGGATTAAGAGAGTGAGTCTCGCGCTGTATAAGCCAACCAGCAAAACCTGCAACATATATATAACCTTAATCTCGCAAGATGATCGCAAGATGATCGCAAAATGCTCGCAAAAACAGGCACTAAAAAACAGCCTCGTTCGCACCCTGCCTGTGGTCGCCTCAAAATGCTCGAAATATAATTTTACTGGAAGCTAACGCTATGAGCGCTACTCGCATGCGGTATACTGCTGATGCGGGCCCTACTACGGAACCCTGACATCACACCCGGGACAAATAGGTAGTGACATCGTTTCCAACACATCAAAACAAGCCTCCTTGGCTCCGTGCTCATCATAAACGAAACGTAGATCCGCCGAGAGCATTAACCGGAAGTTGGGTATTCGGTAAATTATTAGTGCTAAGCCTCCTTTGTCCGATGGCGAGCAACCCGCTTGGGTTGATGATAAATTTAGATGTGAGATGTAACCGACATCCTAGAAGAATTGCTTCAAGCCATTGGTGGGTCGCATATAATATGTATCCACCGATACAAGACCTAATGTGCAACGGCAGTGATGCGAATGTAAGTATGATAACCCTGATGCTTTCATGTTTCGCATGACGAAGGCCATAACCTAATCCTTCCATCGCGCGTGAGTGGTGAGGCTTAGCAGTGATCTTTATTCATCCAACCACCAACCAAGTTCAACGATTCCATCCGGAAATAAGGGGATGCAAGAAGAGACACCTTACTTCAGCAGTCTGTCGCAGCAACGCTCAACTATCGCTATAGGGTAATCTTCCAGATCAATGTCAACCCATTATTAGCTCCATATCCTCTACATTACTATGAGAGCAGATGCCCTTGACATGACAGGCTATTGCGAACCTGAGATCGTTCTCAGTAGAAGTCATATTCACATATTGATCACACTGTTCCAATCTCTAGACGCCTTTTTAGCACGAGTTCCCGCCGGTCCCCGATCTGCCATGCTTGTAATGTTTCTCAGAGTCAACCCTCTGTAATGTTGCGCTTCCACTGCGCGCGAGTTTGCGAGGCATGTTGTTGGATGTGGCGTTGGGCCTCTTCCTTGAACCTAACGATATCTTATTAGCGCATATTTGCTGCAAGGTTCAGAATTATCACTTACTGTACCTCATCCCAATGAAAGTTGAGCGTTACAACGGTGTTGATGGGGTCGCTAAATTCAGGCACAAGTAGCAGGGAATACACCGTATCGATAACATCCTTGGTAGTGGTGTCTACTGTCCAGTTGCGATCGAAGATGGAGTGGCAAATTCGACCATGGCGGTTAATATTAGGGTGATAGATTGGAGTCACAAATCGGCCTTTGGGTGGGAAGAGAGGATACTCATCACCCATCTCAAGATACAGTACGAAGGTTCCGCTGGCATACGTACTATCGGGCGGGCCTAGATGACGACATTAGTACTTCAGAAACGATGATGCCCAAAAACATGACCTACCTTGCATCACGATCTTCCACATAGAGAAGTTTGACTCGCAGACGTAGACGTCATAGTGCGGGTGTGGCCTAGCTCCCGAGTTGCGAATCTCGTTGTGAATACGCGCAAGGCGGAGATTGCTGTCACTTCGACTCGAGATGTCGAAACCGCGACTAAAGTGGCCAAGTTCCACGAATGACTCTAACAGGAGTGGGTGGTCCTTGCGACGGGGAAAGATATCCCTAGTAACGATATCATCCTGTAGCTTCCTCTTCGCTCGTGATACTTGATAAACCGGATTGGAGTGAAGTCGCCTGGCCGCACTAGGTATGACGACATCTGGGCGCTCTAAGCTAGATAGAACAGGCTCTGAAAGTAAGAAGGTTAGCAAGTTCCTGGAGATCGGCAAATCGGGTCGTCAATCAACTTACCCATTTCACAAATGGCCATAGCAGGCTCCATTTGATCAGGTTGAAACTTGTAGCCTCCAGTCAGGTACGAGAGCACCTTGAGATCGGTGTTGTTCTCTTCCCCCAAACAGAAGGAGTCAACAATGATATGATCATGAACGAGCGCTTGTGCTACTTCTGGAAGGTGCGACCTCGATTTCGTGTCTGCGCCATCAGAGAGGCACATTATTCGCAGCTTTGCTTTTGGGTATTTGTGCGCGTACTGCTTAAGAGTGTCTTGAGCGAGCATGATGGCATCCCACAAGGCTGTGTCTCCTCTAGCAGTGATGTTGTTGAGTTCATGTCGAAAGTTTTCAATGGCATGCGTGATCTCTTGCGTAAGAGACGCCGTAGACCGGAAAGTCACGAGGCCAACGTGCGTGTTGAACCCGTAAGCCAGAAGCCGATTTACGTATGCATCAAACATTTGCTTGAGAACGTCCAAACGGGTTAGGACTTTGTTGTCCTTCTGTCGAGGCTTGCCCGATAATTGAACCTTGAATACAAGCGGCTGGAGGCCTTTGGTACTTGAATGACTGAATCGTGGTTGTGGATAGAACCTTGAGTCCTGTTGCTCACTTTCTTGTTCATCATATACTGGTTCTTCAACAAGTCTGCCTTTTGAATCCTCGCGATTGAAGAAATGAGAGAGTATCTTCCAATGATCTCTTGTGTGCCCAGAATAGTTTTGATCTCCCGTATGCATCAGATTTGTCCATATGGTGAAGGCATTCACGATAGGCTGATACGGATCCTGGAGAAACATCTCACGGTAATAGCGAAAGACGATGGATGCAAGGGTCTTGGTCGTTGTCTTACGCTCCCAGTAAGATAGCACGGGTTTATCAAAGCCGCGGTAGACTTTGATCAAACAGAGTTCCTCGTACCCAGTGCTGCTATTCGACATTGCAGCAGCCTCAATTGGAGATATGACGACCGCGTCCACACTAGTGATGTGGGAGACTGCAGGATCCATAGACGAATTTAGCAATATGTTGCGATGATGTAGGGCAAAAGACGCGTATCGTCCCTTCATTGTCCGAAACGCCTTCTGATATAAGTCCTTCATCGTGAGATCTTGGGGTAAGGCCGTAGTAATCGTGCTCAAAGGTGACTTGAAACAAACGTTAAATTGACCATTAGCATGGTACCGAGAAGTTATGTCTTCTCCTTGAACCCACGCAGATATTTTGGCCTTAGTACCATAGTCGGGCCGCAAGTCAAAACTTTCCAAGATGAGGTTGGTACAAGGCGAAGTCTCATGTGCTGTGAACCATCGCTCAATGTTCTTCCTTTCGTACGTGAAACCATCCACGGTCATCACTGGATCTTCCATCAACTCAGTAGATATTGGGCATAACAATTCTCGTGGGATTTCGAATTTTTCTCCGGCCGGGACTTGCGACTGTTTGGGTACTTGGGGCATCTCATCGCCAACATTCCAGGTCAATAGCTCATCGAGAACACGGTTTTCTGCCCGATAGAGTAAGAAAGCGGTCAAAGCATCCTTGTACTGCTCAAGACGAATAATACGATTCTTGGACGTAGCAATGTCTTGCACTAGATTTTGTGCCTGCTGTCGATAACGGTAGTGGGTTGCATGGTATTTTATCGAATCTAATTCCTTGGCCTTCTCTTCAATCTGCTGCTGAAGGAGACCGCGAAGGATTTTCAGAACCTTCTCAGCATTTCGATGGCGATAAAAGTCATCAGTACCTGTTTGAGTAATTGCGAGAAAGTCGTCGAAAGATTCGTGAGCAGAAAGAAACTCTTTAAGCTCGTCCAACGCCGGGCGATCAAATTCCATATTTTCGTTTTCGGAGTTAGACTCTTCGCTGTCTACGCTAGCTAAACACAAATTAGATCAGAGCTTTCAAATTCATCATCATGGACATACTCATATCGTTGACTACGTCCTCGTCCTCGTTCTCCTCGACGTCGATGAAACCACAACGATCATTCATGCTGGCGCTAGCGTCAATACAAAGAAGTAAAACTTCATCTGGGTCCTTTAGCTGTCGGCTTTGGTCCCCAAAGGCTTCAAAGATGGCTGTTCCATCTGCAGTTCGTCGCTCCAAGATAGGAATAAGCAGTTGGGTTATGATTGATACATCGACTGCTTCTTCCTCAATGTCGCTCGTCGGGCGAAAAATGTTGATGTCCCGACCCGCCTCGCCACACGCCTGACGACCAACATAGACTGCAAGTAGTCCCGCACGATCGAGGGTGAGGACTGGTGGATCAGCCGATGGAAGAGCCGATGGATGGATAACGCCAAAATTGTTCCGGCTACAAAGGTTCGCCAGGTAATGCAAATCTGAGAATTCTGCCGTGGTAATCACTCTGGAAAGGTCTCCCTGATCGGCGAAGCGTCGACTGGAGTTGACGACATCAATGTCAAAGGACAGTACCTGCGATTTGACTCCGCCGCAGAGCATGCAAGCCCGATTCAACTTTCGATCGAAAGTTGAGGTTTCCTCTATTTTGGCGCCATCTGTCCATCGCAGTAGTGAGCCGTTTCGGAAAGCATTGTATAATTCACGATCAACCAAGCCGGAATTTGTCTGTATCGGTTCAATTACTGGCTCCATGGTCTTCATGTTGCGCAATTCATGAACCTTGAAGGAATCCAAGTAAGGAAACATGCCTGGGTTGTGCATAGTGATCTTCAAATGTTTCGCTTTCTCGATTACAAGTCCGAATAGAAGTCGGGACCCTTCCAGAAGACGTGAAGAGTCAGACTCAATGATACGGAGAGGTACCACATCCTTGAGAATTTCGTATATGCACTGTACGATAGCTGCGCGCTCCGATGCATGCGGTGTTTCTCCGCGCATTAGCACATGTACGGCTCGAACTGCCGGTGGAAACTTCGTCAAAAGCATGAGGACATGTAGAATAGCATCTTGCTCTGACTCTTCCATATCACCACTAGCAATATAGCTAGCGAAAACTCTCAAAGAGGAGAGGAAATTAGCAAGACCTCGGTTTGACTGTCCGGATGGATGTTCCCAAGCGAGCATCTGTCGATAGATAGAATTTTTGCCCAATGATTGAGAGTCATCAAAGCTCCCAGAGGCGAAGCGCTTGACAGCGTAGATATTGAGGACTCCGTTGATTATGCAATCCTCGAGACCGACCGTAGCAAGAGTGAGATTAGCGTTGTGAGATGTGAGATGGATCTATATAAAGTCACGTATTAGAAGCTATCCTAGAGTTAAAATCAACACGAAATCTGACGTACAGGTACTTCTGATGTGTGCATATCAAGCACCAACTTGCGGGTGGTCGTACTAGTGTTCTTCCCCTTGTCTGGTCCATCCCTATGGCTTTGAAGACCACAAAGTGCAATTACTGGAAGTTTCAAGTACTTTGGGTCATCACTAGATTTCGATTGGGGATCCTCGACCCCGCCGATGTAAGAGAACCTCTTGATTCCCGACTCGGTAGTAGAATCCTGCTCGATCACTAAATCCAATTTGGAACGGATAGGTTCATCTACAGGAAGCTTGATAATACGATTATTACCACACACAACGATCAGGGCGCTCATCGCACCAACTTCGTCTTTTTCATCTGCGAAAGTGGCATGCGAATATATTTGACGTGCAAGACTGCAGTTACAACGGAGATCGTGAAGGTCCGTGCTGTCTGGTTCAAGTCCAAGATGTTGTATAACTTGAGCCTTAAGATCTCTGAGAGTACTCTTCATCGTCATGCTATTCGCAGGTAGCAGAGGTATTGTGTCTGTGTCTGGTTGGGAGTGAGCCAACTCTGGTGTGATAACTCGAATCTTGAGTGCCTTTCCAACACCCACGCGAGTGTCTTGTGGACCTGTTACTGGAGGTATCTCTGCAGAGACAGGACCATCAGCTGAGCACAGGTCCTCGATGACAGCGTAGACTGGTTCTGTAGTATTAGGCAGTACGTCGGAGAGTAGGTCTTCAATATCCAGAATGGGACCGTCGGGAGCATCGATGTGTAAAGTTATCCTCACTTCTACAGGGATTGCACCAAGGCTGAGGTTAGGTAGGCGGCTCTTGACCTTGTCAAGTAAGGCTGAACAAAGTTGGGATGGCGAAATGACAACAAGTATGCTCGCTGTGCGTGCGCCAGCCACGACTTGCACGACATATCGCGCCATGTCGCGGAAAAGAAGTTGAATATTCAGCGGAATGAGTAAGTAGTCAGTGAAGCGGGGCTTAAATTGAGGTTGAGAGGTGTCGGATACGAACGAGTGGAGGCTGAGTGCACATGGCGCTTTTGTATGCGAGGCTGAAAGATGCCAACAGGCAGGCACGCGTTATCACGTGGGGAGGACGAAGAGGAAAGAGTGAACCTACAGCCTGCCGCGTGTCAGCCCCCGTGGGACAACGGACAATAAGACAAACGAAGTGAAAAAAAAAACCTCAAATAATAAATAATTCTAGAAACTTTTTGTGTTGGGAGCGCGCACTTCTTTAAAGATATGAGTAAAGTAATTAGAGTCCCGAAACGCACGTAGCTATATTTAAGCGGCAGCAGTGACAATTACAACCATGCCCAAGGCTATCAGGCAGAGCGCTCATCCTACTATGTAGGGGGGTTGGCTTCATACTGGCCTATTGCATATGACGTATTCACGGTGGTGCGACAGCGCAACGGATGCCTGCAGCAGCCTGAACATAACGATTGGCGACAGTTGATTTAGGGATCCACGCTGCATCCATCCTGTACCAGGTAGAAGCGAACGACTAGTCAAGGGAGCAACTAGACCGAAAGTGGTCATGGTAATACGTGCGTAGGTGTGTCTCTTCTTCTTACATTACTCTGTACTTGGTTCCGAAACCGCAGTAGCCGTCCCAAGCTTAATACGTACAAACAAAACTCGGTCGTCGGACGCAGCTATAACAAGACTATTTCGCACGGGCGCGAGTCTAATCAACCTAGAATAGTTTCCCTCAAGTCAGTTCAATACTTGCTTGGTGACAACCAACAGCCTTAGTTTGCTTTGACTAAGAATATTTCATTGTAGTCGAGATGATTTGTCAAGTCTATAGACACTCAGTACTCCCTCTATAACGCCTCGTAATGCATCCTATGTACGCCAAGCTTGATTCATCGACTGATCACCCTATACACATCCTCAGTCCTCCTCATGAGCCATCTGTTCATCGTCAAACATCTTCGGCAATAATATCTTCGTATTTTCGTAGACAACGAAAGTGACAATTGTAGTCGGGATAACTCGCAGGGTGTTAGGAACAACTCTGGTTTAATGTCAGCATTGAGGTCCCTTTCTCTACTCTAAAATTTGACTTACCCTTTATAAAATGCCAAGAATCCCTCGTTTCTCCAAGTTTTCCTCAAAACATCTACCAATCCACTATACTGACTTGCGGCATTGTACTGCTGCATCCGTGCGCGAATCGGTTGGTATGGATATGTGATTGCTCCTGCCAGCAACTTGCTGCTCCCACTCATATAGATAAAGTCCCAATTGCTCAGATTCCCTTTGCCTCCTAATTGGTCTCCTCTACGATGCTTCATGGTTTCATATATGGCGAATTGAACGGCGCCGTGTGCGACCCCAAGTGTAGAGGGGATGAAGCCCGCCCAGAGGCCCCTCAGGCCACGAGTAGCGTAGACGTGCGAGAGGCCTTGAGTCATTGACTTGTATGCGGAGGGATGATTTGCGCCACGTTCAAGCATGCGCGTTTTGACAACCCAGATGGGATTTGTACACGCGCCAGTTAGGAGACCTATGAGCCAAAAACTGTCAGCACTCTCGAAGTCATTCATATCGTTGGATTGTAGATACCATACCAGCAACGATACTCGCCGAGAAAAATTCGGCGCTACTCAGGTACTCTCCATGGCCCCTTCTCTTCTGCAGAATCTCCTTTGCCCTCCCGTAGAACAAAAAATACAATCCCCACCCGAGACTATTTCCCAGCATATTCGGCCAAAGTCCTCTGTAGAGCGCCCTCACTCCCCCCTCATCGCGCACTACATTGCGGATGATGCGCAGCGAGTCGCCACGGCGAGACTTTGTCTGTGTATTCAATTGTAGTCGATTCTTCAAAAGGTCGAGCGGGTGTACGGTGAGACAAGAGATGACTCCAGCACTAAAGCCGGCTACACTTTCTACGATTGAGGGGGAAAGGTTGGCGCCTTTTGTGTTGCCCTCGATAGGCGGGAGGGCGCGGGGCATAGTCGGTGTAGAGCGGATGGCGGGGTTCGGCGGCGCATGCTTTACCGGCTGAGCATTGAGTGTTGAATTGGTATAAAACAATGGGACAATGTAGGACGATTAAATTCCAGCTCAAGTCATTGTGGTGCGGGAAGAATGAAAGTCAGACGATTGATGGGCCAAGGTCGAGGTTCGGCCAGGAGCTTTGACCCTGGAATTAAGTCGGAATTTCGGCGCGTGGGGGACGCGACGTCACTCCATCCCGTGTAAATAGTATCGGGAATTACTCACCGCAACATTGGAGTTTCTTTGTATACATTGGAGGCTATCGAAAAGATGATCCAAAGCACCCAAAATCAAAAACTCCTTCGATTCATGAGGCGAGCGTAAGGATCTTTGGAGATACTCGACGTCCGGAATCCCCGCCTTCATCAGACTCCGTCCGAGACTAGTCTGTTCAAGCAACGCATAGGGCTTCTTCTAGTAAAATGATAAAGCATATCTTATAACATGATAATCACGATGTGTATGAGACATAAGGTCAACGCTACATAACAACGGATCTAAACCCTCTTTACGTCCTTTCAGCAAGCTTCACAGGAAGATCAATGTCATAATCGGTATAGGGTACACCGACCTTACTAATTAAATTCTATAGTTGGAGAAGCATCGCGATGTCAGAGCTCATTCAATCTTCGTCGCTGGCATATCTAGGTCGTTACATATGTACAATCAATCAAATAAATGAATTCTTCGGCCTCAAATTCCTCAAAAGCCTACTTCTGACAGCAGCTTCCACTCTTATCTTCCCCAAATGCCAATTTTGAGAGCTTATCCACGAGAGCACCACCTTGCTTCACACCGCTGGGTACGCTGCAATAACTCGGTGGCACGTCTAAGCATGGGTTCCGCGTGAAGAAATTCCTTGGTCTGAGGAGCAGAGTCATGGGTTCAGCAGGCATAACGGGGAAGTCCTCGGGAGACGGGAAATGCGTGATGCCGAAGGTGTGCCAGAGGACGACATCGGTGTTCACGAGATTGGCGTTTGGATTCTCGGCGATCCAAAGGGGAAGACCTTGGGAAGGCTCTCCTGAAGTTTGAGGGACGTGGCGGCCAGCAGGGTGAATCTGGGAGTCATCGTCTACGAAAAAGTTAGCATGAGGCAAAACTACAAGAACGTGGATGCAGGTAGACTTACATTTCGTGACGTGGACAGCGTGTCGGGCAAACCCAGCACGCTTCCATACCAAGCCGCCCTCCTTAGGCAGTAGCTCAGGGACTTCCCTGCTCACTAGCTTATATGATACTGGCTTCTTGCTGTACGGATTCAGCTTGTTCTCATTACACATCTCCCAAGTCCTGCTCGTAGCACCATTGTAGTTTGTCTTGGACTCCTCCGGCGTGGCAAGCTTTGTCTTCTTCGCATAGAACGCATTGCCGTACGGATTCTCTTTGCTACCGGGCTCGCCAGCCCCACGTGCAGCATCGACCATGAAGACAGTGTTATCCGGTCCATCAATGTTGGGATCAATTCTGAGGCAGAACAGATGCTGATGATTGTGTGCGTTGACGCCTGGGTAAACCTCAGTGCCCCACCCGTGGGTGTCCTCTCCAGGGTTCATAGCGTATGTGTTCAAGATACCAGTAAGCTTAATCTCGAGCTGGACAGTTCCATCCTGGTGGAAGATCCAGTACACGCAGTACTCGTAGTTTGCGGCAGTGAAAATATGTGATATGACGAGCTTCCGTGCCCGGGTGACGGTGCAGCTGTCGTCTCGGAAATCGGTGTGCTTGAAGAGAATACCTGCATCCTCCTCGTGAATGCATATGGCGTTCTTAATCGTAGTGGCAGCACCGGCTCGATTCACGAATGCTGCATCGAGGTAGTGGATTGCGCCCTTGCAGTCGCAGCCTAAGCTGAGCGAATTGGTCATATAGCCACCTCCATATTCTCCCAGATCGAAAGCATGCTTCCGTTGGTGAGGGTGCTCTGGGTTGCCGTACGGAACCACCATTTCTGCAAGTGACAGCCTCCAGAATACATCTCGCTCAGTACCCTTATCGTTGAATGTTATGTTCGAAAGGACCATGCCCTCACGATAGTTGAAGCCAACGTGCAACTTCCAGTTTTGCCAGCTAATGTAGCGTCCATCCATCTTGAATGAAACTCCCTCGGGCTGCGTGATATTGATCGGCTTTAGGTCTGTCCGATATCCGCCTTCCTTTTCAATTGCGGCGGCGTGATAGTTGTTCGGCGGTGCTTTGTTAACCGGTCGGCGAACTGGGGGTATATCGATATGAATGATCTCTTGAGTGTCGGCATTGAAAATAGGGCAGAAGTCCAGGGGGTAGCTGTACTGGCTGTCGTCGACGTGTGGGCGGTAGTACATCAGTGCTTGCTGCAGGCGGACTCCGGTACCAAAACGCTCGTCATATCCAATGGTCCATGCTAAAATAGATTATTATGACTATGTTCTCCTCAGAGCAACTGTTCACTCACGATCGCAGTAGACTTTGTGCATCTCTTCGGGGGGGATGCCAACGATTCCGCACTGCTCAATGACTTTGGGGTTTGTTCGTACGATTGTTTCTACAATCTGAAGATCCTCCATAGTGATCTAGTCCATCAATCAGCAATCAATGATCACAGCAGCAAGATGTATGTGGGATATACCAGAGGTTGAACGCCTTCTGTCAGCTCCCAACTGATGATCTTGCCTTCCGTCAAATCCACAATTCCATCAAACACCTTGCTTCCTTTGCCGATGCAGACCACGTCCGCAATTCTGTGTGGTCTGGGAGTGTGCTCAGGATCTTGGACCCACTTGAGCATCTCAGCTTTGCGCGGCTCCCATAGCGTCACGGCATTGAAGAAGACATTGTTGTGTTCCTTGCGAACAATGGCCACTGCCTTCTCAATCTCGGACTCAGAGAGAGGATCGAAAGGGTGTGGTGGCTCGCCTAGGCCAGTAACATGGGACGCAGCCTGCTTCAAACGATCAAGAGCCATGATACTTGAAAAGAATAGTATCTTAGGTTGAATCAAAAAAAGTTATGGAACTTGGTCTGCGAAAGAGGGGTCTTGGAGGGGTATTAAAGCTTCCGCCCCAAGCTCAATTGCACGCAACGCGACTGACACCAAGAAAGTCCGAAGATATACAAGAGACTAGAAGCTCTAGCTATCGCGTCGCCGGAGACACTCGAACCGCTCACGAGCAATTGCGCGCTATCGACGGCGACGCTATTTCCTTATCACTGATAAACGCTGTCAATGTTATTCACCTGCGGGGTTCCGTGTAGTGACACTAAGCCTTTTTGGTCTTAGATCACTCTTTAGCCGCTCGCCGCTCTATGGTGCAGAACTTGAGCGATCAGTCATCTGAAGAGTACTGTTCAATACAACTTTTTTTCAGCTTCAGCATACATGTTTGGTAATTTTGGAGGAATGCTGAAGCTTGTCGGCAAGGGCCAATATGTAGTAGTTTTCCAATTAGGATAGCTAGAAGAGGTAAACTCACATGACAACCCGAAGCAATTCACACATTGATGTAGACCACAAGTAGCAACTCGCATCTGAAGGCTTCAGATCGCTATAATATGGAATTCTAGGCCATTTAACGCTATTCCTAGTAAGAATGTAGCAAACCACTCCATTTGAAGTACAAGCTGATAGCTTTAGGAGCAACTATTCTGAGAGCCTAAAGCTTAACCATATTGTAAAGTTAAGAAACTGCCGTGGCCTCTGCAATTCTCCAGGTCATCAAAGTCAACTACCGAGGGCGGTAATTCCAGCATGAAACAGCTACAGGACGGCCCGCTTCAAAAGTCCGAAACAAGCCGTGCCGCTAGTCCTAAAGTTGCCCCTTCTCATAGAAAAGACGGCAAGCTAGCCACTAACGAGGGACGTTTCAACGAAATCATATATTTGTTCGAACAATCCTTTAGTCGAGCCGCTAGGTTGCTTAGTATACTGAGCTGACGACTTTCGCAGATGTTCTTGTCAACAGCTCTTACTACAACGCGGGACGACATTAATTTCGCTTCCATGTGTATGCAGTACCACACGGTTGATCAACGTATCCACTATCAGTCGACCCAAAAGCCAGTCAGCTGCAATCATTAATTAGAAACGTTAACGTAGAGCTTAACAACGCTTGACGATCATTCATGATGCCCTGCATTCTAGCGAGATTACCAACCTCCAATACAGGAGGACAAATCTCCAATTTAAACACGCCACATCGTTGGAATCGATAGCCCTTAAGCGGCTACTCAAGATGCTTCATAAGCACTGTTGCGCTTTCATACAAACTTCTTGCAGTCTTTGAGAACAGACCCATCTGTCGTTTTCGTCCATTCATTTCTTCGTACGGTACTATACATTCTTTTCTGGCCAATATGGCCATCACATTCTTTTTTCTCCTACAAATTCTACTGTGTGTTGCAGCTTTCCAGCATCCTGGCCTTCTCGTCTCCCAAAACGATATTTCGCGCATCAAGTCTAAGTTGGCTGCGCGTCTAGAGCCGTGGCAAGGTTCTTGGGATGAGCTCACGGGTCTCAAGTTCTCACAGTCGGATTACACGAATAACGCCGTCGCTGCTATAAATCGTGATGCAAGCGGCAATGCTCCCGCAAACGCAGACCTACTTTGGCATGATGCTGCTGCCGCTTTCAATCTCGGTCTTCGATGGAGAATAGAAGGGGACTCTCAATATGCAGAAGCTGCAGCGGACATTTTAGCAGCCTGGAGCAAGACGCTTCACACACTTGGCGACAACGACGACCAATACCTTGTGGCTGGCTTACAAGGCTACCAGTTGGCAAATGCCGCAGAGCTCATTCGTGACTATGTGCCATTCGCAAACAGTGGCCTAGAAGCATTTTCCGATATGTTTCGCGACGTCTTTTTATCAGCAAATCTTTACTTCCTTCAACACCAGGCTGGGTCCGAACATAATCACCAACATTTCTTCGCCAATTGGGAGCTCTGTAATATGGCTTCGGCAATGGCCTTCGGCATTTTGACAGACAACCAAACACTCTTCGACTTCGTTGTGGACTATTTCAAGACTGGCACTGGAAATGGTGCAATCAATCTTGGTATTTCAAATCTTGTGGAGGAACCATCAACAGGAGTAACCTTAGGCCAGCCTCAAGAGGCAGGGCGTGATCAAGGCCATACAGGGATGGACGTCCAGCTCTGGGGAGTCGTTGCTCAGCAAGCATGGAACCAAAACACAGATCTGTATGGCTATAATAATAGTCGCATCCTCCAAGGGTAATGGCACATCCAAGTTCCTCCACCATCATAGCTTGACTAATCGATGACAGCATTGAATATTACGCGCGATATAATCTTGGCAATAATGTTCCCTTCGAACCTTACACTAACGGCATCGTATCTTATGACACCATTAGTGAAAGCTCCCGAGGTTCTTATAGGCCGACGTGGGAATTACTATATGCCCATTATGCTCAGATCAAAGGCCTATCGGCACCGTGGACCGAGAAGTACAAGAACTACACGCTTGAGTCAATGGGTGGTTTTGAAGGTGGTGCTGGCTCCTGGGGCGAAGGCTCCGGTCATTACGATGGACTTGGATGGGGTTCTTTGCTCTACCATCTGGATAGCTCCGATGTAGGTAAGGGTGCAGCTTCGCCAAACGTATCGAGTACTTTGGCCCACACCAGTTTGAAAGCGACCTCGACTCAAGCGCGAAGCTCCAGTGCGAAGCAGACGCATTGGCACTCGTCGCATACGAACCTCACGGGACCACATACTACACAATCGCAGATCCTGTCCATCTATCCTACGAGCACTCCCCAGGCCGAACTCACCACGAATGGTACACCTACCGCAGCTAGCCCTCGGGTGGTCTTCGTGACATCGATAGTTCACAGCACCAAGTACATCTGCCCCACAGTAGCTATCAACGCTGCCAGCTCTATTTAAAGCTAAATTACAAGGCTCTCCGTTTTGGTTTGTGGTCCTTAAAAGTACTTTCGACAGTCGGCACAACTCGTCAAAGACATGTGGGCATGACCAAATGTATTTGTAGATTATTCCTTCAATTCCTGGTACACGGTGGCGCTTGTGAAGGCTGACTTAGTTCAGTAAGCAGCTAAGCCGGAGTAGATATTCAATGATTCATCACTTCATAAATAAGACTTTCTTGTATGTTCTATAGATGCTAACTATCTGCATTACAAACGTCCTACTATTATAACGTATGGCGTAATTATTTGATTGAATACCGGATTGCATTGACCCGAGGTCACCTAGGCCTTGTGTCAATACAGAGATTCTCACACCTTTCCGATGCGCTCTTCGGACACGGTCCTTTCTCTACTTGTAGAAAGGTAGCAGCATCTTGGTTGTTTGCCCCTCGTAACAATCTCTAGATACTCTACTAGAAAATACATATATTTTACTAAGTGATTACTACATCAGTATATGGGAGTATATGCCTATGTTAATCCCTAACTCTGACCTACGGGCGTGGAGAGGCTTAAAGCAGCGCGCACACTATCTGGGTCCGGCCACCCAAACCGTCGGAGTCAGATTCTGGGTGTTATCGGAATTCTTCTCCCGCCTAGGTTAGCGTGACATTGTTTCCCCACTCCCACGAGGTGCATATCCCGCCTGTATACATGAAGGGCGCAGACGAGAATGCCTCCAGCCTATCACTTTGCCCATATATTCAAGCCGGAAACGTAGTACGATTGGCTTCTGGGGAATGTGGACCATACGGGTGTCGGCAACACTAATAACTACACCAAATCCGTCAGGTCCACGCGATAGGCAAGGCTGAACATAGTGCAGACGACCGCAACATTTGACAACTCAAAAGGCTGTTTGATAATTTCTAGCCAATCCAAATAAGACCGACTTCGGACCGTGCAAAGATAATAATATAGTGTTGCACACTTATAGTCCTAAGCGCATTGACAACATGCACCTATTGTAATGTTCTATCCATCTAGGGAATTTTAGACTTTTGTCGGATGCCCGAGGGGCTCGGCAGCCGTCGGCTCTACTACCTTAGCCAACAATATTAGTGAATTCAGCACTCAGGTCAAGAAAGTCAACCGGCGCCATGCCTTGAAGACGCGAGAGGAGTCCGAGAGAACACCGACATCGACAATTGATACGTACACACGATCGGGATATAGTGATGGACGAGGATTTGCTAGAAGAGTTAGAAGAGTTAGGAATCGTTACACTATGATGCTCTCAGGGATGGCTTGTAAAATCGTGGTATTATTTCGTACATGGCTTCACTCTCGCAAAGCCCGTTTCTGAGCAGGTAAAACCTAAGAAACAATTGGTTAAAGTCAGAAGTTCCGGAGCAGAAGTTCCGGAGCAGAAGTCGAGCTTATTAGATATACATAGACACGGAATTGTACTCAGGAGATACAGCGCTAAATATTTTGAATAGCCACCCACACATTACCCCATACATAAACTTTATACATTAGTACCACTATACATTAGCTAAACACAGCATTGTATGAAATCAATAGAAACTAACAGTGGGTTTGCTTCTTTTGGTGTATGCTTGATGACCGGAGCCTGCATTAAGATCAGTTGGCGGCGCCTCATCAAACTTCTCAGCATAGCTTGGTAGTGCACTCTCTGGTGAGAGGGGGCGCTTCTGGATTGCCTTGACTGGAGTCTCTCTAATGACAGATGACACTGATTCTGGCTCTGACGTAAAGATACGAGACCCAACATTGCTGGTAGGAACTTCTTCGGCGTTCAGAGACTCACATACTGTTCTAGAGACGCATTGTTCATGTTGTGCTCCAGGGAAGCGATCGGTTTCACACAGCCTGTCGACGTCCGAATGTTCGCTTCCACTTTTCTTGGAACTAGTCTGCATACTATTGTAGGCCGAATACATACCTGACGCAAGCGGGTTGTGATTGAGTGAAGGCTGTTCACTGCTTGAGTCTAGATACCAAGGTTGTGAGTAAGTGAGTCTATGGTGAGAGTGACCAGCCCCGTGGCCGTGCAAATATTGGTCATTGTTACCAGTGCTCGTAGATTGATCCTCCTGACGTCTGGACAAATCTTCCCGTTCCTCGAGGATAGGCGAAAATGGAGCGCTCTGACCACAATTACTACGACGTAGAGGATGTTCATCTACGCCGCTTATAGAAGTCGAGGAAACGGAGTGGTGGGATTCAGCTTGCTTGGACACAACTCTAGGGGCAGAGTGCTGGAGTGAGCCGCTGATTCGCTCCACTATTTGAGATTTTTTGCGACGTGGCTGCCAGTCTCTGATTGATCGGTCGTACAAGGCCTCGAACTCTTCAGCATGACATTCATTCGAGAACCATGCGTGATTTAGAGCTTGCGTGGCTGTCATGCGAGCCTCCTCTCGAAGCACAAGCAGATTTCTGATGAAGTCTTTCGGCCTATTACCCACCTTGCTCCAGATGAAATGATGTTCGCTATCGATGATACTAATGTCGCATTTAGAAGCGAGTCCCATGATGACAGCCCAAGGATCCTGCTCATAGCGAGGGTCACGTCGGTCAGTAAAGATAACATCGCCAGAGAGGAGCGCGGAAGTTATTGAACCGATTGACCACATGTCCACCGCTTTAGTATAGCCTTGCTTGGATGTAATGGTACTGTTCACTTGGTGTATCTCAGGAGCTGCATACTCCAAAGTCCCTGCGACAGAGAACATGCGTCTCTTCGTGGCAAATTCATTCGTCCCACACTGAGACTTAGGCAAAAAGCGTGCGTTCCCAAAGTCAGTAATGACTATCCGGGCACCGTCCTCGAGTGAAGTTAAGAGAATATTGTCGGGCTTGAGGTCGCGATGAACTATGTCGTGATCGTGGAGATACTCGACCCCCTTGAGAATTTGACGAATAATTACTGCTGCTTCAATATCCGTAAGTCTGCCGCCCTTGTATTCAAGGTACGAAAATAGATCACCACCCGTAACAAGTTCTTCGAAGATGAAAACCGTGTTTGGACTCCAAAATACTTTCTCGATGCCGATGATGTTTGGATGCTCTAGGTTCTGCAGTATGTCGAACTCTCTAAAGCATGCAGTGATTTTTGTTGGCCATCGTCTTCTCAGTCCAGTGGTCATACTCTCCTGGCTTTCATCGCCCAAAGGGAATTGTAGGTTGGGCACCAGAACTCCGCCATACAACCCACGAAGATCGACAATTTTGCATGCAAGCTGGCGCAAGGTCCTCTCTTGCATGCCGACGAACACCTTTCCATATCCGCCAGTCCCCAGGAGGCGGCCGGTGACCAGATATCGCGATGAGAAGACTAGCTTCTCTTGTTCTTGGGTGGATGTTAATTGGTGCTCTTTAATTGCATTGCAAGCATGATATATCAATGTTATTGAATCTGAAAGGCGAAGCTCGTCGAGATCGTCAAGTAGAAAAGCACCATTCTTACGGCCCATGAGAACGCCTCGGTCCGCATGTGAGCTCGTAGATGCTGGGTTCCTTGTCTTTATGTAAGTGCCATTCGTAGATTCATCAGTCGCGTATACGAAAGGAGGCACGTTAGCGACTGGCTTCTCCTCATATAAGATGCAATGGATTCGGAGATGTTTATTGGAGATGGTGGGGTCAGGCCAGCAGCGTCGACTGTAATTGCCCATCAAAAGAGTGGCCGATCAAGCGTGGATAACTCATCTCACCATAGATCTTTATGTCTCCCAAGGTAAAACTGCTCGTTGCCGACTATGTCGATGAGATCTAAAGATTCTATGTGTCTCAGTAGCTAGAAAACATGGCGTTCGTTCCACATAATTTACCATGAGGACTAGCATCCCGCACCCTGACCTCGAGATACCCGACCAGTTCCCTCGCCATCTCTGCGTCGCTCCTCTGGCCCCAATTCGAGTCCGAGTTCTCTATAGTAAAAAGGTGTGAATAGAAGGAACAGTGACGCGTTATGCATGATGCGCGTGCCTACCTGCCAAGATTTGAGCCAACCCGAATGCAGATTAGCGCTGTATAAGCGAGCTCCGCCCGCACAACTGCTTTGTTGCAGCTGCTACTCCACCGTCTCTCTTCAACCCACGACACTCATCTCGAAAGCAGTGTAAGTACCCGTCCACTTGCGTTGAGCACTTGTTTGTAGCTCAATTGAGCGCCATCGAGCTTCAAATGCACCTTTCCGTATCCCGCCATCGCCGCGACTACCTGCTTCACATTGTCATAGCTAACGTCATACCACAGCTCAACTAGCCGACAAGATGAGAGCCAAATGGAGGAAGAAGCGCGTTCGACGTCTCAAACGTAAGAGGAGAAAGACCAGGGCCAGATCGTAAGTTGCTCCCAGTGTTACAGCCGTGACCAATTTAACAGCCTTGCAGCAAGTAAACTACTCGCCCCTCGATCTCAGCGTCTGACACCTCAATTTCCAATCGCCAACTTGTGAACGAACGTTGGTGCATGTCTTCCTAAACGATAATCGATTTTTCAACGCCTTCTACTTTCGTTGATCCGGCTACGGTATTACGTCATGCGGGGAGTCTCACGAATCACTCGATCATCAATGGGAGGAAATCCATGTGCTGGAATGAGGAACTAAGTGGGATGCTGGTCAATTTCGTGCTGAGGGTTATGGGAATTACTTGAACCTGTTAAACAAGTGGCTGCTCTAATACCGGCCTGCTCTCGAGCTTGCCTTTGAGCTGTCCACCGCCATGTGGAGTTATGATACGCAGAATCAAATATCTTCACGACAAAGGTTTCTCTTTTTTGTGTGAATGTTCAGTAACTGTGCGCTTGAGTCCTCATCGTATGTTCGTGCGATATCCGAACGGACCTCAGAAGCCTACCGCTAGTAGGTCTTTGTAACATGACTGCTGTGGACGCAAAAACACTACATCGTATTGTCCTTGCGGTGGAACACTAGAGCGTCCACTATTTTGGAACTTGAGCAATTGCGAGTAGGAACTCCCTAGTCGCAGCTACTTGTAAAAAATTTCAAATCTTTGCCCCGGCTCACGACTAAAAAACACCGGCCCACGAATATTAAATGAATATCTTTGTGAATTACAATCTGATTAAGGATAGTATGAAAATAACGTTCTTGAATAAACCCTAAATTGTGTCAAATTGCTTGCAGTAAATTGTCAGATGGCAGCCAATTTGCTTTTTCGATTAAGCCAGGAAATCCTCCCTTAAATAGCTCTTAAAATTGCGTGACTCAAGAGAGAGAGAGATTGAACTTCAGACGAAGCAGTCTACCCGCAGCTTTATTCCGGAATACCGGGCCCTGCTGCATTAACAGAACGACATCAGACCCAAGCACTCGGATCCGTCTCCTTTTTCTTGCCTTTGTCCGCATGAGTCTGGTGGAGCTCTTGGAAAACGTGCACTTGATCGTCATCGATTTCTCGCTCAGTGTGCACAGTGTCGGTTGCCCAAGCATGTGCGTGAACTCCCGTGGAAGCAGACCCAATGGGAGACTTCTCAGGTGCAGAGCCTTGGTCGACGGATCGCTTGTCTGAGAAGGGCAGAACTGGGGTAGACTTATCCCGACGGTTAAAGAAACGCCCAAGGAAAGAAGTTGTGTTGCTCGTTGTGCAAGTTTTCTCTAAACTTTGGGGAAGAATGGGCTCATTGGTCGAGACAGGTTGAAGAAAGCCTGAGTGGTTTGCGGGAGTGGTCAGCTCAAGGTGCGTGACACTCTTCTGCGTCTCAGCCACTGAATCATTCTTCGAGAAGAGTGTCTTTGCTTTACTCGACCAGGAAGAAACCCAGCCTTTTGCAAATGTGACATTTGATGGTGTGGACCTGCCACTGTCTTTCATGACGTAGAGGCTTGGGAAGATCCTTCCAAGGCCTACAGCGCAAAGCATTCGTTTGTAGGTATTATGTGCGTCGGTGCCGGTACCAAAAACAAGGAAGAAGAAGTACCCGGTAGCAATCTCGGCCCACCTGTCAAATCGGATGGTGCCTGCGACCGGAACTTTGATGATAGCATTCCAAGTTGGACCATGAACAGTATCCCAGTCATAAGGGCCCGTAATGGAGCTTGCTAGTTGGTAGAGGAGCCATAGGTTGTAGGGTATGAAGACGACAACGAAGACAACGGCCATGATGAACAGGCGCATGAAGCGTGATTTCGTACTGTTATGGGCAGCAATGAGACGGTGAAATTCGCGGCGATAACGGTAGAGACGAATAAAGAGTAGTCCTAGGTTAATTGTCAGTCACTGGCGAGAAAAACATTGATTCATGCTTCTTACCTGCATAATACGCAGCAACAAATGTCGTGATGGGTCCCCACATCCAGATGAGAACGATGCTAGGCCAGCTAGCATCAAACGCCGCAACGCACCCTGAAATCCCAAAAATGAAGTATCGGGCTGGTTGGACGACGTAGTAAATGATCATCATGACGGCAGGATAAACCCAACACCACACTACCTCGAGGACCTTCTCCTTGGTCTTGCTGCTCGTGCTTGCTGATACTGTAACGTTCCGAGTGTCCATGACATTTGCGAGCCTCCGTGCAATGAACGCGGTGCATGAGGTGAGCGACACGACTGCTCCGACTTGGATACGAGCCTCAATATCGCAAAGAACACTGCCATCCCACCATTGCTCAACATTATCGCGGGGCCAAATAAGCGGGTTGATTGAATTGAAGAGATTGAGGAAGCTTAGCCACAGTATGAGAGATCCGGCGGCAATGTTTCGTTGGGAGAAGTGCCACACCATTGGCGGGATGCAGAGGATCCATGATGGAAAGGCAAGAATTGGAAGAACTACAGCTGTTGAATATAGGGGATACAGACTATCTGCCATGGCGAAGACTATGGAGAGGAAAGTCTGAGATATTGTGAGAGCTGGGATAGAGGTAGAGCTCCTCAAGGCGAGCCACCGACGTATTATGGCGCCCTTTGACAGTGGTCGACTGTTCTAGGCTTCAGAGTGGATTTCGATAGGTGCAGATGTGCGGATGTCGGGTTCTTTGTCCTTCAGGCTGCAATGCAGCTTGTATCTTAGAGATTTGAAAGTTGAAAGATGAAAATCGAAAGAATACTGGAATGAGAAGAAATCAAGTAGAGAAATAGGAGAGCAAGGGGAGACATGCCATGGCGGTACGAGGAGCTGAATATCAATTCAGTCTGCCCTCCTATAAACACGGGCGTGTCTCAATGAGATTCAATAGAGGGGGCATCCCTTTCGCCAACCGAGCGAAGGTAAAGGCACTGTCAGCAGATCGGAGTCAAGCACGCCCAACCAAACGATAGGGTGTATCAAATAGCGAGCTCATTGAGTTCTGTGCTCAATAATATCGATATTCTCGCTACGCTTGGGTGCTCCCGTCCAGTGAGAGTGAAGCTGTGGCTGAGACCGTCAGGTTACCGCTTTTGGGTCTCAATAGGAAAAGAGACGGGAAGGCGACTTCTGAATAGAAAAGGGAACCGTGGGTCATCAGACATGTCTCTGGGAAGTTAATGAGGGGTCAGCTATTCTGATGGTCGATATTAGGGTCGATTACTGGCATGAAGTCATCATCATCAAAGCCACGGAATCCAAGAATGTCTTGTCCTTGCATCTCCTCTCATCATTTAGGGATACGACACCTAGGAATAATCAAACTAATTCTTCTATAATACCTCAAATATCAAAGTTTTGTTCTCGTCAGCATCCGATGTCCTGGGACATGAATATAGTCATGTCAAGCTGCGATCTATGGCACAATTTTTAGCCTTACCGTAGGCATAAGGGAATACACAAATCATCGCAAGCTAGATCTTGTATGAAACTCGGTGGTTGCTAGGCGTGCGAGACCATGAAGCTGATAGAAGATTGAGGAAGTTGGCGGGCAGGACTGCGAAGGTCGCATGTATATAATTATCCCAAAGCAGTTAGCCTGTGATTAAGGCTTACGAGTCTTGGCAAGCGCGATCCACTAGGACTGCGACGCATCATAGTACACACCGTCTAAGCACCTGACAATACGTCCAGAATGCATCTCCAGCCGGCCTGTTCGCCGTCAAGAGGTCGCATTGGTGTCGTTGGTCCTTCTTCAAGCTTACCTTATCGCAGCGCCAGCTAAACGTCCTCCATTCGTGGTTGCAGGGCACGCTGTTGAGCCTCGGCACGAAAATGACGGAGTCCCATACCGACCAAGTAGATGCGATCCTTCGACAAAGAATGATGAAGCGAGCAGCAACTTTCACCGAAGGCGCCCAGCGTCCTGGTAACACCCGCCGCCGAAGCTCCGTCCTCTCCGACTACTCAGACACGCGACAGTCCTTTCGATCGTCTACTGAGAGTCTCCATCGAAACAGCGGACACAATGACAGGCAACAGCTACCTAATTCGGATGAGGCTTCGTTCTGGCATTCTGCTCCCCTCGCCTTCGCAGTTGTGCCCGCCTTCGCAGGCCTCCTCTTCCAGAATGGTAGCGCTGTCGTAACGGACATACTGTTGTTGGGATTTGGATCTATGTTCCTGAATTGGTGCGTGAGAGCACCATGGTATGTGCGCGCATGATCTACAATAAACCAATACTAACGTGTGCAGGGAATGGTATCACGCTGCTCAGCAGGTACAATACATTGATTCCGATGAAGCAGACGACGACCACGATGATGATACGATCCTCGAAGAAGACGAAGATAGCAAAGATGCAGAGGACCATGGTTCTGCTCCCCAGTCCCCCACCGACGAAGCGTCTTCAAGTGCACAGAAAGCACAGAGAGTGTATATCAAGCCTATACGTTCAGCGCAGGAGGATGCTCGCAAGGAACTCCAGGTTCATGAAATGCTAGCTTTGGGTACATGCTTTGTTGGTCCTCTCCTCGGCGCATATCTCCTCCACGCTCTCCGATCGCAACTCACGCGTCCTGCGGAGGGCTTAGTGTCGAACTTCAACCTCACAATATTCGTCATGGCAGCAGAGCTGCGACCATTCTCCCATATTATCAAGATGAAACAAGCCCGGATGCTTCACCTACAACGCATTGTCAGATCTGATTCCCAAGATATGTTGAGAAAAACGGATGTGCAAGAAATATTCCATCGGGTCGCCGAATTAGAGGCGCGAGCACCAGTTTCTCATGACACAGATGTTGAGACCGTCAAGCTCGGTGCGAGCATTCGTCAAAGCCTACAGCCTCAGCTAGACGCCTTGAACCGCGCGGTGCGAAGATATGAGAAGCGGCAAGCCGCCCAGTCTATGCAAAGCGAGGCTCGCTTTCAGGAGCTCGACAATCGTCTTAGGGACGCTTTATCCCTAGCTGCTGCTGCTGCGCGAACTGGGCAACAGCCAGGCATCTTCTCGATAGCATTGACTTGGATGGTCAATTTTGTCACGTTCGGGCTGCAGACAGCTTGGACTATTACCACATACCCATTTAGAACAATCGCTACGACCGCCAGTCACATGCAGGGCTGGGTAATGAAGACAGGGCAGCAAACTCGAAAACGAGTCAAAGGTCAAGGTATTGGACCGGCAAATGTTCCAGTAGCAAAGAGAAGCGGGCGCTAGGATTTACGCCTTTTAGATACCCAACACACCTAAATTTACTTCTACATTTGTCTTTATGTTACATTGGCATCTCTTGTGTTGCTTAGCTTGGACGATCCGCAACGATTCCGAATCGTTGACACCTCATGTTAACACTAAGCGGCTTCCACCAATCCGGTAAGCCGGGAAATATCATTGATTCGGAAAGCTTGGACGAATGATGACTGTTGCTAGCCGTTGTTTGCGCCCCTGAATGCTACCCCGCTACCCCCACCATAGATAGCTATTCCGAGGGCATTATTACTTAGGCAAAGGCCCTCGCAGGTTCACGCTGCTTTTCGCTCTATCCTCATTATATGTGAATAGGCGTCATAATATTTTATACATCAGCATCGATAGCATTTCATTATGCCTCTCACCTCAGATCTCACCATTGACTCATCGAAGTTCGACCGGAAATTAGCCGACAAAGAGACTGAAGTTTTCAATCAGAAGCTCATTAATATCTGGAAATCCGGTCCAAGGTGGTATGAGGTATTACACTAGCTCAGACTCATGCAATTTCAATGCTGACCTTTGACTATAGGTCGGCGCTGCCGAATACAGGAGACTAAGATGGGAGGGTGAAACTCCTTTGCCCAAACCTATAATACTTCCTGAGGGCATTAACGGCACAATACCCTCGCGAGATGCTGGGCGAGAGATTCCATATCGAGTTTTTAAGCCCGCGAGTGGCGTGTCGAAAGGTATCCATTTGCACATTCACGGTGGAGGTTGGGTGTTGCAGTCTGAACACTAGTAAGTTGATCCCTTGATGGGGTTCAGATGAAATTAGGAATGGACTCGTTGGTAACTTATGCCGTTTCGTGTAGCCAGGATCCGTATCTAAAGTACATGGCGGACAACTACGAGTTAACTGTGTTCTCGGTCGGGTACAGGCTTGCGCCCGAAGATCCGTGGCCAGCTGGAGCCCATGATTGTTACGATGCTGCTGAATGGCTTGTCAAAAACGGGAAAGAAAAGTTTGGAGGGGAGTTGATGTTTACCGGTGGAGAGGTACGAAATGCTCTTGCAAGCAACTTCTGAACATATTATTGATCAATCGTACAGTCCGCAGGGGGTCACCTCGCTGCCCTCGTGGCTCTTCACCTCCTCGAAGCTACCCCAGACTTCGCCTTCAAAGGCCTCCTTCTCCACTTCGGCTGCTTCGACCTCTCTGGCTTCCTACCTATGGTCGAGCACCATGAAAAAGTCCTTGTGATCGACTACGATGTCATGAAATCCTACATCGACGCACTTCTACCCAACACTTCCATTGCTGACCGTCGCGACCCGTCGATATCTCCCTTCTTCGCTGACATTCGTGGGAAGAAGTTGCCTCCGGCTTTGTTCACGTGCGGTAGTGAGGATCCGCTGCTAGATGATACTGTGTTCATGGGTGCCAAGTGGTCGATGTGGGGGAACGAGGCGATCGTGAAGGTATACAATGGGGCGCCGCATGGCTTTATTATGTTTCCGCCAGGGACGATCAAGGCTGTGGATGATGGTTTGAACGATAGTATTGAATTTGTGAAGGCAAAGATAGGAGCATAAGGTTCCAGTGCCTCGTCTGTTGGAAAGAGACAGGTAATTCTCAGGATGGTGCGAATCGCTAGTGACGTAATGTTTAACATGTTATACCTATGAGCATGAAAGGAAGGTTCCACACAACCCGCTTCTCGCAGAATGTCAAATTACCCGATTCGGACAAGATCACATAGACAAGCCAAGAAAATCGGGGCATCAAGAACAATCTGAAACAATTCAACCAATAATATGGTTCCCCCCTCGATCAGCGCTGCATCGCACAGGTAACTTGTCCGCAGCAGGTGGAACCACGCACAGACCGGTAATCAGCCTTGCAAAGGGCCCAACACGGCTTCCGAGTTTCCATCCCGATCGAGTAAGAAAGGAGCAGGAGTGACGTCTTGGGCCGCCCTAATTCTGGGGACAAGACACTCGGAATACGAACTAAACCGTGAAGATATGCATATGCTTAGAGACGCGCAGTGCTGATTTTCCAACTTCTTATATATCGCAACGGACGTCATTCCTTCTGGTTATCAAAATCGAATTCCATTCTAAGTCTTATAAAGTAACGGCCTAGAATCTTTCAAAGTACCCGATTGTACCAAGATCCTTTTGCATTCGCGAGCACCCTCGGATACACACGAAGACGACAACCACCGCCCGAATTTTATCATTGCTGTATTTCAAATTTGAACTTCCACAATGGGCTGCGGCTCCTCAAGAGAACTATACCATGAATACCCGCCACCTATGCGCCAGACAAAACGCCGGCATCGCAAACGTCACGGCGATGGATATGGAGAAGCCTTCGGTTCTGGTGATGCATTCATGGACCCCATGTTTGGCGGCGATGGAGGAATGGGTGGAGATGGTGGAGGCGGAGGACTATTCGGCGGAGATGGGGGTGGTAGTGGAGGAGGAGGAGGAGGCGGAGTACGTCCTCACTCTTTTTCTGGTCTAGAGCACTACTAACACTCATTGTGCAGGGTGATGGCGGAGGCGGCGGTGCATGCTAACTTCTAGAGAGAATTGGGTGGCCATGAATTAGTCGGTAACGGAATTTACTGGGTCGCTTTTGGCGGAGCTGAGCGTATTTCAAGCGCTATTATCCTTTTATTTGAGTAAGACTCAAAGGAAGTTTCTAGCTCAGGTCTCGTTCATGTCTAATTAGCGAGAAGCATTTGTTACGAATCACGACCTCATTACTTTTCTAACGACACATCAACACTTAGAACTCCTTTCATCATACGTGATTCATCTGCTTCAATTTCTAGTACAATGCTATGTCCTACACATCGAATTGCGGCCAATGTTGCTCAGATGTTACTACAGCTCTACACTGCTCCCTCCTTCACTATCACGCTCTATTCAGGTCACACTGTAACTTTACGCTTTCCCTCTTTCGCTTCCTCATCTCTACTGACGACGGCTGCTACCCTTGTCCTCGTCACCCAAAGATACAAGAACCACAGTGCAAAGACAGCAATTGTGAGTGCAGATGCAGAACCGAGGTACACACGCCAGCTCTTATCTGGATCAAGGGTGAAGATGCCTGCGTCCCAGAGTGACTGTATGGTAGCTTAGCATTTTACGCATAGGAAGGAAAGTGCGGCTCCTTACTGCAAGCATAGTCGAAGGAAGGAATGTCAATGTTAGCACGGTAATAGTCTTCATAGTTTGACTGTCTCTTGCCATGATCTTTGCTATTTGGATGTTTTGCTCGCTTGATCTCTGAGTGATTAGTGAATAGGTCTGTAAAGAATGATTAGCGTCGTTGTACCGGGCATTGCAAACGATTAAGATCATAGAATAGGAGTACACATGCACCACACCTTCATCCCAGCAATGCAATTCGTAGTGGGCTTGTGAAGAAAAGGGTTGTACATACGACATTAATCTGAGCCTGCACCCGATCCACCAACTCATTAACTTTAGTCAATGTCGTCCGCACTATAGTGGCATTGAAATCCACTTGATCCTCCCATGCCACCTTAGTCCCCCTCTTGATATCTTCTATCCCAATGTCTCTCCTCGATTCTTCAATCCTCTGGGCGACCATCTTAAATCCTGTGCCTAGATCCACAGCGAATCGCATTGTTCCAAGGGCTAACCTCAACTCTACCGTCGATCCATGCAAATCTCTTAATAGCTTCTCATACTCTTCGTGACCTAAGGGTCGTCCCCTCGTTTCTCGTCCATCAGCACTCCAATGAGTCCCTATTCCTGTCTTCCTCTCTAGGCTGATGACGTAGCCCCATAAACCGTCTATCCAATCCTCAAAGTCACCCATGCGGGATTCAAAAACAATGTTGAGGAGATGGAGAGGATGTGTGTGAAGAAGGGACGTTTGCCGTATGCAACGAGAGCGGATAGATGCAACAGAGGAGGCAATACGTGAACTAAGGAGAGCGATAGTCGTAAGGTTTTGAAGGGAAATGCGAATAGTGAGGTTCATTATGCGACCTACACGAGGGATGCGGAGGAAAATGTCTAGCGATGTGTTACTGATTGTCAGTATTAAAAAAAGCGCTTGTCTATATTGCATGCCTTTGTATGGAAAATGACAAGAACTTGAGACAAATTCAGTCTCATGACTTGTGGAAAATACACAGACTATATCGATCGGGAAGATGTTGCCGTTCAATTGGAACATAAAATTCCATTGCGCATAGAGGGCAAGAAAAAGTACAGTTACTCACAGATGGCGATCGGTAAGTTGCTACTCTCATCATATTGCATCTTGTGCGAGAAGTGAGACTGCGTTTCTTGGTATACGGTGAGAAAATGGGGAGGGAATATGCCAGCATGAATGATCGCTTTCAGCACTGGACTAGATATCTGCAAAGGCTGCTCTTCGTGGACATGATCACCCTTCGTAGTTCTGCAGTGGTCCGTTAAAAAAATCTGGAAAGATGCCAGCGTGGTAACACTTTGCTCACATCAGGATAAAAGGTGGAGGATCACCCAATTGCGTTCGTGCTGGCTGAGTGACTACATCGGGATTGATGAGACGTTTCTAGGATTTATCAAATTACTTTCACGGCTTCTTTCACATTGAAATGAAAGGCCCACAATTTGAGATATCTTCTCCAGGAACTCCGTCTCATTCAGAGATTTATTGTTTGCCTCTTCGCGACTATCAAACCACTGCACACTAGTCTCTTTTGCGCAGTGCATATGCTGAATGGCATCGTCAACTAATCGACAATCCGTAGCGCTTGTTATAGTATAACGAAATGAAGGGCTTTTCGGCATCGTGAAATAACAGTATACGAAACCAAGAGGGATGCGAAGATGAGGAAGTTTCCAAGGCGCCAGTCGAGGTTTCTTTAAAGTGTGACTTTGGTCTAACCACATTTGGCATCCCTGTATGAAGTATACGAGGAAGGTGCTAGTCAACAACATCAGAGGTCTTTCGTGGTAGCACGCAGCTACATCTCTACTAACGTCCATCCCTATGTAGCAGGACACGGTGACCAATTTTCAACATAATGTCAAATCGTAGTGATAAAGAGCCCAAGCTATCCATTTCAATCTAACACTATATGCAGCAGCCAGCCTTGGGCTACGATTGCTCCGACAAGCTAGTTATTAATGACTGTACTCGGTTGTTCGAGGAATCCGATAGTTATAAGAACGTTCATGTATGACTTTGCAACCTCTTATTGCCAAGTCCAGCCCCATGTTCGGAGAAGAAGGTTTTTGATGTAATTAACGTTCAAGAGAATTCGCGAATGACAGCGTGCTCAATGCTTGTGACTTACAGAGGCCAGTCTGTAATTTGGGCTGTATGTGTGATAAGTGCACTCCCGGTCAGAGTCTTGGCAGTCACTCGCCCATTGCAACTATTGTGACAATCGTGATCACAGCAACGCGCACATTGTAAGAAAGAGATTCATAAGTTCGCAGTAAGTTTTTTATTGAATACTACATCGTACAAATAGTTTTCCGCTGTTTCCTAGCTTAATGAGCAGTTGAGGGGCTGCCGAAGGACTTGAGGCTAACATCCGCTCAAGATATGAAGCGGTATTATACTGTAATCACGGATAACGTACTCTCGATATAAAGAGGAGATTAAAATTAGATCTTGCGTTATCTTTCCGGAGAATACTTTAGCCATTGATCACGAATACATATTGTTGTGTGGAAAACTACTGGAAATGTCCCGCCACACAGAGATGTACGTTATTTACTTTCTAAAATACCCTAAGTCCTGAAATTATCTGGAGATGGAGCCCTTATAATTATCCAAAAGCTTCTTAAATACCTTATCTATATACTTAAGGCAGAAACATTCTAGTAGGTTTACGATATTCGCGATAAGGCAGGGAATCCTCATGGAAACCCATTACACATTACTGTTAAAGGTTCTGACTTGTTGTATGCAAAGGATTACAATGATTGTAGCTCACTTACCTTGACTTACCTTTCAATCATCCTCCCCATCTCCATAATCCACCTCATCTTCTGCGTCTCCATGGTTCCAGATCGGCGAGAACCGCCCTTCATCAGCATGCGAAGAGTCCAGGGCTTGCTTATAAGGTGGTGACATAATCCTTGGACGTACCACGTCGGTTGAGTGCTCGATCTCGGAGACCCAACGCACTTTCTTCGTCTTCTTGCGATCGGATACGCTGACTGAGACTGAACGTTTACGTTTGGTGTGTGGGGGAGAGGACGGTGGAGGAGTGACAGAAGGCGTTCGATAAGAGTCGGTCGTGGGTGATGAACAATCACCTGAAGCAAGGTCTGGAGTAGCTGGGTTGGAGGTCTCTGCGCTTGGTGATGGAGAGGTGGCTTCGAGAGGAGTGGGCTGTTGAGGTGCAGAAGTGACCGTCTCAACCGTCTCGTCCGTCACTAATGTGACCTGTTCCACATACTCGACTCCCTTTGCAACCTTGGTCAACTCAGGCTCGTCTTCGCCTACAGACTGAATTTCTTCCGCAGGCTTTTCTTCTTCTATAGACTTGTCTTCGCCTATAGACTGAATTTCTTCCGTAGGCTTGTCTTCTTCTATAGACTGAACTTCTTCCGCAAGCTTGTCTTCTTCTACAGACGGAACTTCTTTCACCGACTTAACAACTTCGTCTTTGGTCACCGCCTCTTGCTTATCTTTGTCCTCTTTCACGATCCTCAACGCTTCCGCAAGCTTCTCCTGATCCTGCACCCGCCTCACCCTCTTCCTTTCCTCAGCCTTCATTATCCGCTCTTCCCTCTCCATCCTCAACGCGACAGCCCTGTGCCAGGCCCCCAACAACGCATGGATCTCCCTCGCCACCCTCCTCTCCTGCATTCTCTCTAATCCCCGCTGTCCCCTCCTACTCTCCGCCCTCATATCCCCCACGACCCTCGCAGCCAACTCTTCCATCCTGCCCTCCGCACTCAAATTTTTGCAGCCTTCATGCTGCTCCCTGTAAAAGTGCTCCTTGTTGTCCCCACGGCCAAAGTACTCCCTGATCTCTAGCACCCACGAGCAACGCCGGTTCTCAGGGTCGTCGACTGCCCAGTATAAATTCAACCGCGTGTGCGGACAGAGCGAGATGGAAGTCTCTTGCTGAAAAACGTTGCGGTGGGCAAGGCACTTTCGGTGAGAAGTGCAGCGCTTACAGAGAGAAAACGTATACGGCGCTCTACCGAAGATGTGGTGGAGTAGATGGGGGTTATATTCGCGTTCGTAGGGTGTAGTTGCATCGCGCTCTGCGCGTATCTTCTGGTTCTCTTCGATCTTCTTGAGGAGGTCTTGGACAACGAGGTAAGGGGCCTTTGAGTCGTATTCAGCTGGTGTAGATTTACTTTCTTTGACCTCTTTCTTTGTTTCGTTGTTAGATGCAGGGGCAGGTCGGGTCGTTGGATCTCCACCTTCTGCCTCTGCAATTAAGTCATCTAGTATGGCCTTCGGTTTCTTAGGTACTCTGCCTTTCTTGTCTTGCTGAGCATGACCACGGTCACGGCCCTTGGATTCACTATCCAAGACGCCGATTGGAGGACCCGTCAAATGATTTCTACCGCTTCCCGTGTCGCGACTAGAGGCAGCTCTCTGCGCTCTTACAGGCCTCTTTCTCAGTCTCATCTTGTGCTTCTACTCAGACACGTTTGATGAGATGTAGATTCGTCGGTTGGAGTTGAGGGGCGATCTAAAGTGAATTGAATCTAAAGTGGCTTGAACTGATAAGATCCCGTCCAAAAAGAGGAGTATGCGCAGAGAGCAGACCCAGTGTGGTATATCTGAAGAAGGGGACAGGTGGATATCAGAAACCAATACTTTGTTGTAGCAATAGGAGGATGATACAAATGAAGGAACGTATCGCAATATGGATCAATACTCATTTGTGTCTTGTGGATACGACTTAAGATATAGCAAAACCTCCGTGACGAATGCTATCTAGGGTGATGTTGGGTTTGCTCTCAATGCATTGTCTGAAAACGCATTGTCAGAACAATCGGACAAAGGACGAAAGTAGAGACACCATAAGGGATAAAGACGGTTCTGCTGAGAAAGAACTTCTTTGTGGTCCTTGTCTATGATCCAGGGCAGCCCCGTACACCTATCAAGATTAGCTCAAAGAGCTCATAGCATGCCGACAAACAGGACGGAAAGTGGGAGCCATGCTTGCACAATGCTTGCACGAATGAAGTATATTGGCGAAGAATGTGTGAGCAACGTTTGACTCGATTAGCTAATTTTCATACATCAATTCTTGTCCTTTGCTCTGAACATGTGTCTACAGCTCGAATCCAATCGACAAGCCCCAGTTCCAAACGCCAAGCCTTCTAGGAAATGTTTAAAATGGTTAGATAAGTGAGAAGGTGTAGAAGATACAAGAAGAGAGGTGCACAGAAGAAACCCTACTGGCCCACCAGAAGGGGAGTATACTGTCGGATGCAATCCAACCCTGCCAACAAAATAGCGAAACGTCATGGGCGTATTTGATACGCTGAGAAATCTAGATTGGCTCATGATTCCTTGTCCACAAATGCCTACGACTTGAGACCGTCACGCATGCTTTGGCTGCTGGCACTGACTCCAGTGCTGGTCGTAGGTAGTACCTCCTTTGGCTTGCTGCTCTGGCGAACCTTAGCGAGGGCATACACGATACCACTGACGAAGCCAACGAAAATGGCGGAGCAGCTGCCAAATGTGACTGGGGCGTCGAAGAAGACCAGACCGCTGAGAGCAATCGGGAGCTTGTTCAAAGCGCCGACCATGGAGTACGTGGTGGAAGACGTCACACGGACACACCAGGCGGAGGTGTACGAGATAAAGACCGAAGATAGACCGGAGATAACCATGGCTATGATCAAGGGGTTTCGGCTCTCCGCCGGGAAGTTCTTGGCCACATTGGCGGAGGACCAGTCCTCAACTACGAGAGAGGCGACGAGAAGGATAGGAATAGTGAGGAGGTTATTGTAGTACATAGCTGATACGAGTTAGTGAGACGCATATGAGTAAGAACCCAGCGAACGTACTGTCAAAGTCCTTGAAGTTGGTAAGCTTGATGCGCTTCCTCATGCCCAGGACGTAGCTAGCCGTGCAGAGACAGTTGAAAGCCATCCATAAATATCCGGCGTTAAGGGTGGAGATGGCGTTTGTAGCCTCAGCAGAAGCATCAGCAGAGCTGGTCAAGGCATGCTGGATATCTGCCCAGGCTGCAATGACGGAGCTAAAAACCATCAAGCCGAAGGAGAAGAGAGCCATGGGAGTGACGGAGCCGCCAAACCAGAGCACCTCTCCGTACGCAATCAGAATGATGGTAAGGTTCTTGAAGATGGTGTAGACGGGGATGGAGAGAAACTTGAGGGCCCAGGTGCTCGTGTAGATCATGCCGATAAGGAGGAGGGAGATGGGAAACCCTGTTGCTAGTCAGAAACAGGAGGGCTATGTGCGCTCAGCTTGTACATACACTTCTTGGCCTCATCGGTGTTGAAATCCCTGTACGTGATGATGCCGGCGCTCTTGCAGCTCGAGATGGCGATGACGCAGACGATGGACTGGCGACTGTTAGCACGGCTACGACGCAACTGGAGCGGAAAAGGGTATCGCGACTGACCTGGACAGCGAGCAGGAAAAAGTTCAGGTTGAAGTCCACGCCAGACAGAACGTATTTGTTGGTCGTCGTCATCAGGATGGAGGAGCCGCAGTATGCGATGATGGAGAGGGTAGGGTTCTCCGTGAGGGAGGTGTGCGACGGCTGCTGGCGAAGCACCGGCGAGGGCGTGCGGAACTCCTTGCCCGCAGGCATATCGATCTTGTAGTCATCGCTTTTCTTGTCGTCGGCCATGGCTGCGGTGTCGATAAAGCGAAGAGGGTGGAACGGGAGGGCTGAACGAGGAGTATTAAAAGGCTAAGCGGAGAGAAGTGAATGGACGCCGGCCGGAAAGCAGATTCGCGGCGGACACAAGGAGAAGGCCGTGTACAAGAGGAGAGGATGAGTGTAGAAGAAAGGAGGCTTGGACAGGACCGAGAAATTGACAGAGTCGAGACAGGGTGTGCAAGGAGGGTGGCGCGTGTTTTTGGACTAGATCTGACCTCTCCTGGCGCTGTTAATTTTACGCCGGCGAAAGCGCCAAGCCCCCCTTGGCCAGCTGCAAAGCCTCGTAAGCCGCGTCGGATCAGCCGCAAATGGCTACAGCACGACGGACCACAGTCTTTACCATGGCACCTGGCAATAGCGCTCACTGTGCCCGCACATGCTCCCTGCGCCTGTAGCCCATTTCTTCTTTGCTCTCAGCCTGCGCCTGCCGTGAGGATGCATTGCAGGGCGGCCGCACTTGCTGCTCCCGGGTCGAGGGCACGTGACTGCCTAGCCCGTTTCAACGGCGCTTACTCCCTTAATCTTCCCTTCTTCAGCCAGCCTTATCAGTCCTTGCACGCCTAGGAAATATGGCTGGATTGGATCCAAAGGTCGCTGCCGTCGTCGACGCCGCCAAGGGAGACGACTCCGACGAAGACGCCCTCATTGCTGCGCTTGAGGAGGACGACTCGGAACTGGATGCCTTCCGCGAGCAGCGGTTGCAGCAGCTCCATGCCGAGTTCGACAAGGCCCGCCAGCTGCGTGCCCAGGAGCATGGAATCTACTCCGAGATAAAAGACGAAAAGGCGCTCATGGACATTACCACCTCGACAAAACTTTGCGTTGTTCATTTCTTCAAACCGGACTTCAACCGGTGCCGCATAATGGACCAACGTCTCGAGGTCAGTGAACTTGCTTGAACGGATTTCCGACGCCGTTTCATGGAAACCTCCGCGAAATTCAAACAGCATGACATGTCTAACTCCGACAGTCCCTGGCCCAAGCTCACTATGAGGCAAGGCTGCTCAAGATCAATGTCGACAATTGCCCCTTCCTGGTCACCAAGTTGAAGATTCAAGTCCTACCCTGCGTCATCGCATTTATCGATGGCGTTGGAGCCGACAGAATCATTGGATTTGAAGGGCTTGGTCGAACACCGGATGATTTCACGATCCGAGATCTTGAGGCGAGATTGATTCGTGCCGGTGTTCTAGCAAGATCCAAAGTGAGCCGAGAAGAAGATATGCTCGCAATCCACAAAAGCCGGCAGTCGAAAATAAACCAAGAGTCTGACGATGATTGGGACTGATCTATGATCAATCTTGCTGGCTGATCCAGGCCCGAGTCCCGACAGGTTTGGGCGAGGACGCTCTTCTCCTTGCTGATGAATCTCTTGATGCCATCCATCGTGGTTCCTCGTTCCATCTGCATAGCCAGGACAGGACTAGACAACGTATTGACCAGGCGTCAATCGAGGCGTGATCAGCAATGAGGACTTCAGGCGCTCCTCAAGTCATCTAGGGACCGGAAAGATTTGCCGGCATCAAAGACATAGCAGCGCAATAAAGCACCGCCTCGAGTAGTAGAGTACGAGCTTACCAAAGCGTCAGCATCTAAATCTCCCATCCAATCGCAGCCTTTCATCTTCTATCTTGTGGTGAATGATACCAATTTAGGGTAGCAGTAGTGCCGCATTGCATGCTGAGTAATCACTATGATGCAATTTGGCCCTCCCCACGTGCAAGAGCGTCAAATACTTTTACGCCCGACCAAGCCCCAACGCAACCAAGAAATCCTACGTCCTACATCTCTATACGGTCATCAAAATGAAGGCGTACTGGTTCGACAACCTGCCGGTATGAAATATGTGATCCCGAGTTCAGCCTCACAGCACTGACCCAGTGCAGGGCGACCAACGCGAGCCCCATGACTCCGGTCGTGAGGTTACTCCAGAGCAACTTTCCAATCTGGGCATTTTGCACTTCAATTACCCCAATTTGGATGATGTGAATGCACTCGCTAGCCAGCGCAACTACAAGAATCGCGACGAAATCACCATCTCGCCCACTACCATGGGCGACGTGTATGAGGAGAAGGTGAAGATGTTCTTCAATGAGCACCTGCATGAGGATGAAGAGATCCGATACATTCTTGATGGAGGTGGCTTCTTCGATGTTAGGAGTGAGGGGGATGACTGGGTGAGGATTAAGCTAGAGAAACATGACTTGATGATTATGCCAGCGGGCATTTACCATCGATTTACCACCGATACGCAAAATGTAAGGATCTCAGCCGTCGATCATGTGAGAAAATGCTAACGATGCTATAGTACACTAAGGCCATGAGGCTGTTCAAGGAAGATCCGAAGTGGACACCACTGAGCAGGGGCAGTGACACAGACAAGAACCAGTACCGGCAGGAGTATCTCAAGGCACGAGAGACCCTTATTGCTGCGACCTGATCCCTGAAGAGGAAAATTGTGTAGTATAATCCGACCTCCAGTGCGGCTAGATCAATGATGGAATGTCTACTGTGTTCATGATGATTTTGTTTCGACAGCAGCAGTGGATCATCACATTTTATTTGGGTTCTATCACGACAACAAAACCTTTTAAGTATTAACGTGATTCTTGATGAGATACCATCTCAAGTATGCTGATCTGCCAAGAGACTCTACATGGTTTCCTGCCCAGGCATTTCCGCTCACATCATCTGCCTTTAGTCTTTGCGAAGCCAAACTTTTACTCTTTAGTCCGACATTCGCCAATTCATTATGCCTTCCGTTTGCACTCTCAGCATCAGAATTCTCAGACGTGACATTGTCCTAACTCCACATGAATTGGCATAGATTCCTTGACGGAATCCTCGGAAATAGTTTCAGTACATAGATCACAATCGCAACTGGAACAGTATATCAATCGAGTATTCGTACCTGAAATCGCAGATCCTGGCATGGTTGTGGGCCGGGGTGTGTCCCGCAAGTCATGTAACTATGTATCTAATTTTCGGCAAGCGGAGAAACCTCCTCGCCGACTTTTGGCGGGCGATGAACGCATCGGTAGAACTATGTAGCAGAACGAACACTGCTTAAACGTTACGTCTTCATCGCAACTTGGTCATCCGTTGGGCCTATCTTCCGCTCATGCGCGGAGCAATTGCACACCGCGCTGCGCAAGGCTCTGATTAGTAGTATCGAACACGAGGACTGCGCCCAAACCCGCTTCCGCCAACCCTCCACTCTGCTGGTCTTTCAACGCAGCCTCATAGAAAGGCGTTTTCACCACGACAACCCCGACTGTGGGTCTTTTATTCCTCTTCGTTGCCGGCAACACTATCAAAATTGGCCAGCACCTAATACCTGGAGCCAGACACTTTCGCTGCGACAACAAGCCCAGGGCCCGTTCACAGCACAACGCCCTCTCCATCCTCCTAGATCGTCACATAACTATCACGCCGCAGCGTGAAGCCTTGGCTGTATCGATCCAGCTTTGTGAACACGTTCCTATCTCACTACACTCCAGTGCACTTCGACCCGCCCTTATCCTTCAACAGACACTGCATCCTCCAAAATCAACGTCGTACACAGTCTACTCAGCTTCTTGACACAAGGCTGAAAGCCTTCTTTGCTATAACAGTATACCCACTGCCTCTGGCATCCCGTCGAATCTGCGGCGCGAAGCAGCGGCATAGGAATGTCGAGTCGGAAAAGGCGCGCGCCAGGCGCATCACCCATATCACAACAGAACCCATTTCAGGATACAGAAGACATGGAGCCGGATGCATTCATGAACGCTTGGACCGACCCTACGTCAGGGACCGGTGATATGGCTGGGTTGGGTGATCCCACCCTGTACGACGGTCTAAACTTTTCTGGCAATATTGGCGGCCAACCACCAACACACAATCGTGTGATATCGCTCGATGGAATGAATGGTGACTCGGAAATGGGATCAGGTCAACTTGTGAGGCGTAATCCAAATCAACAACTCGCTGCCAGAGGCTCGAATGCCTGGGATCCGTACAACAATACAAATACCCCGGATGCATGGGAGACTGTTGAAGATGATGAAGAGCTGGAACGGAAAGCCGCTATTGCAAGAAAGGATGCCCAATCTAAACGGAAGCAGATCCCCCCTTTTGTCCAAAAACTCAGCAGGTAAGCCTTGGAAGCCCACGAGCATATGCATGGAGATCTTGCTGACCTTACAATAGCTTTCTGGATAATGGTAATAATACTAACCTTATCCGGTGGTCAGATGATGGCAATTCCTTCACAGTCCTTGACGAGGACGAGTTCGCCCGAACGCTAATCCCGGAGCTCTTCAAGCACAACAATTACGCGTCGTTCGTCCGACAGTTGAACATGTACGGATTTCACAAGAAGGTTGGTTTGTCGGATAATTCCATGAAAGCAAGCGAGACGAAAGCGAAAGCTCCTAGTGAATACTACAACAAGTATTTCAAGCGAGGTCGGCCGGAGCTTCTTTGGCTCATTCAGAAGCCAAAGAATGTACCATCGGGCCCAAAACGGAAGAGAGAGGATGATACAAAACAGGGCGATAGTGATGAAGAGAGGAAATTCGTGCCAGATCGTAGTAGAGGGGGCTATGGGGAGGACCTGGCCATTAGAAATGAGCAAGACATGACGATGATTCCGAGGTCAGAATATAACAGCCTGCGGGCTGAGGTACGCGCACTACAACAACAGCAAAAGGTCATTTCAAACGTCATTGGCCAGATTCGAAGTCAGAATCAGCAACTATACCAGCAAGCAACTGCCTTCCAAACCTTACATGATCGGCACGAAAATTCGATCAATGCAATACTCACCTTCCTCGCAACCTTTTACAACCGAAGCTTGGAGGGAAACAACACCGGCGTCAACTTGGCAGATATGTTTGGAGCCGCTATGCCCGCACAGCCACCACATGGAAATGTAGTCGACGTCGACGAATATACAGAGAAGCCCATGAGCAAATCGCCTCAAATACATAGAGGCAAGCGTCCTCTAGCGCTACTCCCTGCGCCCGGCCCGAAAGATTCCATCACGCCCGCCGGCAGCCGTGCTACAACACTCAGTCCTTCTATAAATGCATCTACCAGTCCATTACCAAAGTCGGCCAGCAGGCAGTCGATCTTCAAGTCGCCTGTGCCTCATACCAGAACATCTGGGAGCGCTACTGGCCAGGTCGGAAGAGACACTCACTCAGCGACCCCTCTCAAGGTCGAGACCAACTCACCGTCCCAGCCATCTATGTCTTTAGCTGAAAATGACGAGATCATGTCAGCAATACAAAATGTTAATGCTAACGCTGGCCAGTTCAGCCAAGCTCCGCAGATCGATCTCCCTGCCGCACTAGATAGTTATCAGGCGCAGCATGGTCATGCACCATTGACACAGCAACAGCGCAATGACGTCCTTTCGATGATGGCAGACAACACTTCTGCCGCCTCGCCCAACAGTGCAATTGCTAAGAATGCAAATAATGCCCTCGTAAACCCACAACCACCGCCTATGCCCGACTTAAGCCAATTCGAACAGAGTCAAGCACAACTCGACTACCTCCAGAAGATATCTGAACAGCAAAACTCCCGAGTTCAGAACCTACAAGAACGTCTCACACCTCTGAGTCCCAGTGGCCAAATCCCTGGCTTGACAGATGACTCTTATTTCGGCAATGCTCCTCTCGGTGATCCCGGTGCCTACGATCTCGACCTCGACTCTTTTGTTCAAAGCGATGATTTCTTCCCTAATGGGACAGGCGCTGGTAATGATGCTCAGGTAACAGATCCTACGCTTCCGGATCTAAACTACCAGCTTCCAGACACAACAGAGCTGCAAGATCCAACGCGTTTTGATGACAACGCAGGGCAAGCATTTAATTTCGATACCGGAGCAAAGAATGATCATCTGGGTGTCGCTGACAGCGCGGGTCGGATCGAGAGTGTGAGTTCTGCCGCGACGAGTCCCGCAGCAATGGTAGAGGAAGTGGAGGACGAGGAGAGCTCCAAAAGAAGTCCAAAGAGGAGAAGGAAGTGAACACACCTCCAGCCCAAAGGAATTCTTGTTTAGTCCTAGGCGGGAAGACTGAAGCCCTAGCCTTTTCTTAGATGACAAATTGTCTGTGAGGGGTGACGTAATGTGGAGGCGTATATTTCAAAAGTGAGCGAACGAATGAGCGTACTCAGGAAATATGAATGTAATGACTCTAACGAGGCACTGGAAAAGTTCCCTTGGCGGGCGTTGAATTGGGCCACCTTCTCCAGTGGCATATAGAGTACTATATCGTATCAATGGAATAGAAGTAGGTCGAAGATACCCTTATTTTGTCGTATCAATCTACCTTGCACTTAGTCTTGGTTTATGATATATACCGTGATGTTATGATGTGACGCGCCTACTGTGTACAGGCTCTATTGTCCGTGTAAACATCAAATTCCGTACACAACATTCTCGGCATGTACCAGCATACACATGTAGTGTACCATACCATTCCAATCAAGTAGGGAAATAACGAGACAGAGGCTATCGTTCTGAACTTTAAATGACACGTCTTGAATATTCGCTTCTAGCGTCAGCTACTATTCATTGCACTTTTTTGTGTGTCTCCTATCGCGACCCTCCTATAAATAGCTAAGAAGGTGCGGGATGTACAGTGTGTATGTATGATAAGTACACATGGTGTTTTGTACCAAGACTTCTTTCCTTTGTAGTAACCGACACGCTTTCTGTTCACACGTTAGCCCCTTAGCCGCGCATTGCTGTGGTGCTTGCTTTGCTTGGAGATTAAGTAGCGGGTGCGAAAAGGACATGGACTCGAAAAAGTATGATGTTTAGACTTGTATCAAGGCCGGAAGACTCACCTCAAAGCTGATAGTTGCTTCGTTATCGACTTAACCGTTAGCAACAAGGAATGGCTTGTTCATCAGTGTCCACATGCATTTGCAGTACATCACGAAATAGGATTACAACGAGCACAAAGTCGAGAATCCAACTCTATTCTCTTTGTTCCGCGATCCCACCATCCCATCAACACCAATACTATCCCGCATCACACATCCCCTCCTCCCTTTGTATATATAGTACAGCTATAGTAGGTGGTCCAGGAAGCTTCAAAATAACCCCATTGAAGATGCCCCCGCAACCCATGCATTACGGTGTATCGACGAGCGACTCAAAACAAAATGAAGGCGCTTGACCGACGGTATAAATGACAGGAGAAAGTGAGATCATACAAGAAGGGCAAGTGGGATAAGAAGGATATGCAGGCAAGCTAATCAGTTTTCCTTGAAGGAAAGGGAGGAGTAACCATATCCGTCGTTGTAAGCCAAAACTTCGTCTCTAACGTGCGCGCGTGCCGGGTATGATGAGGCTAGAAATGCAGCAATGATGAAGCGCGAGATTAATCCGGCATATGAAGTCATCTTGCAAAGACCTTTACAACACCGTCGCCACCTGCTGAGACGACGAGGCGACCATCTTGACTCCAGACGACGCTACACACACCCTCTCCACGCATAATGCGATGTGCAGTTATTTCCTGCGTGCAAATGCGTTTGTCGAGAGACCAGAAGCGGATAGAGGCGTCGTGGCCAGCGGAGACTGCTTCGTGACCATCTTTGCTGATGGAGAGGGATGAGATGGCCGAGGGGTGAGCAAGCATGCTATATGTACATTGTCCTATAAGAACGATTAGTTGATGATCTGATGGATTAGAGCTGTGAAACTTACCAGAGTTGGCGTCGTAAAATCGGATCAGCTGGTCTTCGTGCCCACTGATGATGACGCCTTCTACGCCACCTCCACTACTTGAGCCTGTAGGACCATGTACAACACCCTCTTCGTCGGAGCCGCGTCCAGAATCTTGTGCGCTGGCGCCCTCCAAACTCTGTGAAGTTGTGACGACCGATGTCACACCAGTTGCGGGCGTGCCATCATAAGTCTCGCCGCTAGCCATTCCAATGAGTTCCTCACCGGTTCTAGTATCGTACACAAGAATAGAAGCATCCGAGAAGGATACTACGAAGTTTTCGCCTGTGAGTGAAAGCGGGCTGATGCATGTCGGTGAAGGATGTGTAGCTCTTTCAATAGTGTGGACGAGCATGTAATGGAATGGAGTGGAGGTCGCAATGCTTGGCTGAGGTGAGGATGGATAGTTAGACCCAGACGTGACCGAGTGTCTGCGACTTCCTCCAATACCTCGTCTTGATCCAGATTGAGGCGAGACTAGCTGTGGAGGCGCGCTCACAGCCCAAATCTTGATTGTTCCGTCGGCAGATCCGGAAGCAAGCAGTACTCGATCAGGACCGCCATAGTTGCTGCAGTCTGTGCCAAAAATAGAGGCACAGGTGGTCGGAAGCACACAGACAGTCCACACAGCGTCTGTATGACCATCTAGCGTAGCTTTTGGATCTACACGCCCTCTCTCCCACACGCGTATGGTAGCATCTTGCCCTCCAGAAAATATCCAACCGTCGCCGGACACTCTACCGCCAGTGGCAAAGGAGGCGGACGAGGGACATGCAGCTAAGGAGGTCACAATTCCGTCATGCCCTCGATGGGACCAGTATGGAGAAATGTCCAAGTCGCTACTCATACTGTGCTGGTTGGCATAGCTGGCGGGAATAATCCACCTCTTGATCATGCCATCGTCGCCGGCCGTGCAAATTTCTGGCTCCGTGGGACTTCCGCCTCCTGTGAAGATTACAGAGCGTACAACATCGAGGTGGCCACGTAGTGCAAATCGCACCTTGAAGTTTTGCGGATCGGATCGTGAACCCTGACTAGTCACGTCTCGGGTGTCTCCGTGACTGGTTCGTCTGCGGTGCAGATCTAGGCTTGTTCTACGCTTGCCGTGTCGTGGAGGAGACTTGGAAAGAATATTACTCGCGCTTGGAAATGTCTCGGTATCTGGTCGTCGTGGAGGAGGTACATCATGAGCTATCTCCGTAATTGGCTCTTCAAAGGTCCAGCTTTCTGGATCATCCGCTGAGGCTTGAGCATTGCCTAAAGTGCCATCATCCCTATTCGAAACTTGGCGGCCATGTGCATCGAACGTGTGTGTTACTTTTTCTACTTGTTCTTCAGGTATATGGGCGAAGCTTTGCTGTGCTTGCATCTGCTGCTGTTGGCCCAAGAATTCGGTTGGCGGCCCAGAGAGCTGCTGAAGGGGCACCTGGCTGGAGTGTTCCCGAGTCATGTGTGGGGCTTGATGGAAGTGTTGCGGCTGGTGTGCGAGATGTTGTAGCTCAGCGGAAGTAGGAATATTTGGCGGTTGATGATTAGGCATAGAGGTACCTGGCATGGTGGGAAGTTGCGATTGCATCTTTTGGCGGTGCTGCTGAAGATAGATCTCCTCTATCGAAGCATCCCCATGGTTGAGAAAACCAGAGCCATTCCCCAATCCATGAAGACCTGACTGCGGGACAGGCTGGGCAGGTGGAGTGAGTAGGTACGTCAATTCTTCCACCATTCTTGTAAGCTTAACTTTGGCCTGCTCACGAAGGTTATCTCGTTCCGCTTCGGCGCGCTCCGATAGTTCAGGATCAACGTCAAGGAAGGAGTTGTGGTGCTTGTTCGGGGCTACAAAACAGTTAGCATCCTCAAGGGTATTAGATGGATCAGAGCGAAGAAAGCAAGGCGCACGCTTCTTGGGTCTCGTACTCTTCGAGGTCGCTTTGGCCTTCTCCTTGTCGTCGGCCGCTGCTTGGGCATCTCCAGCACCAGACTTGTTCTTGGCCCGCTCATTGAGCAATGCCTGCTCGAGCATGCGGACATGCTTGTTTAGCTGGTCGTTCAGCCTCTTTGCGCTGCGCACCTCACCCTCCTGTTTTGCGATTTTTGCCTTCATCTCTGCGCGTTCAATGTCCCAGGCGTTCCTCGCGCGCTCATGGTTGTGCCACTCCAGCTGCAGGAAGCGCATAACACCTGCAATGCGTGTCAGTGAATGGAGGGCCATGTGTTGCCATGACGTCTGGCTTCTTACCCTGCAGCGTGTACTCAGTCCCGTTTGGCACACTGCCGTCTCCTCCGCCGGCGGCGCCGCCCGCATTCATGGCCGAGGACGACTGCCATGCCATGACGGAGCGTCTCTTCTTCTGTGTCGTGTGTCGTCAGGCGGACTGCGAGCGTTGACATGCGGCGTCGGCGTCGGCGTCGGCGAGGGCGTTGTCGAAGAATAGCTGGCCGGAACGGGGAGCTCGGACGTTTCCCTGGGGGTGCGCTCGGGCCTACGGGAAGGGGGGGAGGAGGTGCGACGCGATGGGGCAGGCGGGGTGCGCAAAGACGGGTGAAAGCCTGCGCAATGCGACTTTCAGCGACTCTCGCTTTTGATCCGCGGATTGCAGTGGGAAAAGGGAGCTGTCAACCCGCGAGGTGCTCGTCGACGGTTAGGGCCAAGCATTGGCGCCTTGCCCTATCTAGCCTAGCCTAGTGCACGGTTCATCCGCTATCCATCGCAAAGCGACCTCAACATTTGCGGCAATCATCGATGCTATCCGCATTTTATCTTGTGCTCTATTGCTAACGCCAGCATGTACATCCAGATGCATATGATAGGCTGTATCTTTAAAGCATATTCTCGGTTCTGGACCCTTGGCCTATCTAATCTCCAACCGACAAGCCGCCTGTATACCCGTCTCCAGGACTAAGCTCAAGCCTACAACGTAAGCAAGGTCCACTTCACAGTTGCATATCTCAATCAACGGCAATCCTACTCTCCCACAGTCCGTTGATGTAGAGGTTTACTTAAGCTCCTTGAGCCGCAAGGGAGCTTTCTATGATGTGCTCCCTTCATTCCTCTTCACATGCTAAAGGTTTGAAATTTTTCTTCTTTCTGCCTGGCCAAGCCGTCTACATTTTCAGCACAGTCATCTCCCGTCTGTTGAAGTCTCATTTCTCTCTTTGTCAGCTTCTTTTGTTTCCTTTTGTCAAATCACTTGTCCGTCACAACTTTGTCAAGCGCGTAACTGTAGGCAACACCGACCACATTCTCTCACCTCACAGCAAAACGCCACCGCTCGGAAAGGTATAAAGGCAGGCTAAGTCACCCGCTCTAAAGCAAAGCCCTCTTCGTAAGAGAAGGCCCCTTCGCGAACCAGCGCCAGGACTCCTCGCGCCAAGCCAGTCACGTGGACACACCAACCGAGTCGATTACCTATTCGGACTAACGCGCCTGAGGCCTTAGAACCACAACAAGAGCATTCCCTTCACCTTCCCCAGCCACCCCACCGACCACCACACCCACAACATCGAACGCGACGTCGAACACATCGCATCCCAGTCGCGCATCCCTATCGATAACATTGACAACTTGAACCATCCGATAGAAACTCAGCAAACATGCCCGGCGGCAAAGGTACGCGCCTGACTCCGCAGCCTGCCCTAGCAATGGCGTGGTGAAGCTTACAAGTTCTGTAGGAAAAACCGGTGGTAAAACGGGTGGAAAAGGCGACTCGCACGCCAAAACCACAAAGTCGCACTCCGCAAAGGCTGGTCTCCAGGTAAGCAATCCCGTAGAATAACCCCTCCTCGCAACAACAGTAGCGCATGCACCTGTCTTGTGTGCCACGGCATCGTATCACAACAACGCGCTGACACGGGCATCGCATGCATAGTTCCCCTGCGGTCGCATAAAGCGTCACCTGCGAACCATCACCCGCCAGAAGACGCGCATCGGCGCCAAAGCCTCCATCTACCTGACCGCGGTCCTCGAATACTTGACTGCCGAAGTCCTCGAGCTCGCAGGCAACGCTGCCAAGGATCTCAAGGTCAAGCGCATCACGCCGCGCCACTTGCAGCTTGCCATCCGCGGTGACGAGGAGCTCGACACGCTCATCCGCGCCACCATCGCCTTTGGAGGTGTTCTGCCGCACATCAACCGCGCGCTGCTACTCAAGGTCGAGCAGAGGAAGAAAGGTAAGGCCTTGGAGGCCTAGATGAAGGCACTGTCATGTCAATCCTTTTTCACCGCATGAACGCGTGGCAAAACCCCGGGATTCCAGACCCAAAACAAAGTGGCCGGCTGCTAGGCATCTTAGGAACCCCATCGCTCGCTCGCTGCAACCACGGTAATGCCCCCAAAAGGCCAGGAATGGAAATGGAATGATTGCAGGATAGGAACCTCCCCTCTTTCCTTGTTGTTCAGGCAACTTGTTTACTCCCCTTTCACTTGCGAGCTAGCTAGCTACCTAGATAGGCACGTTTGAGTATGTGCGAGTGTGCGTATGCGTATGAGTATGCGTATGCGTTGTGTGCGTGTCTGTGTTTTGCAGGAAATAGGGAAAGTCATTGCAACACTCTCCCCTTACCTTTTGATTTTTTCCCTTTTAATGTGGTCTTAAACAGGCATGGGCTCTTTTCGATGGCGAGGTGGGGAGCAAACTGGTGTTTGTTGGGGTGCTGCGAAATGGGTTTTCCTTTTTTTTTTTACATGCTCTCCTTTTGCTTTTGGTTGGTTGGGGCCTGAGGGTCTTTTTTGGGGTCGGGCTTCGTTTGACAATGGGATTATGTAGTAACAAACAGTAAAGCCATCAAAAGACCTTTGTCGCGCCATGTCCGGAAAGAAAAAAAAAAGCACTTTGGTCTACCCTGCTTGTGATTTGGTGGCCTGCTCTAATGACTGCGTTTACACTCTTCTTTGCTGATGGGGCTCGATGCTCGGCTTCATGTACGTGCAGCAGAAGTTTGAGGGCAAAACACGGGTAGACTCATTCCATAATAGTTCCAGTGAGAGCTAGCACGTGAAAGATACCAGAGCAGGGTACCCCATATATTATCGGAACCGGTATTACAATACATACTTTGTAGCGAGCGATGTTTATCCCCCAGCGCAACAAAAGCCCTTTCCCCCCACCACCAGCAACAACAAACTTTCCTAGATGTAAATGTAAATGTAACTAACCAATCTTTATCGAGACTAAGAATAAGAAACAGAACACATGAATAAAAAGAGAAAAAAAAGCAAACAAAACGCAAAGCTCAGCAACAAACTTGTTCCGCAAAGCCCCAAATGGTCGTAGGTATTAAAAGGCCAGCCGTCTCGTATACATGTAGGCGGCGAAAGCTGGAGAAGAGGTGAATAAAAAGGTGGAACACAACAGCGCCGTGCGATGATTGCCAAAAGGGACCGGCGACAGAGGCACGCAGAACGCGGAAAGCCATGCGGGGGTATAGACAGTGAGTTGAATGCGGGGATCGTGATTCGTGTGCTTGCGCACTTGACACGCTCTTGTTCTTGGTTTATACCGAGCGGTCGGGATCGTTGACGCTGATATGCAGATAGTCCCCAGAGGGGACAAGGTATCTCGTCGTTGCGGGTCGTGGTCGGATGCAGAGGCGTCATCGTCGTCGAAGTGTGTTCGGTCGCGAAAAGAAGAATCGAATAAACCCAAGGCAAAGGAGGAAGAAGAGAAGACGGGGTTGCAAGCTGCTCGAGCTAAACGCAGTCTGTTCCGTGGGTGCTTGTCAGGGAGAAGCGACATGCTGGGCACATGTGTACACACACCTAGGCCCAGCCTGCGTTGCTTGGGAGCTAACGCGTGCCAGGTTTGGGCGTGTACAGCAGGCGTCGAGCCATGAAGCGATATCCGACCAAAGAACAGACTGGGAAAAGTCTTGAGCAAAACCCCCCATGCAACATGCCAACAAAACTAATACATTCCATCGTGGTGATGGAAAAATTCAAAAGACAACAGCAGAGATCCAATATATCCATGAAATGCTTTTTCAGTACCCAAATCAAAATGCGAGATCAGGAGCCCGAGCTCCGTTGGATGTTCTCTCTACTGTCGTTGCGTCATTCTTCGTATACGTCGTGAGAGTTAGGTAGTCCTGAGCGAGGCCAAGTACATCGAGGCCGTAATGTCATCATCTCTCGTTTAGATATTCCACCACCTCGGTCATAGAACGAACACATGATGGTGCTGGAGAGCCTAGTCCCAATTTTCCAGCTAGAAGCTCATTGTCCAACGAGTATCTCTACGTTGGACTGCGACGACATTTCATCGCTGCCACGACCTTGGTGGCCATTCTGTCGAGGGCGGGCGAATCCACTACCCCGTTCGGGGACTGGACCGCGCGGTTGCCTAGAGGGGCGGTCGTCGTAGTTACCGCCAAAGGTTCGGTGACCTCCAATAGGGCCAGGGTTGTCCCAAGAAGTCATCTGTCGTAGAGACCGCGGGCTGCCGCCTTGTCCAAAGCCAGAACCAATCTGCATGCGGTTCATCTCCCGCTCCAGCATGCTTTCATTTTGTTGCGCCATAGAACCTGTGGTGGGGGTACCATTCGGGTTCGTTGACGTCGCGCCACCCGTGAATGCCAGCCCTTCAAGATTCGGTGCACCAAGGCGACCAATAGGGTGGCTCGCAGTTGAGGGTGCTGGAGAAGGAGTATAGGATCGGAGATCAGCATACGATTTGGCAGCTCGCAGATTGGGCGCTGCGGCCAAGCCCCCTGGGGAATCAGGGAACCCGAGCAATCCCGAGGGTTGTCGTCCGAAGACATTGTAGAAGTTTTCTGACCCGCGAACGTCGCTGAAGTCCGTGGTTGCGGCACGGTTGAGACCGCGACGTGGCTGCTCTGTGGCGTGGTTCGACGGCATCTGCGGCATGGGTGGGCTCAGACCTTGGCTGTCATGCACCTTGAAGACGTGCAGTTGGCGTTGGGCACTATCACCCTTTGACACGTGCGCAAGGCCTAGCTGATGCGCAAGTGTGTGAACGATGCGTCGCTGGCTGGGAGACAAAGTAGAAGGAAAGGTCATGCTTTCACGCTCGACGGACTCTTTGAAAATCAAGAGCTGCGAGTAGAACTGGAGAACTTGCGGGTCGTTGAGATCGACTTCTAGATGCAAAGTCAATGATTGAACATTGGCATACATGGCACGCAGCTTACCAGGCTTCTGTCCTCGCATCCCTGAGACTGGCGAGGGAGATGTTGCTGGAATATGAGACGCGAGCGAGCCATACGAAGGCTGTGTCTGCAGGCTACCTCCCATGGGGCGGTGTTGCTCCTCAAGCTGTCCTCGGCGTTCTCTTTTCTCGCGTTCAATCCGTTCGCGCTCGGCAATGGGCAGCATCTTCTTGTATTCCACCCGCAGCTTTCGGCCGTGGAGCTCAAAGTGGTTCATGGCGTCAATGACCTGAGCGGTTTCCTCGGCGGTAGTAAAATTTGCAAAGGCGAGACCCCGAAAGACGCCATTGTCAAAGTGATAGTTGAAGGCGTAGGGAAGGGGCAGCCGAAGGTCGGTCATCAGCTGCACCAGCTGCTCCTTCTTCACCGCGAAGGGGATGTTTTTGATGACGATGGCGGTTGGGATGAGCTCCTCGTCAACATCATGCGAGAATTGGTTGTTTTGCTGCATGGCGGGGTTCAAAAGAGAACCCTGGTGGTTGTTGCCCAGGCCAGGAAGGGCGAAGGTTGGGAGACCTTGAGATTGGTCCAGCCATCCCTAAGCATATGCATCAGCACCGCAGTCTTCTCTCGTATCAATGGTCAGTGACTTACCGATGGCAGCGCACTGCGACCACGGCCCTGCTGCTTCATGCGGGAACCGGCGCCGCCGAGGGCGCCGAGGGTATTCTGGCCGAAAGCATTTGCGTTCCAGGCCGGCGTGCCCATGTCGTAGTTGTATGCCGAATGGATGGTGGCATTCAGACGGTCGTAGTTGCGCGGCTGGTCGTAGCCACGGGCGTGGTCCTCTGCCGTGTACAGGCCGCCGGGCGGGAGCTGGCCGTATGCGTCGAACTGGCGCGAGGGTTGGCGGTGAAGGGTCTGCGGCTGGTGGCGGTGCGAGCCGGGCGACCGCGACGAGGGCGGGTCGTATGCAGAGTACATGATGGGGGGGAGGGAGGGGGGGGGGGAGGTGGTGGTGCGGTGTGAGCTGGGGAAGATCGGGGTGGAAAATTAGGGCAGCCGTGAGGTGGTTTAGTACATTGGGCGCCAAGGCCAGGCGCGCGCAGGATCAAGAGCACAAGGTGTGGGAGCAGGCTACGAGGAGAGCGAGGCCAGGCCTGTGTTCGAAGGGCCGCTAGAAGCTAGAAGCTGAGGCAGTAGAATAGGGGACAGGCGTTGCCGCAGGTAGAGCTGGAGAAGGGCGGGCACGGTGATGAGCAGCGCGGTGCGCGTCTGGCTAAGGACAGGGTTGGCGTCCTTTCTCCTTTTGCAGGCCGGCGGTGGTGGGTAATGAGCCGCAGCAGCACGGTGGGTCGCAAATCCGACGGGCTGCAACGAGACGTCAGCGCACAATATCGCCCGCTCGCGAGGGCGGCGCAGGAGACAGGCGACTTGGGGAGATTGAGGCGGGCGAGCGGGGGGCGAGAGGGAGCAGAGCAGAGCAGCGGAGAGGACGGGGACGAGGACGAGGACGAGGACGAGGACGAGGACGAGGACTGCGGCCAGAGGCAGCGTGTGCGAAAACAGAGAGGCCCGTCTTGGGACCCGCTAGCGGCGGGGATGACGGCCTGCAGGCTGGCAGCTGGGTGGCAGCTGGGTAGGCACTGGGCGGGTGCTGGATGCTGGATGCTGGGAGATGTGCTTGGTGCTGGGTGCTGGGGGAGCTGGGAGCTGGGTTGGTCCGGCACCACGCGTACAAGTACTGCGGCGGCGACGCTTTGTATACATACAGTCCCTCCTCACTCTCACAATCCTCTCTCGACAGACAACTTGCCTGCCCGTGTCAGCGCATGCGAGGGCGGCCGACTCAGGCCCGTGGTTTCATTCTCACAGACGACGACAGCGGCAGACGAGGCGCGACGGGCTCCGCCGCTGTGATGCCCCCCTGGTCATCCATTGGCTCTCGTGCCTCATGTCTCTCGTCGTTTGCCCCCCCTATCAATAAAAAGCCTCTCTCTACGGCCGCGCCAGTCTCGCTGCCCTGGTACGCTTGCTTTGTACCCTTTTACCCTGCCCCGTCTCAGAGCGCCCGTCGCCGGGCCATGTACCGTGTGTTCTTTGTACTTTAGACACAGTACGTGCATAGTACGGCAGCAGCCTCACTGGCCGGGCCCCTGACACACAACCAGCGGCGCCCGCCGGCATATCCAAACAGCCAACTATGTACACACAAGTACTGTGGCACGCCTCACCACGGACGCGTCCCGCTGTCTGCGTCGGCGCCCACGCTTGGCCATGTCACCGTGCCTCAGCCTGTGGCGGGCCGTAGCCGTCGCGCCGCTCTATCTAGTGTGCCTGCAATTTAGCTCGCCTTGGGTCTGGGACTGGAACTGGGACAGGCACGGAGACGGGCACAAAGCCATGCACGCTGTCTCTCTACTACCTGCTACGTGCATCAGACATTCCTTTTGCAGACGTGAACCACAACAAGTGCTCGCAAAGTGTGCAAAGCAAGCATTCTGCCTATATTGCTAGCTTGGGGGGGGCGCGGGGTCGGAGGGGGGAAGGGGGGGGGGAAAGCTGGTGGCTGCATGCTCAGAGCTCTACAAGTAGGGGAAGGGAGCTTGGGTCAGCCCCGGTGCATCAGCTGGCCAACCCACGTCGCCACCGAACCTCTCTCTCCCTGCCCATTCGGTCCTTCATGAGGCTCTGCAGCATCTTGCTGGGAGCGCAGAGCCGGAGCACTGCATGGCATTGGCTGCTGCTTTCCCCCCGACTGCTGCGTAGATTTATGGGTGGCATGGAGGGGGGACACGTGCTATTGGCCCTCCCCCAAGCTCACCCCGATGGACAGACGTACACGAGCGCTATTGCGCAAGAAGGCTGCCACGGGGTCACACCGATGCTCAGATGTCTGCACACGCGCACCCAAGAGGTCACGGCCAGCGACAAGCGGGTTGCACGGCAGACGCGCTGCCTGTGCTGCGTTTCATTCGAGCATGGCGGACACGGCGCAGTGTCATCGCAGCCGCCCCGACCCGTCACGGCCGCTGCGCCCGCTGCTCGTCCTTCCGACTGGCCGGAGACGCACAAGATTTCCCAGGATCGCTGCACCGCGCATGCCATCGCAGTCACCTGACCCTAGCGAGTCGACGCCCGTACGAGCCCTCTGCCTCTGCCACCGACCTTGGCCCTCATCCAGCGACGCCTCATTGCGCCTGGACCCTGTGTTCCTCTGTACCGTTGTACCTTTTCCGTATCCTGGTCCGCACGGCCTTGGTGAATGCCCTTCATCAACTAACCACGCATCGTAAGCCATGGTGTCTGACTTGGCTCTGCCCCTTTCGTTTCGTTCCGTTCCATCGCACAGTCACTTGTCCCCGACGGTCCAAGCAGCTTTGAACAGCTGTAGCTTGAAGATCGACCATGTAGTAGCCGTCATGTCCAGTACTGTTGCCAACCGGAAACCATCCATCACATAGATGCCAGACAGCGCGCACCAGTCTAGTCGTCCAAGTCCAGAAGGCGCGACCACACTGTCTCTCCAACACGGCGAAACTCTGCACCCGCCTCGAATTGTCCGCTCTGCTCCCAGGCACGCATCGTTTCTGTGTCGTACGGACCATTGACGTCTCCCTCGGGAGCTGTGAGCCAATGGAATTCCCATTTGACCTCTGTAGGCACTGGATTCTTCCAGTCTTCACCTGTCTCACGTTTGTACTGCCGCATGATCACTTCTCGAGGAAGCTCATAGGCATCCTCTATGCCTCGATCAGTCAATCGACTGGCACTCTCGGTAATAGCATCAATAGCCTCTTTCACTTTGGCTGCAGCAGCTGTCTCGGCTGCATCAGGTTCGATGTCCATCTCCTGGGCTTTCTTTCTCCTGCTCCAGTTCGTAGCTTTCTTCTTAGGAGCCGCCTTTCCAAGCCGCACAAGCGCTTCCATGGCCGTCTCGCCAACGTCGAGATACTGAATCATCGTAGAGAGAACATCACTAGTGAGTATGGAGTCCTCTGCTCGCTCACGCTCTCTCCTCTCTGCCTCCCGCTTGTCGTGCGCCTCCTTAGCCCGTTTGATGTCTTTCTTAGACACTCCATCCAGCCAAGCATCCTGCGCAGCTTCGGGGTCGAAGGCTTTCCGCACATAGTTGCCAGCCTCGTCAAAGCGACCCTCTTCCTGTTCAGCCCTCATGTTGAAGGCATCCACCTTGGGAGCATGCTTCTTCTTGCCGCCCGCTCCAATCTCCTCGTCCATTTCGGGGTCAAGCGCATCACGTTCCTCGTCATCGCCACTCTCGCTACTCGAGTCACCTTCGTCCGGTTTCTTGCCCTTTCCAGCGCCGAAATCTACCGCAACATGACCTGTAGCTTTGCTTGAGTTGTCCTGGCCTTCAATTTCATGATCCTCTAGGAACCGCAATTGCTTCTTCTTCCCTTCGCCTCGTCGCGTGTCCTCATCCTGCTCATCGTCCTTATCCTCTTGCGCAAACATGTCATCATCGTCGTCTTCATCTGGCTCAGGGGCGTCCTTTTTACTTCTCCCTTCCGCACGAGCATCGAAATTTTCAGTCGAGCTGTCCGAGTCGTAGCCGTCAATATTCACGGCATTACGCTTGACACCTGCACCCTTGCCAATAACATCAGCCTCGAGAGTCGGATCCTCTTCGTCGTCATTGTCCGGTGCTAGTGTCGAAGGGTTTCGGGGGTCGAAACGTGGTTTCTTCGCGGATGGCTCGTCTGACTCTAGGTGATGTGTGCGAGTGAAATGGTCTCCCGCACGCTTAGGTCGCGCAGCCGAAAAGTTGCTTGGCCCGCCTGCCATATTGTCTAAAGTGTCAGAGCGTTTTGCAAACAAGGGGTCGGTGGTAAGTCCAAGTTCAGGTGTGACGTCTGGTGCTGGGTTTCGAGAGCTTGGAGCTTGGACCAATCGTGGCGTCGTTCCGCTCCGACGCGCCGATGCATTGATGGCGAAAGTAGCCTACCGTAGCGTTACCTAGCACCTAGTGTTCGTCATTAGCATCCTTGGACAGCGACAACTAAATCTCAACCTCAGACTGCTTTCCCTACTTCTTTCACTGATTAGCTCGGTATACAACGCGCTTTCCTTCACTGCCGACCCGCGCTTGCCTTGTGCAAGGCCCTTGCGCGCAATATGGTAAGAGCAGCCCCGCTACTTCTCTCCACTACAACTGACAAGGCACAAGTTCAACCCCAACTTTTACGACGAGACCGACCCGATGGCCATGTATCAGCAACATATGCACCGTCGAGGAGGCGCTCCGCGGCGGTTTGACGAGTACTTCCGCTGCTACCCCATCGCCATGCTTCCTGGGCCGGAGCGTGAAGAGGCAAACCACGGCGGCAAGGTGTTCCTTCCGCCCAGTGCTCTAGACAAGCTCACAAGGTTACACATCACCTATCCTATGCTCTTTGAGCTCATAAATGGTGCAAAAGACGGGAAGAAGACGCATGCGGGTGTGCTGGAGTTCATAGCGGAGGAAGGGAAGATTTATCTCCCGTACTGGGTAGGCCTGCTGCAGCTCCGGATATTTTGTGCCATGTACTAATGGTGACCACAGCTCATGCAGACTCTACAACTAGAACCTGGCGATCTCATCCAGGTCAAGTCGACAGATCTACCTCTCGGAACCTTCATCAAGCTGCAACCTCAGGACCCTTCTTTCCTCGAGATAACAGATCCCAAAGCGGTGCTAGAAAACGCCTTCCGGAACTTTTCCTGTCTCACAAAAGGTGACATATTCACGTTCTCGTACAACGACAACGTGTACAGCATCGCCGTTCTTGAGGCCAAACCCGAACATGCTAGCAACGCAGTATGTACGCTAGAGACTGATCTATCAGTCGATTTCGCGGCACCACTCGGATACGAAGAACCAAAGCGCACAAGTGGGACAAGCACTCCGCGGAGTGGGAAGGGTGTCATGGCTGGCAAAGGGGGAACGCTCCATTCTCATGGAACCATGGCTCAAGCGATCAACTACGCGGCCATTGCACCTTCATCAACAGCGGCAGCGGCCGGAGCAAAGGCCACTTCGTCGAACTTTCTTTCGACTGGACATAAGTTGACCTCTAAGAGAGGCAGTAAAGCACCAACACCACAAGCCTCGACGCCCGTTGCCGGCCATTCTACAAACGCACCGCCACCAACAATACGGAGAACAAATGGACCGCAGCCTCTCCGGTTAGCCCCTGGAAAGCTTTTCTTTGGGTACGAGATCAAGCCGCTGAAGAAGAAGGACGGCGATCAAGAGGATGAGGAATCGAAGAACTTTGAAGGTCAAGGGCAGACACTTCGGAAAAAGAAGGATAACAAATGATGTGGTTGGCAGAAGCCTGATAAATAGGCTCGGTGAATGAATGGGATGGTAATTGCTTAGCTCTATACAGCCTCAAAGCATTCAATGGCGCTGGCATAAGATTAGGAAGGATTGGCTTCAGGAGTTTAGAATCCAGACAATGCGTCTGAGGGGATGGGATTTCGTCATCATATCATATGCGTGAGCCTCATAGAGTATACTAGCATTGATGGTGTAACTTTTATTCATCCAGTTGTAATGAAGTTTAGGACCTCAAATCCCACACCCAGAAAGAAAAGTCCACCTGCTACCTAGAACTAATCGAATTCGTAGTGCTGCTGGTAGCCATGCATCTCAAAAACCCTCGCCGAGTAATCCGCCCCTTGACATGTGCGATCCAAATCCGACATGTCTCGCATATCTAACTCGCACTCTCGAAGAGGGCCGCACGATGAACCGTATTGTGCTGTCCGTAGAGCAAAAACCCCTAGATACAGCCTTCCTCCTGCTTAACACCGCCCAAATCAATCTCGGGACCATCCGCCTCCTCCTCCTTCCCCTCCTCGTCGACTATATCCTCGCTCTTGACCTTCTTGCCCCGACCACCCTTAGCCTTCTTGACAACTTTCTCGGCAACCTCCTCATCACTTCCATCAGCAGCAGGAGCAGTAGCAGGAGCAGCGCGCTTCCTGCCGTTGCCCTTGGACTTGTCGCCAGTAGCAGCAGTCGCAGTGGCAGGCGTGCCGTCTGGCATGGGCAAGCCATACTCCGCGTAGATGGCGCGCGCTTCGTTTCTGAGCTTTGGCACCTTTTGGCGGATGCCTTCGTACGAGGCGCCGGCTGAAACTATCAGCAAACGAAGGGCAGGTAGTTATGAGGGGGTTGGGTAAAGGGTGATACGTACGTGGCATTACTTTGACGAATTCTGCGTAGTCTGCTTTTCCGAAGGAGGTGCGGCCTAGGCAGAGGAGGAGGAGCTGAGGGTGAAGGTTGTTAGTTGTAGCTTGGACTAGTAGCCGTGGGTGCAGGTGTTTTAGGTTTTTTAGGAGAGGGGGGATCTGAACGTACTCGTCGCTCGTTCTCAGGGCTCCAGCGGAAGGTCTAGTTAGTAGGTTAGATTGGTGTTTAGTAGTGGGTGGGTTGCTTACTTTGTCGCCATCGCTGTCAGTCTTGTCGGCTTTCGCCGCGGCGGCTTTCTTGGGAGGCATTTTGTTTGGTTGGATCCTGCAATGTCTAGAATCGAGAATGGTGTTGGTGGAAAGAAGATGGGCTGGAATCCCGGGCGAGCTGTATTTATGGTGTGCGAGATGAAGGATCGGGTGAAAGTGAATTGAGCGGGGATATGCGTTCGGAGGAACGTGAGTGAGAACAAAATGGTTGAGAGAAAAGGCGAGAGTGAAGGTGAAAGATGATCCGATGAGTATGGAAATCGAGGGCAGTGAAAGATAGAAAGAGAGGAACTCAAGATGAAAAATGAAACTGAAATCATGACAGCACGAACTATGTTCTACTTTGTCGCAAAGCTCAAAGATCTAAAGAACCCAGATGGAAGTCGCATATACTGGTTTGTTGTGTTGCCTACATGTAGAGCGACGGTGTAGATATTCCTAACAGTAAGGTAATCGTACGAAAATATACCCTCATAGTGTCGAGAGAATGTCCGATCAAAATGTCTCGAAACCGACCTACCTGTTTCCATCTTTCTCTCGAGCAACGCGGGTTCTCATTATAATGGAGTCACATGAAGACTTGTATGCTGCGAGGTTCTGGATTCCGTGACTCCTCACCCTCGGGGCTTGCAGACTAAAAAGACCCGGTTATGGTAATGTGACAGTTGCGTGGAGCCGAGTCGGGTGGCGTCACCGCATGGTCTAAGTCTGGATCCGAAGTGCTGGGAGATCCATGCCAGCAGCGACGTACGTGAGTGGAGGTATAGCGGAAGCCTGTTGCCGACTGTATGATTGACAAGCCTGCATCATAGCATCATCTGTGCTTCATTGCGCATAGCTGATAAGGGACGTTTGAGCGAGCTGTAGAAGAGATCGCACTCAAAATAGCATGGTTCAAGGGTTGTGTCCTAAAATAAAAGCAATGCACTTGGTCGTAAACCGTCAAAGGGAAGAAAATACCTGGGTTTCCGAGAACCGGGCCGATCAGATGTGGGCATAAGGACACACATGGATGGTGTGGCGAGCTGAAGGGCGCCGGGTCTTAGGGCTGAGGGAAAAGTGGGTCTGGACTACCCCTGCTGCCTCAACTACTCAACGTCACTCGACCTATTCCCCGACATCGTCATTTAATATTTGCTTTTCCTACGCATCAGTCGATTACCGAACATATCGACATCGCATTCTCTGATCCTAAACAGACATATGTTCTAACATTGCATCCTCAGCTGTTGTTCGAGAGAAGCAGGCATGTCCCTACTCAAGAGCCCCCACACCTCCTTGTCCCATTATTCCTCAATAACGATTCCGCTGACGAAGCTTCCTACTTCCGTCTTGGAGACCCTGTTCCAATACCACATGCATCCCTGCAAACTTTAAACGCGGTGTAGCAAATGAGCGCTGGCATGCTCATCGGACGCACTGCCACACATGTCTGCCTAAGACACGCATTTCCCACGGAACGCGGAATCGAAAACTGATTTGCCTTTGAACATTTCGCACGAACAAGCCGATACCCACGCGACGTTCTTGGCCGAAATTAGCATCGCGCATCTACGTCGCTCGACATGGCATCCTTCCAACGGAACCAATAATTTCTCTGCGATGGCGCCTTTGCTGGTATTATATAAGTCGGGTAAAGGTGTTCGTAATGACAGCCGGGTCGCGAAGATAACTATTCCCGTCTGAGATCATGAGCTTCGTTTTATCATCTGACACATGCTGCCTTGCGACTTCCTTAAGCTTATTTCATTCGTCGTGTCTCTAAAATGGCATATTCCTTCAACTTAATGCTCGCTCCGCCTACCTCCTTTGTTTTCTGTCCATATCTCCTCATTAAAATCTGCCTACATTCATGTCGTTCAATCTGTTCTCTTTGGAATACTCAAACCACCCGCATCGAAGCGACGTTCCTCCCATTTACGCCAGGCTATCGACACAGCAACATTATGTGTATCCGAGTCATTGAAATCTACCCTGTCTGTGGCTGTACCTACCACATCCACGCCGTTGATGCCTGTCGCGCCTACGGACGACATCCAGTAACCGACAAAATTGTCTACGTTGGCTCTTCTTGCGCCGAGCACAGCGCAAAATGATGTTATCCATAGTGCGCCCCCCACGCTTACCGGAAGAACCTACCGACAAAAGCAAAGTGTTGACTGTACTAGCTCAGACTTACATTTGAGCTCCCAACATGACCTTCTCACGGAAATCGGCACCAAAGCTGGTTTTCAATGACGTTTGATCAACCTGTTTGTACACCTTGCGAGCAACATTATCTGGAAAAGACCCACTCCTTGTACGCGATGATGAGTCACGGCTCCCTAGTGGATACTGGCACAACTCTTCCGAGTGCACCAAAAATCTTTCCCAACACCGAATTCCGATCCTCAACAGTCATCTCAATGTTCTTCGGCTGTCGTGCTGACTAGAGACTGAATGTTTACGGCTGCGACGTTGCAAGAGACCCTTCTCAAGCAAGATTGCTCTGTGGAAATCGATCTCATCAAAGACTCCCAACTAGCCATGCAACGGAAACTTCAGTGAACGATAGACAGACATGGGCTGTCGGAGCCTAAGAATATGACCCAATAATTCACGGGAAGAGTAAATTTTCTATGATATCGGGAGAATCCCCCTAATGGTAAGCTGTTCATTTTAAGAAGTAGCCTGCTGGTATCTAAGTGGGTTGGCACTGAAATATCAGTCTGCATCTACAGCACTCGTGGCATGGAAATGTCTTTCTCGGCTGCACGTAGTTCACATTCGGCTTGCATGTCTTAACGAAGATGAGATCCAAATTCAAACTTTCTTCCTGTATTACGAAATTATGAGCACTAGAAATGTTGCTATGTACGTATTTTTCGATATGGAAATGATTCCGTATATTCAAAACCACCTGTCAGGCTACGATTTGATGGGCAACAAGATAGTTGATGCAGTGTAATCAGGCAGACCAGTCAGTCGCAATTGGGCCTCTCTTACTTCGTGGTGTTGTATACATGACTTGTGAGAATGTATATATGTGTCACAGGCTACTAAGAAACCTGAACAACATGAACAAAGTTTATTAAAATGCATCGACCACAAGTTCAGATGTCTTCAGTACTCAAATGTACTTGTCACGATGCGGGATTAGCGGCTTGGCATAACGGAACAACCTTCGGCCCGGGAGCTGGAGCTAAATCGAAATTCTCGTAGGACGCAAAAACTCTCAAGTGCTTGCAGCGTGATCTGAGCCACACCACCGCAACGTCAATCACAATGGCCCTCGTTCAAACCGACCCAGACGCATACACTATCAAGCCGGCGGCTCACGCGCCCGCGATTGATACCAGCGACTGGCCGCTTCTCCTCAAAAATTACAGTGACCGTACGCAACTTTTTCTCAAGCTCTATAGGTTCGGACTGACGCCCTGACAGTGCTTGTTCGAACTGCGCATTATACTCCAATTGTTGCAGGATGCAATCCTCTCAACCGCGACCTTAAGCAGTACATCAGCTCGGGTGTGATCAACTTAGACAAGCCCTCGAACCCCTCGAGTCATGAAGTCGTCGCATGGATCAAGCGTATATTGAGGTATGAAGGTGATGAATGTAGCTAGGCTAGAGCTCTATTAACAGACAGATAGGGTTGAGAAGACTGGTCACAGCGGCACTCTTGATCCCAAGGTTACCGGATGTCTCATTGTCTGCGTCGACCGAGCGACCCGTCTCGTCAAGTCCCAGCAGGGTGCTGGAAAAGAATACGTTTGCGTCATCCGTCTTCATGATAAGATTCCTGGAGGCGAAGCTCAATTCGCTCGCGCCTTAGAGACACTCACTGGTGCCCTATTCCAGCGACCACCGCTCATCTCTGCGGTCAAGCGACAGCTTCGTATCCGAACTATTCATGAGAGCAAAGTCTACGAATTCGACAATGAGAGGCAGCTTGGTGTATTTTGGGTGAGCTGTGAGGCAGGAACTTATATTCGTACACTTTGCGTCCATCTTGGTCTTCTGCTTGGTGTTGGTGCGCACATGCAAGAGCTTAGGCGAGTGAGGAGTGGAGCTATGGACGAGACGAAGGGCATGGTCACCCTACACGACGTTCTTGATGCCCAGTGGTTGCACGACAACGCCCGAGACGAGGAATATCTTCGTCACGTCATCTCGCCCTTGGAGAGTCTATTGACAAGCTATAAGCGAGTTGTTGTGAAGGATAGCTCTGTGAATGCTATCTGCTATGGTGCCAAGCTCATGATACCGGGCTTGCTCCGCTTTGGTAAGTTTGTCGCTGCTTGGGATAAGATGAATACTAATCATTCCTGCAGAGAAGGGCATTGAGCTTCATGAGGAGATTGTGCTCATGACCACTAAGGGAGAGGCCATCGCTCTTGCGTATGCTCAAATGTCAGCTGTCGAGATGTCAACTTGTGATCACGGTGTCGTTGCACGGATCAAGCGTGTCATAATGGAACGCGATCTGTACCCTCGACGATGGGGTCTTGGTGCAGTTGCGACAGAGAAGAAGAAGATGAAGGAGAACGGTACCCTTGATGTCAGTCTACACAGTTTAGGTGTTTGAGCTTTGGCTAACTGGTGACAGAAATTCGGTCGACCGAATGAAAAGACCCCTGCCCAATGGACCAGTGGATACAAGGACTTCAGCCAACCTGCTGACGGTTCCACGACCGCGGTCGCAGAGACTACCACCACAAGCGATGTCTTAGCGGCACCCCCCGTTCCACCAAATGGTGCTACCGCCGACGAAGAGGACGAGGCTGATGCGGATAAGAGCAAGAAGCGCAAGCGCCATGAAGGCGAGACGGCAGAAGAAAAGGCGGACCGCAAGCGGAAGAAGAAGGAGAAGAAAGAGAAGAAGGCCGCGAAGAAGGCAACCAAGGGCGACGACTCGGACTCGGACTAACGAGTTGAGCACTCGACCGTGGAATGGTTTGACATGCAAACAGGCCTTCCTTCCATGGTGTTGTCTGCAATCTGGTGTGCAATATCTTTTTCCTCTTTGCTCTTAATGTAGCATACGACAGCGTGTCGAATCTGGCGTTTGTGGGTGGCATTGTGGAGTTCAAGGATCTTGGTGTTTAGGTCGACAGGGATGTTGGAAAGCACCATCGCATTTCTACAAGGATTCGTGTAAAGGGCTCAATTGTGGAGCTGCAGACATTGATGTAGATCGTGCGAGCAGACTCCAAAAAAATCTATATACCCAGAGTGCGCGTCAATTGCGATAATATGTGTGGTGGTGAACCTTCTCGAAGCTTCCATGGTGGGCTAGCTCTGACGTCTTTGGCGATAGCGGTCAAGCTTTGTGGGCCGAGCGCCAAACGGTGGGGAGATTCCCGCAACCTCATGCAATAAAGCAACACGCCCCTCGCACCTCACCGCCCCATTTGCACTTTCGACAACAAATACGAGATACCCCATCATATTTATCCATCTCCATCACAATGGTGAAGGAGACCAAGCTATACGATTCACTGGGTAAGTTGCCTACCTCCACCTACCCCTCCATTGCCCCGGCGGGCAGCCTTCTGGCGGTACACCCATCATTGCTCTCGAGAATTACTTGCTAACATACAATTATAGGCATACAATCGTCCGCTACACAAGATGAGATTAAAAAGGCATATCGCAGGGCAGCGCTGAAGTGGCACCCGGACAAGAACAAGGACAACCCGGACGCTGCCGAGAAGTTCAAAGGTAAGATTCGTCGAAACCTCGCCAATGGTTTTGCAGCTGCTAATACTACTTCTAGAGTGCTCACAAGCGTACGAAATCCTATCTGATCCTGAAAAGCGCAAAACATACGACCAGTATGGTCTCGAATTCCTACTGCGGGGCGGCGCACCTCCACCCGAAGGCGGTGCCGGGCCCGGAGGAAATCCTTTCGAAGCAGGAGGGGGCTTTCCATTCGCAGGCTCAGGCGGAATGCCTGGTGGGACACGAACATTCCACTTCTCCACCGGCGGAGGCAGTGGAGGCGGCTTCCATTTCTCGAACCCAGAGAACATATTCTCGGAGTTTTTGCGGGGCGGTGGAGGAGGTATGGGCGATGAAGATGATTTCGGCAACTTCGGCGGTTTTGGCATGGGAGGTATGCCAGGAGGTATGGGTGGAGGATCGAAGAGAAGAGGTTCAAGGTTCGATGGCGGGAGAAGAGCACCCGCACCCGAAGTCACTGTCGTCGAGAAGCCGCTCCCGGTATCGCTGGAGGAGCTATTTAATGGGACTACGAAGAAGATGAAGATCAAACGGAAGACGTACGACCAAGCGACCGGCAAGCAAAGCACACAAGACCGGATCCTCGAGGTCCCCATCAAGAAGGGTCTCAAGGCTGGCAGCAAGATCAAGTTCTCGGATGTGGGCGATCAGGTAGAAGGCGGGACGCAGGATCTACACTTTATTGTGTCTGAGGTAAGTTCAACTTCATATAAAGGTTCGAGGAGCTGAAGTATCTAACTATACACAGAAACCTCATGCGCTCTTTACTCGCGAAGGCGACGACATCAAGCACACCATCGAACTCGATCTAAAAGAAGCATTGACAGGCTGGTCGCGGACAGTGCAGACGATCGACGGGAAACAAGTCGGCGTCCGTAGCAGTGGACCCACAGGACCGACATTCACCGAGCGCTTCCCGAACCTTGGCATGCCGAAGAGCAAAAAGCCCGGCGAGCGTGGCGATTTCGTCGTTGGCGTGCGCATCAAGTTCCCAACATCCTTGTCGCAGCAACAGAAAGAGCAGCTCAAGCAGATCCTATGAGCAAATCGAGGCCACGTAAAAGCACTGTCTACTCAGAGACACCAAAACACCGCTGACCACCACACAAGCCCGCCACGTCAGGGCAATTATACCTTTCTATACCTGTTTTTTAAGTTTTATTGACCATTAAACTCATCCGCGCTTGGTAAAATGGGCGCCTTTCTCTTCTGAGCGAACGGCGTTGGGTGGTCTTTTCTTGGCATATGGACATCCTCGGATCCTATTTTTCTTTTTTTATACATTATACGAGCTGGCTGGAGATGAGCAGCAGACCACTTAGGTGGATATTTACGACTGGATGAATCAAACGAGGGCGGACGAAGCATGAAGCGACGACGGGGGAATTTAGCATAGTGAACGATTCCTGAATTAATAATTGGTGGAGCAAAGAATTACCTTGCTCTTTCCACACAATTTCTCTTCTCGACCCTAGTTTTGGTTCTTTCTTCAGCCTGCTTGCCGCTGACTCGATGCGTTCATCCACAGGCGAGCGCTGTCTCTCCCCTTGTGCTTATTTCTCAAACCTGCCGCGCCTCAGGATCCCAGACGAAGATGCCGGATCCGATCGAAACACCAAACACCCGTTCAACCAGATCTCTGCATGTTCTGACATTACAAGAGAGAATTTACCGACGGTAAGATGGCGTTTGATTGCTGCGGCACCATGTTTTCGTGAGGCTGGTGCAAGGACTTTATAAGCGACAGGTTTGATGAGGATTGTTTGGGCTTTCCAAGGCTCTGGCGTACGGTGTGTGCACGCCCGTGTATATATATATTGCTAGCGTGTAGCTTTTCAGGTTCTCAATCTACGAATTACTAGTGTGTATATCTGATCGGTTCGTGTCGTGTCCATCTCTTTTCGTCATTCGTTGATCGAATCTCTACCTTCCATTCGCTTTCCTTTGTACGACCTATTATTTTCATCCTGTTTATACTTTACTTCGATCCTTTTCTTATATCCACGATTACTTATTAAGAATCGTCATCCTATCCAATCAAATCAGCAATGCTCTTCAAACTCCTCCTCGCCTGTGCCATTGCGGCAACATCAACATCTGCCCTTCCCCAACAGACTGTTTCCGGCAGCGAAGTAACTGGAACAACATGCCTTGACACGTCAATGTAAATCCCCTACCATCACCTATCCACCATTTCTCAGCTAACAAAATACTCCCTAGCGCCTTCGATACCCACTCTACCAATGTCGCCATCCTCGGCATCTGCGGTGGCATCGCAGGAAGCATTCAGAAATGCGGCGGCAACCCTACATCTACAACAGGTGCTAGCGGAACCAGTCTTTTCACGCTGAATGCAACGGATGCGGGTTCAACCATTAATATCAGTAAGGGGAGGTGGGAGAGGTGTATTAAAGCGGCGCAGTTGACTTGTCCGCAAGGGAGTTTTGAGAGTACATGTGTGGGTGGGGCGACGCCGAGCGGGGATGTGAGTTTTAGTTTGACAGAGGCATAGAGATGATAGGGATTTGGGAAGATGTGTGGAAGTTTGTACATTTGCACAGAATGTGCGTGAATACATACCAGACCGGACTATAACACAATGAAGTACTCTATGTTCTATTTTCCCGGTCATCTTATCTATAGAGGTAGTGTGACTCTTTCATATCATCATACTCTCCGCAATAATTTTATACTCTTTCCTCTTCTTCCTCCACTTGGGATTGACCTTCACTTTGAGCAGGCCGATCCATTTTGCTAAGACTGGAAGGACGTACTTCTCGCCGACATACGCGATCGAGAAGTTGCCGAGTCCGAGCACAAGCAAAAACACCTTGAACGCCGCACCCATGAACGTAAGCTGCATTACATTGACGAGCCACTGCGCCGGATCGAACAGCATGTAGCATGTAATGATCAGGGTTATCAGAATCGTGATGACGAAGGGCAAGTTCTGTGACATAGGTTGGCGAAAGGGACGTCCGACCGAGAGCACGATGGCAGATAGAATGTACTGGAAGCAAGAAACGAGGAAGAGAGCCGTGTTTTGTGAATTTAGGGCGTTGGACTTGTCTTTATCCACGACTGGCGGCTGATACCATGGCTGCTGCTGCACGTATCTGAAAGCAATAGCCTGGGTGAGGATGCAGAGTACTATCTGTCCCAGCAACGGCGTCAGGACTTTTCTTGAGACAAGGCTTGCCGTTGGCCGTTTCCTTGAAAGTTGTGGGTAAGCTCCTGACCAGCCCATGAAGATGGCAATGGGAAGGATGAGTAGCAAGTCAATGAATAGGAACTGAAAGTCGCCGAGATTGGACGCCGAAGCGTAGAGGAAGCTGACGGAGGTAAATTGGATGGCAGAGTACAAGCTCATGTACTTAAAGCAACTGAAGCTAGTGACTAATGCAGCACGACCTTCTTTGATGACCTGAGGTACGCAAGAGATGTCGAAGACGCGACTAGTGAACGGAGCAGCGACGGAGGCTTCTGCCTCGGAGAGAGAGATGCCGACGTCGGCAGCTTTCAGGGCACCACAATCATTTGCGCCGTCGCCACAAAAGCCCGCACAGTAATCGATACTTTGCAGCTTCTCCACAAGCTCATGTTTCTCATCAGGTGACATGCGGGCAAATACTTGTCCGCAGACGAGCATTTCTCGCAACACCTTCTCAGAGGCGAAGTCGATTATCCAGCGGAAAACGTCTCCACTGACAGCTAGAGAGTAGTTTCTAAGGTTGGAGATGTCGTATGGTAAGGAAACGTCGGCGTCGGCTGGTGGAGGAAGAGGTTTGAGCGTATTTTCATCCAATTTGAACACGGGATCATCAACACTTTCCCAACTAAGCGTAGCTAGCGCAGTCCGGGAATCGCCTTCAAGGAAATGCGGCACGAAGCAGTGAGCTGTCCTGTTGATAAGACCGCATTCACGGGCAACACTGATGGCTGTAAGGATGTTATCGCCCGTGCACATGACAGTCCGAATGTTTGCTCTTCCTAGCTCCTCGATGATTGGTGTGGTGCTTGGTTTGAGCTTGTTTTCGAAAATGATGAAGCCGACGAATTCAAGTCCGCTTTCTGCATCCTCTCGCTTCATCTTCTGCATTTTGAGCCAATTGAGCTTGAGAGTTTTAGTCGCACAAGCGATGACGCGGAATCCTTTGTGAGTATAGTATGCCAGAAGTTCTTCGTAATCTGTGGGAAAAGTATCGGCTCGGCAGATTTCCTTCATGCACTCCGGGGCGCCCTTTACATAGACCTGGCCTGTTTTCGAGCCGAATTGCCGGACAATGACACTTGCCCTCCTTAGTTGCGAGACGAATTCGAAGGATTTCAATACGCCTAGTTCTATCGGCTTTCTATTCTCATCGTCCTCGTGGTCGTCGATATCGTATTCTCTCCCTGGCGGCGGTCTGGCAACAGAAGGTCGTAGCTTATCCTGATCGTCGTCTCCGCCAGAGCTCTGTTCGCCTTCCGTGAAGTTCCAGCCGGTGAAGTCGAACATTTTAACGTCAAGAGGATCACCTACGAGCTCGTCGTCTACCACACGCAAGGAATGGCAGGTGGCCATCGTGTAGAGTATAGCCTTATGGAACGAATAGTCGACGGTCGGGTCGCGGTCATATCGCGAGCCAGGGAGGACATCCACCGTGTCCGTGAGGATCTCACTGAACCTATTTGCAGGCCGCTCAGCTACCCGGACACCTAAGACGTCCAGGCCTTCTTCTGTAAGAGTTCCGGTCTTGTCGAAGCACACAACGTCCAGCTTGCCTCCCACGTTGACTCGTTGAGGACTGATGCAAAAAATTTGTTTCTGCTTGAGGCGAGATAGAGCAAAATTGGTCCCAATGGTCAGCGTAGCCGGAAGGGCCGGAGGAACAATAATGGTGATCAGATCGAGCGCGCGGACGACGATCAGATGCCATGCCAGGCCAAAGTGTATGAAGTTGACGAATGATGCGACAAATCCTATCATGGCAACGCCTCCCATAACGGAGATGTAGCGGAAGGAGTCCCGGTAGAACTTGAACCCTGATGGTTTAGGAAAGAGCATTGACCGTACCAAAGCACCTTTAGTAGTATTAAAACCTGTTCGTACAACCATAGCCAAAGCAGCCGCTTCCTCGTCGTTGTCATCGTGAGGTCTTCGGGCTCGTATGATTTTTGTACCGCAGAAGAGCATGTGACGGGCAACCTCTGGATGTATGGTTGATGCGCTTAGATCGAGCAGTTCCAGCGATTCGTTCGTTGTTGGGATCTTTGACACAGGCACAGACTCGCCAGTGAGCATGCTTTCGTTGACAATGCAGTCACCTGAGAGCAACAGGCTATCGCATGGAAATTGCAAGAGCGAAGGATCCGTGACCTCGTAGACATCACCCGGAACTAAATCCCCAGATTCAACGGTCCTCCAAAAGCCATTCCGGAGCACGCGTACATCGCATTCGAACCGTGACACTTCACGGAGCCTTCTCATTGTGGCTCTCGTATCAATGACTGTAGTAGTGATACTGACCACAGAAATGATAAAGATACAAGCCGCGTAGTAATAATACTCGTCTAGGGACCAGAGAATTAGACTCGCAATCTGGAAAACGTAGAAAGGGTGGAAGGCCTCATCCACCAGCAATTGGCCAATGGATTTCTGTGCAATATCAATTGCATTACGCCCGAAAACGAGCTCACGATTGTCTCGCTCTTCGCTATCGAGGCCCTCGCGAAGAGCGGTTATATCAGTCCATGCTGGGTCTTTCCATGTGTTTGCCAGGACAAACTTATCCTTCAGCGGATGGTAGCAAAAGCGGATGTAGCGATAGTCTAGGCTGCGAAGCTGCTTTATGACCGGGTCCGAGTCTTCGTCGTAGTTGCTTTGGCGTCCCTTCTCCGGATCTCCGAATACAGTTGATAGCGAGCGTCCATAAATGTCCGCTTGCACTGACTGGACAGAAAATTCACCCCACTGATTCTCAACAACCACCCAATCACACTCTTTGAGAGGGGCCGGCCGCCCTGTCAAACCCACCCTCCAACTTGGTAGCCACCGGAAGACAAGCCAAGCTAATCCGGCAGTTACTGTGCACAGGAGTGCGTAGATGCCAAATCCAATAGTGGAGGTCTTGAAGCCTGCTATGACAATTGTCAAGTCCTCTGTAAGGATATATATCTTCTGGTTGACCCTTCGTCCTCTGTAGCCATCACCTGAGCCTGCGCTAGATACCGAGGAGCGCCTCCGCAACAGCGGGGCTTCGACCGATCTTCGACTCGAGTATCCAGAGGACTTGCGTCTCGAAGGCGGAGGCGAAGGCGATACTCCGGCTTCGAGATCCAGGTCGTCGTCATCCAAATAGCCGTTGTATTCAATATCGCCGTATTCGTCGGCGATTGCCTCTTCTTCAACACCGTCCTCAGAGTCGCGATCCTCGTCGTAGTACGTGAAACTCGCTGTAGAATCTGCGCGGCGGCGGCGGTGGGCGAAGGAAGAGATGCTCGTGGGCACGCTCTCCGACATAGGCCCCGAGAACACCTTGATATTTGTCGTCAGCTGCTGTCTTGGTGCACGTGGGGCAATGACGGGGGCGAGTTCGAATACCTCATCCTGGGCCATTTCAACGTCGGTCATGAAGCTTGCACTGCAACGGCTGTTAGCCTCGAGGACCTACGGCGGCCGACAGTGAATGCATACTCGCTGAGATTGGAGCCCCGCCGATACATTGCGCTCCTGCGGCGCCTCTCGGGGCTTCCGTTTGCTTCCATGATCTCGACTTCGAGTGGTTCCTCCGGAGAGGTCAAGGCATGGTCGGGCAAGTGTGTGAGGAAGTAGACATAATTAAAATCGCCGCGGGTTCGTGCAGCTATGACGATGCATGGATTGACTGATGAGGATTATCAGTCCGACACGCTAGTCCATTTTTGGTATAATGAACCCAGGCTTCTGTATCGTCCACCCACGGCATATTGCACTTCTCATGACTATTGATGTTGGGATATATATTTTCCATCGGTCTCTTCCAATAATGAAAGAGAAAATGTCATCGGTGGCAGATAGACGTGACATAACTACCAAGCTCGAGCAACAGATCTCCTTTTATTCAATAAGAGAAAAGTACTCAAAGTAGGACTCGTGACTAGCTCAATAAGTCCTCTATCAGCACCCTACCTCTACTATCGAGAAGCTTCTTGTACTCATCAATATCAGAACCTAAGTGTGTACGATATCGCTCTAAAAGATCGATAACTGCATACTGAGGCTCTGATCCCGCGGCGAAATGCCCCTTTATTGCGGGTTCTAGATCAGACCAGCGATAGCGAAAGCGTGCTTCAGCTTCCGTGTGTCCGTTATCTTCAGCCTCCATGACCCCTTTGTCATGCATTCGTAGGTAGCTCTCATAATCGGTCTGGATCGACAGCCAGGATTTGGGCAGTAGAGGTGCCGCGCCCGCTCGAATCAGCATGTACAATGCCCCTGAGAATTCGGGGTAAAGGTGAGATTCCACCGTTTCGCTTAATGAATCGGCCAGAAAGGCCAAGAAATGAGCCCAGACAGAAGAAGATTCGTATAGCTCGTTAGGATCAGCGCCAAATCGGAGAGCAGCTGAAAGGAATTCTAGGTTTGGTGCCTCATTGCCGATGCCCAGCCATTCTGCCCATGCAAATCTAGGACGAAGTATATAGTCTAGAATCGGTCGTCCACGCTTCTCTGTAATCTGTGCTGGTGTCAAATGTGTCTCCACATACACAGTCAGATCGAAATCAATCGCCAGGGTAAGGAACGAACTATGTTCGTATTTCCAGCTAATGACTGAAGGGTAAATGTACCAGTATGACTCCAGAAATGTTCCATTCTCGGCAAGGCTCTCCATAGTTGATTTCATCGCTGTGGCGGCAGCTAAGCAAATAGGCATATTCCTGTATTGTTGCAATGAGATTGCACTGAGAAGATGGCTCGCAATGGCCAATGCGAGTGGCCCACCCGGTTTTAGCTTGCCAAGTGCCACAAACTGGCATATCCTAGTGTTAAGAAGAAATAGTCTCGCGTCATACTCGCCGGATGAGTACTGATAAAGGAGGTTTCGGATCTCAGAGGTCAAAAGAAATTCGCGACATGAACGATGAAGAAAATGTACGGTTAGGTCGAACGCTGGTAAAAGATTCGGACTTCGAAGTAATTGAGGGTAAACCGAAGGCTCAAAACTTTCTCCTCTCTCAATTTGCAGGTATGGGACATCCCGTCCTACATCATCCACGTACAAATCATAAGCTTCGTCCCCATCTTCATCGACTGGGCGCTGTGGATGATACTGACACTCGAGTAAACCCATGCAGCGGCTGTTTAGTCGTCGAAGAGCTGAATCCAGGCGAAGTATGAGTCCTTCGGGATTGTTGAGATCGAGATTATCGAAGTTATACCGGCCGGTAATAGCAAAGTCCGGGTGTCCCTCATCGATGAAAGATAGGTCGAGAAGGCGAAGAGGGTGCACCGAGGTGAATTTCTCTTCTCTAAAGAGCGCAATTTGCAAAAGTTTAGATGCTTCTCGGCGGTATTGAGGACTGATCGATTCCATCAGACGCCTGAAATAGTCATTCAAATCGCTGGGAATTTCATTCAACTTTCTCCAAAGTTCTTGTATCCCATCTCCGTCTCTGAGCCCTTTCAGCATTTCGCGCACGACAAGGTGGACCCATAGGAAAACGCCGGCGGCCTTGAATGTAATCTCTGCAGTGAGTCTTTCCGCGCTGGACCTGTCGTATCGCAGCAGAGACTGGAATCTTATGTGACTGTGAAGTTGTTCTTGTGCATAGAGAGCGATGTCCCCGCGTGTGAGTTCCTCTAACCTCAAATGAGGGAAAGTCTCAAATGCGTCTCGAAAGATGTTCCAAGGCCTGCTAGATACGCATATCTTGACATTGTCTAGTTTAGCCAAATTAGTGAGCAGGCTGATGAGCTCCTCACATGCATCATCTGGACCCTCCAGCTCATCAAGCCCGTCGATGAGTAAGAAAATTTTAGCAGACCAACGCAGGGTGAGAATGCAAGTATGCAAGGTCCGGCGTAAATCCACGTTCGTCCAATCAATCGTGGCATTTCCAGGTAATAGTGCAGCGTCCCATTGTTTCCGCGGCACCACTTGATAAACTAAGTGAGGCTGTTTCTCAAGGAGCTGCACAAGGAGAGCTCGCAGAAGACCAGCCAATGACTTCTGCAGCTTGTCCCCAGGGTTCCAAAAGAAGTATTGCGCCCTTAAGACTGTTCTGCCTTCGGCCCATGGTAGCATGTGCTCACTGAGCTTAATGTTTTTTTCGATAAACCGCATCATCGTCGACTTGCCGGACCCTGGTTTACCCTGAATCCAATATATTTTCCTAGACTCGGTAGAAGAAGATGACCATGCAACCAGGTTATCCCACTGATATATGGGATTAGGTCCAGGCTGCAATATCCACTGATAAGTGTCTCTGTGCGCTTCGTGAATCTGGTGTTTTCGTTCGTGTATCTGTTCAAACCGGAGGCTGCCCAAGATTCTTTGTTGACCATAGCTTTGAATATCAACAGACGAAGCCTGCTCTTCGCGAAGATTTGGCGTGGCGTAGACTATCTCCGTTGTCGGAACTAGTGGCAGTACAGGCCATTTGCCTCTTGCAACATCGTCGATTTCCTTCTGAAGTCGAATTAATGCCTTGTTCCGACCTTCGCCGTATATGAGCGGCATATGAATGTCGAAAATCCCGAGCAAAGAGTATGCCAGATCTTCTTCTCGTTTAGTCTCCCGTCTCTTTGCCCATGACATTCGTTCATCAACGCTGAAATGGGGTAGTGGTCGTCCTCGAAGGGCTTCTACCGATATGTGCGTGATCTCACCAATTTCTTGGACAAGTGTAGCTTTCTCCCCAAGTCTCTCGCCTTCCGCAGAGAAGAATTCAACCGCTGTTGGGGCAACAAGCTCTTGTAAGGTCCACCCTCGAGTAAACCATCTGCTCTTCCGGAAAGAGAGGTCGCTCTGTGCAAAGTCCTGGACCGAAACATCGGATAGATATACGTAACATTTAGCTGCATTACGGTACCAGCGATACATGGAATTAATGGCCTCTGACAACTCGGCACTACTTGATTTATCAATACAGCAGGTGTCTACCCACATATATTTCAGGCCATCTTTCACAGCTTGGCGTGCACAGAAGCAAATCTTGCCGTAACCGGACTTGTCTTTGCTCTCATCAACATTATCAACAATGTCTTTGTAGGTGACCTCTTGGTCATCCGTCCCCCATGTATGCGACAAAATGGCGTAACGGGGAATGTCGACTACAAACTCGACCAGGCTGAAGCGGCCGCCATCTTCAATACGCAAAAGACGCATGAAGAGTAGATCGCTAGGGATCTCTAGCGAACGAGATATTAAAGCATTGACAAAACAGACATGAGCAGATTACTGAGCGAAAAATTTCAAATGTGTTGTTATGCAGGTGCACGGGATATAAAATAGGAAAGAGACGTAATTGTAAGCGGGGCGGGCGAAGATGCAACAATGCTCGGCATCACGTGACAAATCAGTTCTGTCTATCGGTGCTACGCTTGTGTAGAAAAATCAGTAGTATTTCGATGGAATCACTGTCCTGGCTATATTTCCCTGCTATTGCGCGAGCCTGCACTGCTATATCTCGATATGATGGAGACAAAGTCTGTCTAACTTGAACAGGTTTGAGTAGCCTAGATCAGAACTCATGTTTCAATGAAGTCGCAAAGCGACTATCCAAGTGTAATAACTGAGAGACTGAATGAATTGTCATTACGATGCGTAATTAGAGGTCTGGTCACTTGACCGACAGGCAGACTCATGAAGTATCACATACTTTGATTGATGCCTTCTAAAATACATTGGTTATTGAAATTTCGTACACAATCCTCGTCGGAGCTTCAAACACCCATACAACTCTTTTTCGCATGCAAACACCACTCCTTTACGCGCTTCTAGGCTCAGGCCGGCGTTGACACGGGGACCGGAGCCATTGACGTCCCTGAAAACGTAGACTCCTGGCAGAAGTAACTTGCAACATTGTTGTCTAGCAGCGGTAGCGAGCTCTTTATACTGTTCAGACCCGAAGGGCTGTCTTTTCCACTGCTAAAGACAAGAAAATTTTGCTCATCTGGCGGGTCCGAGTGTGTGCAGTCTTCGGTGCTGAGGGTCCGTTAGTCACCATCGTGGCCTATATATAAAGGGAGAGAGAGAGATGAGAGAGACGGAAAGACTTACACGTAGAAGTTACAGAGAAGGTGTGGACCAACTGTGATGAAGCTGACTTCCTTGTCCCACATGTTTTCTAATGTTGCTGTATTCTATTAGACACATTTTCCCAATTAAAATCCCGAGGGCACATAGGAAGACCATACTGCACTTCTGGAGGTCGACAAAGAGTTTCTCTGTTCGGGTACTTGGATTGGCGGCCGGATCTTCATCAAAAACCTGAAACCATTTATCCGAAAGACGCCTGTACATTGCTGCTGCGGTGGGCTGAGGTGCGGATGGTATGGCCGATGCCGTCATTATTGCAAGTGCAAGTGTTGTGACTGTATATAGTTGAACCATTGTGGCTGATTATTTTTGGAGACCCAATATCGTGATGATGAGCGTTTTCAATCGGGAGGAGTGTCGTAGGTGGGAAGACTAAAATCTACCTCGAAGTATTTGACATATAGTAGAATTTATACACCAGCCGTACACGCAAATAGCCTTGCTTCTTACGACTTTAATATAACGTGCCAACAATGCCTTCGCTTAGGTGAGCAATCCACAGACTCCGCCCTACTAATCTCCTTATAATTCCGCGCTAAAAGCACTTCTCATTTCGCAATTGCCAACAGCGCTACGTTAGCTCCAACATTAGACACGGTTCACCGTTGTCCAGACATTTCATCACGTTGAAGGACTGATAGGTGACGCGGATTGCCCCATAAGTAATGCTAATAGGAGAAGTGCAGCAAGCATGTACCCCTTTATAAGTTGGCTGAGAAGACTACAAGATGTTTCAACGCTTTCGCTTTAGCTAAGCGCGATGTCATTGATGATCGAGCACTGTTTCAGAATGGAAATTCCTCTGTATTGCGCAATCTTGTAATGCTACACCAAGATATTGCGCAGACGAATTACACCATCTTCTCAGGTCCAATGGGCCACCTTGGATAACAAGCCATATCAATGCATCTAGACGAAATACTCGTAATTTAATTTTGCTTGATTTTAACGAACTCAATAAGAAAAATTGTGAACAGAAGCACGCTAAACACGGGTGACTGGCTTGGGGGATGTTGTAGTCCAAGCACGATGGGACAAGATTTGAAGCCAATTGAATGCTCACTTTAAATGCGTCTTTCGGAGTCTAGACATAAATTTCTGTATAGCCGAGGTTCAGAAAAAACTGGAAGCAGATTGAATTTTTGAAGGATAATGACCTGGTGAGATCACATAGCGGTCGTCGACGGTGATGAACGTTGGAGGCGCATATGAACTCCAAGTTTTGCTACTAACCCAACAAGGAAATTAAAAACATTCACACCTTCGTAATGTTAAGAGTAGTCTTCGTAAAGTACATACAGAATAAAAATCATGAAAAGGCTTCAAACTTTCATAGGAGGCCTCTTTGTCATCGCACATACAATCCTCTTAGTCTCCTCACACCTAGAGGCCGCCTTGTCGGCATCGCAGCAATAAAATTTAGGTATCGTCTTATTTGTACTGAAAACTCTTGACCTCATTAATTGGAAAAAACTGAGCACTTGTAACTACCAATGTTGTTGTCGACAGCACGATTCTGTGCACTGACTTCGTACGGCTCTGAAGCCTCAGTTTCGTAGCCGTTGAAATTCGCCCACAATGGCACGGGTATCGCTTCAAGGTCAGCGATGTGGAAATCGAACTCTTGCTTACACACGTCATTGCTAGAGCGTCGATTAGTCATTGTATAGATATATATAGGGAGGCTACGGTGGTCTTACATGTAGAAATAGCACTCCTTGATCCCTGGACCCAGGGCGATGAAACTGGCTTGCTTGTCCCACATATTTTCCAAGGTTACTGCAGGTCATTAGAACAAAGTTTAAGATATGCTCAGTATACATACTGCACTTGTCAATGTCAATATAAAGTTTTTGTGTCCGAGTGTCGGGCTTCGAAGCCGGATCTTCATCGTAGACTTGGATCCATTTGTCTGATAAACGCTTCTGGACGAGGTTTGCCTTGGGCGCACTCGTGTGAGGGAAGGCTGCTACAGTTGCTCCTAGGAAGGCAACCGCCACGCTGGTCGAGATTTGAACCATAATAGACTTTTGTTGCTGGAGTTTGATGCAGCGATGATGTGTCGGCCGGCGAGAGAGTAGGTGTGAGTAGATAAAATTTCCCTCAATGTAGTTGGTTCAGACTATATACTCTGCTCCTAGTATAACCAGACATGGCCCAAGCATTGAAGGAACCAACTCTTTCATACCATAATTGCGGCCACGATGTTGCACAGCCAATAAACTCCTCAGGGTGACCTATACTGGCAGAGGAGAGCTATTACCCATAGCTGGCTGCGCCTCAGCCAACGCCATTGTAAATACGTTAATTTGCCTCTCCTACCATCCAACCCAACAATCCTTATCAGCAAACACCTTCCTCTACCAGTACCACGTGTTCACACTCCCGCCGGGCCACGGTATCTAGTATTATTATTCCTATGCGAATACCTGGAGGTCATTTTCGAGACGAGCAAAGAATTAAATCAGCTCATTACTTTAGTGACATGCTTGATGATCGGTCCGATGCGGCGAGGTGTTGTACTATGTTCATCACGTTGGGGGAAGGGTTGGTTGGCTTACATGTCGATAAGCGAGGCCGAAAGAAGGTACGCCAGACCGCCACATGCAGAACTAGACGGTTTGGCGTTAGGTCAGTGACATGCAGTGTTCGGATTACAATGCCTTGCTAAGTATAGTCTGGGCAGACACTTCGTAGACTCGATCTTGTTCAGTCCGACCAAATAAGCATCCTGAAACAAGTGATAAGCAGGGCCGTACTTATAGAGTCATACTTAAAAGGAAATACGCATAGCAATTATCAATAGCGGCTTAGACGGACATCGCATTTCGTCAAGTAATTGAAATCGTGAGATTGCATAGTGTGAGGAGGATAGAATGGCGATTGGACAGACAGGAACGTTATGCTTTTCTTTCTAGGTCCGTCAAAGATTCATTAACTATAGCTAGAAATACAATTCTTCAATAACAACCCCCCCGAGGTACCAACCGAAAATCCTCTCTCCAGCATGTCTGCAACACGGTGTAATTCTGCTCCCTCTATTCAAACGCCCTCTCCCTATCTCTTGCCACTGAAGGCTCCGCCGCTGGAGTGGGCGTGACTGCCGGCGACACAAGCGCCGTCGAATCGACGAAGCAGACGTCTAGTCAGAAAAGTTCTCAACATAGCATATATAACTCGAGATATCGCCCTTCAAGCCCGCATCCTTTTCGACATCGTGCGGGCCCGACGACTCCGTTTGGGGTGCAGCGTACGAAACCCAGTGACCGGCACGGAAATCAGCTTCGTAATTAGTACAATTTTCGGATCTGCACGGCACCTAGTCAGAGTCACAGTCCGATGCCCGCACAGGATGTATGGACTGACCTATAGTAGTTGCAGTAGATTCCGGGACCGACGGTGATGTAGGCGACGTCCTTGTCCCACATGTTTTCCAGTGTAGCTGTGTCAGGTGTCAGATATGATGTTCAATCACTCGCGGCAACCGCTAGTATCATGTGGGAATGTACATACTGCATTGTTCAGGAGATACGAAGAGTTGCTCCGATCGCGCACTTTGACCGACGAGGGTATCTGGTTCGTAGTTGAAGAGTGCAAACCAGTAATTCGATTGTTTGCGAACAAGCTCAGACCCTAAAACGTTGCCGAAGGGAATAGCGCAGGCCGTGGTTGCCATCAGAGCAACGGCCGTAGCCGGAGATAGTCGAACCATTTTGATGTGTATCTTTTCTTCTCTTCTACACGCAAAACCTAACAGGACGACAATGAACGTGAGATTTGAATATTGAAGCAACCAGACAGATTAGGAGGGCAATTCTCAAGGCGCACCGCCCAAGACATATATACACTGTGGATCAAGTCTTTACTAGTTTGTCAGGTTATTCATGGAACCAAAGCTAACTCCTTTCTATAATGATTCGCACCAACACTAATGATCCCACCGCTGTGCAACCATTCAACCCCATAACTAATCTTCTCGCGACTGGCAACGCGCACGCTGCGCCTCGCAATAACCCTGGATGTCGGACCTTCGCCTACGGAGATATGCATTAGGGCTCCAGTCCGCCCTAAACGTCAAGCATTATTATACCGGAAATAGGAGATCTGAACGTTTGAGGCATAATATACGTAGAAGATATGATTCTCAGAGGCAGCAAGAGACTGAATTCATAGGAATACACCACTCAGAAGATTTAGTAGGCTCAAAAGTATAGGAACTAGATAGGGTTGGGTACATGACATGGATGGTTAAAATAGTCCTAAACGATTTTCCACCGTACAGGCGTAACATCTTGCTTTCAAGAATAGGTATAATAACTTATTTACATGTAAAGGATCGTTTCAATGGGAGGGGCTATACGTTCTACATTTCCCTGGAGTTGCCTCCGGTCGTTCGGATTTCGCTCCAGCATAGTCAGTGTTTTGGTTGTCGTTGTATACGACAAATCAGTGGTCCACTTGCCTGTATATGGTGTCAGCCTTGAAGAAGCTACTGAATGGGTTGACCAAGATCGTGCTAGCTATTAAGGCAAGAACCGTAGTCGTAATCCATATCCGTATGTTTCATCACACGTGAGTCCGCCCTGTTAGCTGAGCCACGTTGATTAATTTGTCAAACGTAAGACCAACAGGGCGGCAATAAACGGAGATCCGTAAACCTCAAGTGAGAAACAGAGTACAAGGGCGTCATTTAGGGCGGACGCTCCTAGAAATATTTATACTACCCATAGTTTCTTTTCTCCAACCACCGGATGACATCGATCAAGGACGTTAAGTCAACTGCTCCCCATAATAACTCTTTCACACATAAGTCACTGCGGTACTAACAATCGCCCTCTTCTAAATTAAAACTCTGCAGACACAATATGCCCTTGCATCGGGGGCCGGTAAGGCGATGAGGGTACCTTGACATCGCGTATTGCTGCGCCTGAGAAAGACCGCGACACCACGGCCAAGCAAGAGTCTAGGATCCAATGAAGAGCTGGAGGGGCGAAGCCATTACCTGTTCAACAAATTTTGATCCGGCATTGTCAGACAAAGAGAATCCGGAGTGAACCCAGGATCCAGCTCAGCAGCAACAGCCCAGCAGGAGCTATATATTTGCCATCTACCAAGCAGCTGCTGGTAGTAGTAACCGAGGCACTACCACATCCAGAAGTCGGATGATCAATGTTGCAAGGATATAAATTTGAAGGTAAATTACTAAAGAGGCAGTAGGGTTTCGACGAGGGAGGCGTGGCAACCTGGCCTTGACCATTTCCGCAAGATAGAATACATACTCTCCTCGCTATTCTTCTACCCGTCCAACCGCTTCCCAAGCGGCACCCCGGAGGGAATTGGAGTCTGGACTGTTGAAAGCTCGTTGCACATGTAGCTATTAACATTTTGTTCCATAGAGGGAACCGTGATCGGCTGGACACCCGAGGACGTAGTCATCGAGCTGCTGAATAGAATCGAGTCGGAAGAGTTGGTGTAGGTGCAGTCCTCGCTCCTACAATTGCGCCCAGTCAGTTAAGTCCAATCTTCAATGCTGTGTTTGGGTGGCGGCGTGTCTCGGGCAACTTACAACATGAAGGTGCAGGAGAGTTTAGGACCGACTTCGACGAAGCGAGTTTCCTTGTCCCACATGTTTTCTAATGTAGCTATGCTCACCCGTTAGCTGATCTCGTCCAGTCACGACACGACACTTGATGTCCGGATGTGCGTACTGCATTTTCCCGGCTCAATGAACAATTGCTCCGTTCTTGCATTCTTGGAAGATTTACTGGGGTCGTAGTTGTACACGGCAAACCAGAGGCCGTCCACACGCTTGCTGATGGCGGTTGGCTGAAGGCTGGAAGGTAAGGCTGAAGCGGTGGCGGCCATGAAGGCAACTGCCATTGTCATCGATAACTGGACCATCTTGAAGAAAGATTTTACTTTTATTTTCCTGGAGCAGGGTCAACCGAAAGAATATTCAAGGTCGGTGGAAGTGGAAACAGCGTATGTACAACAAACGACCGACTTGTACAGCACGCATCATCGTAAGAGATATATACTGTTTATACGGTCCGATTGAGGTTGGCAATCTAGGCCAAGTCGCAATAAAACCCTTCACCAAAATATATTCCAACGCAGCCTAACGATTCTCTACAGAGAGATAGATCAAGGACGCATTAACGATTCTCCTGGCACACGCTCACTGCGCCCTGCCCTATCCCCATTATCCAACAGCGCTAGCCCCCACCGTCAGATGTCGAGGTGTGCACGGTGTGCCGGTGCATTTCGGAAGTTAACTGGGATAGATGATTAGGGCGGAAGAGTGGGGATCGACGCTGGCGCAGGGCTGAGATGTACGTACCTAGTCGGAAGGCTCTGCGTTATGTAAGTCTTTCCGAGTTGCTCATTGGTCCGCTCGTTATTCCACTCTGCAAGTGACGGAAGTATTCTGGAAGAAGTTCCATACCACCTCACAGTTTCTCCTTTGGTATTCCCAATCCGACTAGCATAGCCTGATATGCTGTAGCGCCCACGAGTTTGGAGATTATCTACCTCTTCCTCCAATACCTTCCTTCGACCCACAGCCTCTAATACAGAGACTCCTGACGACTCAGGCTGGGCAATGTCCTTCTGGCTGTTGGATGATGAGTCGACGCCGCCGGCGCTCCGCATACTGACCGAGCGCCTGGGCCATCTTCAGCATGATGATGCTGGAGAGAGGAGGCTTTGACAGCCCTAGCATTCTCTGAACCGATATCTAGTACAACCAAAACGACAAAGAATCGCGCGCAACATCACATCTCGTCGATTTGTTGGTGGCGATCCAAGTCTCCTGGTCACTAGAAAGGCTGGGCGACTCCGCGCGCCGAGAGGAAATTTTAGACCATCGAGCAGAGCAAACTTGAAAGAGCATGCTACTATCCTGCCCCGCCTCTGATAGGCTTACCGCACAACCAAACTTTCCGGTCAGGATTCGCTCCCAGGTAAACAGCTGTCTGACAAAAATCCCAGATCCTCTATGGATATTAAGGAGCTGTTCTTACAACCCAAGGATGCGTTGGAAAGTTCGAAACAATCCCTCAGCAATGCGGCTTACTTGTCACCCTAGCAGCAGGCCATAGACTCCTAGATCTACAGCACTGTAATTTTCTAGCGACCAGGGCCAGTCAAATCAGGCTTCGTATGGGGGAGAATATGAGGTAGTATGGGCGAATGTTTATGAAACAACTTGTAAGTATTTTGACCGCGTGCGTCTTGGAATCCCTTGGATACTAGGGCCCAAGAGCCACGAAAGCATGCTTTCTATTCCAAATAAAAGCCCTGAGGCTGGATTGAGAAACAGATTCGTGAAGGCAATGTACGTTAGACATCTCGCAAGCTCAAGTCTCTTGGGATTCATCTAAGGCCTCCCTCTCCAGGTAGTTAGGCAGATATAATACAACAAATGCTCTCTCTTGCCATCTCTCAACCACTTTCACCCGCCAACTCATCACGCCCTCGCCTTCACCGGCGCTGGCGAAGCCGTAGCCTCTGCCGTGGTAAGAATTGCCGAAGTAGGATCTGGCATGTTGGCGCTCGAAAGCCTATTGCACAAATAGCTATTGGCATTGTTCTTCAAGTTGTCGTTGAGGGCATTGCCGCCTGACGCGGCCGTCTCGGTGCCCGCAAATACTTGAACGTCGTCCTGGAAGCCTGTCTCAGTGCAGTCCTCGGATCTGGGGTGGTGCCCGTTAGTTCTAGTCCCGTCCGAGGTCGCCCCTCCCCGCCTGGCGATTGCCATGCGTAAGCATGTGTGTAGGAGACTTACGTATAGTATCCGCAGACGAGTCCAGGACCGACTACAACGTAGACGGTGTCCTTGTCCCACATGTTTTCCAGCGTGGCTATTTCATCCGTCAGATATTCCCCTTTCATCGTGGCATGATGAGCATTAGACTTACTGCATTGTCCAGGAGCAACAAATAGTTTCTGCGTCCGTGTCTCGTAATCGACGTGGACATTGATGTCGTAGTTGAACACTGTCATCCAGTCTGATTCGGACAGACGCTTGGTCATGGGCATTGGCTTGGGCTTGAAGCCGGGCGGGATGGCCGAAGCGACAGATGCCAGGAGGGCAAGTGCCGCGGTCGTAGATAGCTGAACCATTTTGAAAGTCTTTTTTTTTTCTTTGCAATCGTGCTTCACACGTTGAGAAACTTGGGAGCAAACACTGATGAAAGAGCGTAAGGTTTCGTAGATTCGAAAAGCTGGTAGGCAGAGCGTGCTACAGAACCGTTCTTACACTACCGCGCGCCTCTGCAGAGATATATACTCAGTTTACAAGGCGCCAATACGAAAGTCCGACTAGTTTCCTCCCCCAATTTCTTCAAAATACTCGGGTCCCCATCATTTCTTTTCGTAGAGTCCTCAGCCATGATGGTTTTAGCCCCATCATACTCAACTTGGAAACAAAGTCATCCGTTTCATGTTGGGCCCCCGCTGCTACTTCCCGTTATAGAAACGTTAAGCGACCTCTTCCGGACCCAATGTCACGCATTCTAATTCCCAACACTCAAAGATTGCGAGGCATGAAATCCCAAAACCACTCGTATCCTCCTCCCATTACCATTGTGCCTTACATAGCCCTACTCCTTTGGCTGATAATTCCTGTTCGCGATTACTCGGTTCCCATGACCAACCCCCGTATTACCCAGTGTGGGCAACAACAGGAAACCAACGTCTTGGCATTTGTAACCACCGCTTATTATACGAAGCTCCTTCCTTGACTCCTTGGATGTATACTCATGTATGATCTGGGTGACGTGAGTTGGCACAAACTATCATAAGAAACAGTCGGAGGGTTTGCATCGAGTATGTTTGGAAAAGGGGTTGAACACTAGAACCGTGCGGTCTTTGATTCGCTTTTTGCTATTACTTTGTCCTCAGACATGCCGCACCGAAACTAGAGGGTAGGGAAAAGAGAGAAATCCCGCTTACAAAGTGCGCGAGCGACGCAAAAATACAACAAAGTCCTGCCCCTCAAGATTGACAAGATCACAGCGGAAGTATCGTATAGATGGATGGGAAAAGGATGAAACCCTTGACACAAGAAAACCCCCCATTCTGCCCAACCCTGGACCAGTTCTAGTAAATTGACGAGCCCCAAAGACACCGTATTTGCGCACATAACACCTGCACCCTTCAAAGCATAAACGCGTAATTCTATTCTAACAGAAAGGAAGATTCCGTGATGAGAGATGAGAAATGAGGCTTGGCGTTGACTACATGGCAGAAATAATGGAGTGAGGACAAAGGCCATTGCACCTCTGCTGGATTGATCAGTGGCGCTGGCTCTTTTCATTCCTTTACTTTCGCTGCTGCTGCTTGGCCTTGAGCGCAAGATGCGAGTACACCCATCCGCCACCAAGAGCAAGCAGAACACCAAAGAGTTCACGGGGACTCAACATCTTGCCCTCGCTGTACCAGCTCGCCGACAAAATCAAAATCGTCTTAAGATGGCTGACAATGTTGAACGTCAATGCTGATGTACGGCCAATGATTAGGAACTGCGACAGGTTGTACAGCGATGCGAAGATGCCCGAGCCGAAGACAGCCCACATGGCGCTAGTGGGGACAATGCTGAGATCGGGAACGGTGTCGATGAAGGGGATGAAGGGGATGAGCATGAGGACGGAAATAGGTGCTTGGTTGAGAAGGAGCTGGGGGGCGGATACGGCGAAGTCCTCAATCTTCTTGCCGATCCAGATCTGGTACAAAGCCGTCGAGCAAAAGGCAAGCGTGGCAATGATGACACCAATGAGCGCCGTTTTGGCGTTCTCGGTGACGGTGAAGGAGACACCGATGCACGTCACAAGGATGGAGGCAAGCATCCAGCGCGTCACGGTCTTCCGGAAGAGCACAAAGTTGATGAGCACGACTGTAGGCGTCGTCATGACTTTAGACAGCTGGTAGAAGCCAACCGTGTTGTAGGTAAGACTGAGGTTGCCGAGCACAACGTAGCCGGCGAAGAAGGCGCATACGGGCAACATGTCCCAGGGATTGAGCCGGACGGCCTTGAAGGCGCGGAATGGCGCTCTTGTGGAGAAGAAGAGGGCGAGGCCGGTCGCGGCAAAGTGCCACATGACTACCATGAGCTGGCATTGCTTGAGTTGAGGGTCGCTGAATGCACTGCCATCTGTCAGCATTTCCGGCAGCTCCCATGCTATAGTGTATCTCGTACTGCTTGCTCATGAAGATGAGACCGAGCGTGGCAATCGTGTTGAGCCCAATCCAAAAGACTGTAATCAGCTTTTCCTTCGTGGGTATCGCCTCGGGCTCCTGCTGCGACTCGTACTTGGGCAGCTCCTGGAGTTCCTGCGAGTCCCGCGGGTCGACATTGTCAACGAGGCCCTCGGCGGAGGGACGACCACTCTTCTCTGCAGCTTGGCGTCAGTGAGGGCACAGACAACTTTGCGCCCAGGCTACGTACCCATTGCTTGATGCTATTCGATGTAGTTGTATATAGGGAATGACTGGACGACCGTGGCTAAGCAACCATGCTCAAAGCTTCGGGACAGGAGCGGTGCGGAAAGAAAATAGCGAGCGAAGGGCGGACAAGACACGAGGGGGTCTCCAGCGGCGGCGACACAGGCGCGAGATATAGTTTGCGAGGGCGGGCGGCGGTACGGCGGGCGCACCTACGAAGTGAAGTGCCACGGCTACAAGAAGCCAAGCGCAGCCAGAAGCGGCGCACGACGAAGGGGCATGGGCGCGCTTTTGACCGCCGCGGCTGAGCCCAGGCGGGAAACGCCACGCCTGTAACAAGCCCGCCGGCGACTGGTCGGCGCCCAGGCTCCGCGCGCCCCCGGTCAGCGCTGCGCAGCCAACACGGCACCCAGACTTTGCAGGAAATGGGCACAAAGAGCGGCGGCGTCAGGGCGTGGAGGCGAGCGTAATTTTAGATGCGCCGTGACGGCCGCTCCTCCAGCACGCCCGCGGCCAGCCACACCACACTAACCGCAACACCATCACCCCCCATCCTGCCCCATTCTGCACAGTCTGCACGCGCCCCCCCTTTGTTTTCGTCTCTTTTTTCTTTTTCAATAGCCCGCCCGCTACGGATCCGTGCAGAAAAGCGCAGAAAGCGTCGCGTGGTTCCTGGCTAGGCCGCGCCGTGGCTGGCTATCCCACCAAATAGCACCGCGAGGCGTCACGACCCCCTATCCAGAAGCGATCGGCCCAGGGGTTGGCCGAGGAGTCGAGGTTCGTGCAAGCATGCTAATCGGCATTGATTGCCCTTGCGCCATGCCACCATGCGTAGATGAATCTTCTCTTCCGGAAACCCTAATGAGCATCCGTCGGTTGTCTGGCCTCTGGAATGGCTGTCCGCGACGTCGCGAGCCGTAGCTGATGCCTCATGGCGCCGCCTCAAGTGTTGAGGGCTTGCATGGTCACGCGAGTGCAATGCCAAAGACGCTTGATTAGGTCTCGATACGGGGGCTGTAGACACGCATACACGTCCTTTTGATAGATAACGCATCCTACGTACTTGTACGCCTAGTGTCCAACGTTGCCTTTTCCGAGCCATGTTACACAACCTCATCCTTCATATGCGGGACGTTTCAATACATGCCGTGCAGCCAGTAGGAACATGTTCAATCTATATTCGCTATGCTCTATGCGCCGCCCGCCAAGTGACATTAAATATACCGTCTACGAAAAAAAGCACTTCTCCCCCAAATCTGTCCCGTCAAGAGGCAACCCCGAACTCTTCGTCAGCCACCGCGTTCATGAACCCTGCCACGTCCTCCCCGCGCTCGTCCAGTACCCACTCCAATGTCTGCACCCACGTTTCTCCATTGTTCTCAAACCAGTCCCCTAGCCCGCGAACATAGCCCTCCACCATGCCCTTGAGAGGCGCGTTCTCCTTGAGCCACATGATTTGCTCCGGATCCAGCTTCAGCATGTCCTCTACCACGTAGTAATGCGGAATGTCGTCACCCCAGCCCTCTGCGCCAACCTCGTAACAAGAATGGTGGTTGAATTTGTTCGAGCCATGGCGTGAGGTGTAGGTTTGCGTGCTGTGAAAGTGGGACGACAGTGTGTTTGGATTTGCGTGGTAGTGAGCAGTGAAGGGATTGTAGGCTGGGGGAGCTTGCACGGGGGGTGGGTAGTTGAGATGGATGTTGAAGAGCAGCGAATGCTCATTGTCCGGATAGCGCTTCTTGAACTTGCGGGCAATGGTTCCGTTTGAGGGGCAGATGTTGCTATGGACTAGCTCACGCAGCACGTTGTGCACATCCGCAATCTCAGCTAGCTCAGCTGTAGTCCAATTGTGCAACAGGCCGGCGCGCTTCTGGACGACAAGCTTTGAGGCGCGCAGCTCACGCGGGTGCTCGCGATTGTGGAACGCGCGCGAATAGAGCCACAGCCGATAGATGGCACGGCGTAGTCTATATCGCTCCTCGCTCGTCAAGAGGCGTCGATGCTCGAAATTGTACTTCCACTTCTTGAACGGATAAATATCGCACCACTTCTCGGCGACGCGACCGGAGCGTACAATCTGCTTGAGCAGAGCAATCGAAAATGGGACAGAGCGGATAATGTGCGCAGGCTGGCTGGAATTGTGGGTCAACAGTTGGGTGAGATCCTCGAGGGGGCCGAATTGCGCTTCGGCGGCTTCTTCGAGGATGGCGAGTTTCTGGGACGAGGTGTAGATGTTGCGGAAACGGCGGCAGGTAGCGGAAAGGGCAAGGACGTCGGTGACGGAGGTGCAGGACAAGTATATGTGAAGGACAAGTTCGGTCGCGAGGAAATCGAACAACATTTTGGCGGTGAGATGAAAATGGGCAATCGTAAGGAAATTCTAGACGTCCTCCTCTTCACTTCTTCAATCTTCTGCTTATGATCTGTTTCAAGTTTGATATGAATGTTTTGGGATGAATCGGCGCGAAGCTGCTCGTTCCTTTTCGGAGTCGCTGTCGTTGCTTCGTCGTCGACGGAGAGGAAAGGGTTCAAATGATACGGACCCCTCCGTTGGGGCTATAGAAAAGAGGTGAGACATTCTCAGAGTGTTGGCTGAAGGCGAATGCCAGCCCAGATGGGCTGGGGACGGTGTTCACTATCATGTTTGGCGATGGGTAAGGAAAGGAGTCACCGCGCATCCCCGTGGGTATATTGACGCTAAGCACGGACTCCCGCGGCCCGAGCTGATACGCCGATGTCGTCGTCCCCCAGCGCCAACGCGCTGCGAGTGTTGTGCGAGTTGATCATATCGTGCGACAATAACACTATTGTTGAGCATAGCCAGTACGATGCAGCCTTTGAATCCTCCACTTGCCGAAGGGTCGCTGTTGCTGCGGCTTCCCATCGAATTGAGACGGCAGATCTATTCGCATGTCTTACCGCACACTTCCACCTTCGATCCACGCTTCCAACGCGGCGATGGCGAGCCCGAGCGCAGCGAATACAACCTGACGTACGTACGCGAGACACCTGGCAATGGTGTCTGGAAGATGCAAAAGACATCACCCCGGTCCGACCGTGAAGTGGGCAATGAGGTCGTCTGGCGGCGGGGCTGCATATCGCTTCTCTGCACGAGCCGACAGGTCCATGAGGAATGCGTCGATATGATATATGCAAGCAACATCTTTGTGATTGATGTTGTGTTCGACGCGATCAAGTTCCGGCAGCGCTGGAGGACGGCGAACAACCTCACACCGAGTCGCTCCTATTTGTTCCTGGACCGCTTTTCGCAGAGGAACCTAATGAGGATCAAGAATTACGTCATAAATGTAGAGCATGTGGATGATTATACGGGAATGATCAAATACAATTGCGGGGGAAGGGGGCTCACGGCTGGTATCCAGGATAGAGTGCAAGAGCTAGTGGACCAGCTAAGCGTCGTTCCATGCCTGCACAGGCTGCATGTGCATCTGATAGACGGAGCCATCAGCCGCATGCGTTTCCCGAGCGGGCGGGTACATCGTGTGCAAGACGAACACAACTTCTCGGCTTCGCAAGCTGTCTTGGACCCGTTCAATGCACTCTATGGTGTTCGCAAGGCTCAGGTTACAGGAGTGAGCACGGCGTACGCAAGGGCATTGGAGCAGAGCATGGGTGACTCGAGGGGTATCCCTCAAGCTTGATGGGTATTGGTATTGGTCAAAATACAAGGAGGCTTTTCATGCCTCTAATACGTTGCGCCAGGCCTAGATGCCATGTCCTTTTGATCCTTGAACGCCGTACGAAACCACCTGATTACATTGGCTGCTATGAGAAGAGCACCTGGTCGCTCAGAGGGTCCTTTTCCTTCCTTCGCCCACCATGAGACGTCAGGCCTAGATCTCCGCGCTTGATCTTATTTTCCTTGATGGCTTCGGTTCGTCTGTTGTACTTGCCGGCCTTTGCTCTCCTCAAGTCGGATCTGATCTGGTTGGGGGATACGAACTCCTTGTTCTCGTAGATGATGGGTCCCCCGAAACTTGACTCTTGGATGACGATAGGTGTCATGACAAAGCGGGGCCCGATCTCTACCAGACTGAGGTTGAGTTCGGACTTTCCTTTCTTTGGGGCAGGGTCGACATCCATCTCTTCTCCGTCTGCTATGGCCTTCTTCTTGCCAGGCTCAGACTCATTGATTTGATAGACGCGGATCCAGATCTTGCCGTCGGCGATGCTGAATGCCATGACGTGGTCAACGAAAGGTTTTGTCTTCCGAGACGTTTTGGGCACGCCGAAGATTTGGGTCATTAGTTCCTTGATGACGCGGAGATGGGCTTGCTTCTCAAACGCAGCATCGAATGAGAGGACAGGCCGCGAGCCCTTTAAGCAGTTGCCGATGAAGTTGAGTTCTTCCATGGTGTGTACTGAGAAGGTTAGCGTAGAGATTGGATACCGGGCTTTTGGGGACTTGCGGTTCTGGAGGTGCATCTTGACCGTGGGTCCGTTCGGGGCTTTGCTCATCCAGCAGTAGAGATCTTTTCCTTTGCGGGCCTCGAAGAACAGCACATTGTTGCAGTTGTAGAGCTCGGCAAGCTCGTTCAGCTGGTATAGCTTCGTTTTGGTGTCTAGTTTTGCCTCTTTCCTGCTGTGCGGCCTAATGAAATGCATGAGTAAAAAGCAGCCAAGTCACGGGACGACCACCCACATTAGAGAATACAGATCTTGAAGCAAGTGGCGATGTCTGTAGGTGACGCCTCGCGAGCTCTGTCCACCATTAGCATGCGCAGTGCAGGCCTGTCAAGAAGTGCTGGGTACCAGGATGAGCACGCGCTGTCTGTTTTTGCGGTCCCCGGACTCCCTGTCATGGCTGCTGGACGCCGACAATGTCTTGTACACGGCGGCCATTGTGGAGATGCCGTGCTGTGAGAGATGTCACGGCAAGGCATGGGCATGGTGAAAAAAGTTCGAGAAGGCGCCAAGGACTAGGGTGGGAGTCTGGCGGGCCGCACGAGCCACGCGACCAGGGTGGCATGGGGCGCGCCTTCCGTCACTGTCGTCTGTCGGCGGACCAGCCAATGGGAGGCGCGCCCAGAAATGCTGCCCTCGCCCGTCCTTCCCCGTTGATGCTCCGTTGATGCTCTCTGCCCAGACGGCGTCGAGTCGTCCCAGACGCTGCCGGCCACCGCGCAGATGCAGCCAAACCTCGGAGCAGGGCAGGGCAAAGCCAAACCAAGGCAAGGCAAGGCAAGGCAAGGCAAGGCAAGGCAGCGGGCCGTGGACGCGCTGTTCTGTTGCTGGCGGCGGGACCATGTCAGTTTAGCCGAGCTCTGGTCTCGCGAACTTGGGATGGCCGGCATTCAGCAGAGGGTCGAGGGCACGGGGGAAGTGCAATGCACCAGAAACCCGCCAGCTGCTGCTCCTGCGCGGCCCGGAGCTGGTGCAGAGCAGAGCGCGCGCGGCCACGGCAAGGTGAAGCTGCGCTGCGTCCTGCCCTGCTCTGCTCGCGCCGCCCGCCCGCCCGCAGTCATTGGCCTGTCGTCCACCCTCCTGGTGTGCATGGCGACGAGCAGAGAGCAACCAGCGCGGGCTCAGGCTTTGTCGAGAGCGCTGCCCACAAAGTAACCAGACGGGCCTGGCGATGCGCCCTCCCCACCATCGTCTGCAGGCCATTGCATCTCCACTCCCAAGTCTCCTCCCCTCTTCCCCCATCGTGCATCCTGCATCGCCGCCATCTCTCTCCCCGCGGCTCCGCCAGACTGCCATCGCCGCCTGCATCGTCTGGACGTGCTGCCTCCGCGAGAGCTCCCAGGGTCCCGCTGCCGCACTAGGCCGCTGACCATCCATCCGTTCCTGTGATCCAGAGACGTCTGCGCCGGCCATCCCCCCTCTCTCCCCATCGTCTCGCCGTCCCATCGTAGTCGCGGTCGCAGTCGCAGTCGCAGTCGCAGCCGCAGTCGCACTCGTCGTCCTGCGACCAAGTGACCGTCGCGCCCCAAGAGCTCTCGCGCAAGCCGCAATCAGCCCGCTGCTCCACACACCGCGCCTGCGAGCCCGCCCTCATGTCCATGGCCTAGCCCGCACGCTGCTGCGCCAATCCCTCCGGTCGTCGCCATGTTTCGCGATCCGGTGTTGCGGCGATCCGTCGAGGAAGAGGAACGCTTCTCGCGAGACAGAATGCAAACCAAGCCAGGGGAACCGCCAGCTTACCACAGACCCCAATCGCCTACCACGCAAACGCCCTTTAGCACCAGCCGATCGCATACCTCACCCAACGCACCCGCGCCGTTGCCTCTCCATCACTCCAATTTCTCTCCCCATCAACACCATCGCCCGCCCACCTCGCCCGGCACCACCGAGCTCCCGCCCATCAGCACGGCCCTCTACCCTCCTCGCGACACCACCTCCTCCAAATACTACGACCCGACCTCGGACCATGGCGACCGCAGCGTAGTCCAGCCCGCCACGCGGTACGAGAACCATCACTCATCGCAGGTACGTCCATCCTCCGTCCCCTCCCCTTTGTCTCCGTCTCCTCCCCTCGCGACGTTATTGGCAGCCATGTCGAGAGCTAACCTCAATCCCATCAGTCGCGAGACTCTCACGCCTACCCCGACTCACGACCCCCCGCGAGCCCCTACAGCAACCCTTATCGCTCGCCCGTCGCGCCTTCTTTTGCACACCAGTCCCCACTGCAACGTCCGCCCTCACACGGTCACACATCGGCCGGCATGGAAGCCATGTCGCACTCGCCTGTCTCTCCAGGCGTGTATCAGTCCATACATCGGGGAGCCGTGCAACCCCCACCGCCCCAATATGAGCGGAAGCCATCATTAAAGGAGGAGGTCAGTGAAAGCAATCCTTGTTTCTTTCACCTCGCCCTTTTTTTTTTTCTTCCCTTCTTTTTCTTTCTTCTTCTTCTTCTTCTTCTTCTTCTTGGATGACGAGGACAACCACTAACAATAGCACAATAGGCCCCTCCGCCACCGAAGCGAGACCCGATGTCACTCTCCAGTATCATGGATTCCGGTGCAGACCCCGAGCCTGCTTCTAAACCAACACCGCTCCCTCCCATCAACCCTGAGCGCCGGCCATCCAAGCCTTTGGTGAACCCGCTGTTTGTCAAGCAGGAGGCTATGGAATCGTCGGCGCCCATCGACCTGCCCCTACCGGACACCCATTCAGCAAACCGAGGAGGCTATGAGGACATGCCACCCGTCGTCAGCGCGCAGCCACCACAGTCACTGGCCCCTCGCGAGATACCCGTCCCCGATGAAGCCGAGGTTGAGGCTGCGTTGGCCCGCATCGAAACCAGCGAGATGAACGACGTGGAAGGACCTGTCTTTGACTCCGATAGGGAAAACTACTTTGCACAAAGCCGCAAGCGGGCGCTTGAGGTTGAAAGTGCCGAGGCAACCAAACGCAAGGTATGAATGACCGTCATGGTCCGATTATGATTTGTGCTAATACATTGCAGCGACGACGGACCGTCTTCCTAACCCGCTTCGCCGATGTTCTCGGCGCCCACCGCGACTCGGCCAAGCAGGCCTTCAACATGGAACATGAAGCTACCGCCTGGCAGCAGGTCCAGAACCAAGAAATCGCCGAAGAAAAGGAGCGCAAGAAGGACATGCAGCGCAAGCGGCGGCGCGAAAAGACCATTCAGAACGAAGAGGCCAAGCGCGCCGAAGCCCTGGCTCGGGCAGGCCAGGCCGAGAACGAAGAGGAGAAGGAGAAGCACCTACGCGAAGCTCAGAAGGCAGAGCGGAAGGCCAAGACCACCAGCCAGCTGCTCCAAGGCAACGCACCCAGCAAGGACTTCCGAGAGCTTACTCCTCATGCACCCAACTTCGAAGGCGGCACCATGAGCTCCTTCCAAGCATCCGATGACCTACTGGGCGGCGGAAAGCGAAAGGGCGGTCGAGCGGGTGGACGCCTCAAGAAGAGCAAGGAACAGAAGCAGGCAGAGAAAGACGCTGCCGCCGCCGGCCAAGCTGCTCTGGATCGTGGTGATGATCTTCCTCCCATCGCTCCACGAGAAGAGGCACGTCTCGACGCTCTGAAGAGCCGGAGCCAGACTGAAGATCTGCCAACCGTGCTTACGTCCTACAACTCCACTGCCTACCAGAACCTCTACAACCAGATCTGGAAGGATATCGCCAAGAAGGACATCCCCAAGGTCGTACGCATCAAGGAGAACTCTCTATCCACCAAACAGTCGAACCTCCGCAAGACCGCTCAGCTAGCTTCCAAAGAAGCCCGACGATGGCAGATGCGTACGAATAAGAGCATGAAGGATGTGCAAGCCCGAGCCAAGCGAAGCATGCGTGAGATGCTTGGGTTCTGGAAGAAGAATGAGCGCGATGAGCGCGACCAGCGGAAGATGGCCGAGCGTCAAGAGCTGGAGAACGCAAAGAAGGCTGAAGCTGAGCGTGAAGCAAATCGTCAAAAGAGGAAGCTCAACTTCTTAATCTCCCAGACTGAGCTCTACTCCCACTTTATCGGGAAGAAAGCAAGGACTGATGAGATTGAGAGGTCGACCGATGATGCGGATGCCGCTGCTGCTGAAAAGGCCCCGGTAGCCTCTGGACCCTCCATCGATGTCCCAGACGGCCACGAAGGTGGTAGCAAGGTTACAAACTTTGAGGATCTGGACTTTGACAACGACGACGAGAGTGCGCTCAATGCAGCTGCCATCGCCAACGCCCAGCATGCCGTCAAGGAAGCACAAGACAGAGCCCGTGCGTTCAACAACCAGGCCGGGGATGAGGACGACGAAGGCGAGCTGAACTTCCAGAATCCCTCAGGTCTCCAGGATGCAAAGGATTTCATTCCTCAGCCGAAGCTGCTGAACTGTACACTGAAGGAATACCAACTCAAGGGTCTCAACTGGTTGGTCAATCTTTACGAGCAGGGTATCAATGGTATCTTGGCCGACGAGATGGGTCTCGGAAAGACGGTACAGTCCATCTCCGTCATGGCGTATCTCGCCGAGAAGTACGATATCTGGGGACCCTTCCTGGTCATCGCTCCTGCATCGACGCTACACAACTGGCAACAGGAAATCACCAAGTTCGTTCCCACCCTCAAGGTGCTGCCGTACTGGGGCAACGCCAAGGATCGAAAGATCCTCCGCAAGTTCTGGGATAGGAAGCACGTCACCTACAACAAGGCTTCGCCTTTCCACGTCCTCGTCACCTCGTATCAGCTGGTCGTGCAGGATGCGCAATACTTCCAGAAAATTCGCTGGCAGTACATGATCCTCGATGAAGCCCAGGCCATCAAGTCGTCACAGAGCTCCAGATGGAAGAGCTTGTTAGGTTTCCACTCCCGTAACCGGCTGCTGCTCACGGGTACACCCATTCAAAACAACATGCAGGAACTTTGGGCGCTCCTCCATTTTATCATGCCAAGTCTATTCGACTCGCACGACGAATTCAGCGATTGGTTTTCCAAGGACATTGAGAGTCATGCTCAGAGCAACACCAAACTCAACGAAGATCAACTAAAGCGTCTGCACATGATTCTCAAACCGTTCATGCTTCGGCGCGTGAAGAAACACGTGCAGAAAGAGCTGGGCGACAAGATCGAATTGGACGTATTTTGCGATCTGACATACCGACAGCGTGCATACTATACCAGCCTGCGGAACAAGATCAGCTTTTTAGACCTCATTGAGAAGGCTGTCGGAGACGAGCAAGACAGCGCTACCTTGATGAATCTTGTCATGCAATTCCGAAAGGTTTGTAATCATCCGGATCTCTTCGAGCGCGCCGACACCTGGTCGCCCTTTTCCTTTACTTATTTCGCCGAGACCGCATCCTTCATGCGTGAGGGCCAGAACGTAAGCGTGGGGTATTCGACACGCAATCTGATCGAGTATCGCTTGCCACGACTGGTCTGCCGGAATGGCGGACGTCTAGATGTTCCAGGCTCAGAGAACCCAAGGGCTGGTTTTGAAGGTCACTACCTTCACAATTTGATGAACATCTGGAGTCAAGACCATGTTCAACAGGCCTCCAACGAGAGTGGTGCTTTTGCTTGGCTCCGACTGGCCGATATGTCCGCTGGCGAAGCGTCAAAGACCGCAAAGAAGGATCTCTTCCAGCGCGCAGTTGACCTCAGCGATCAGCCCGAACGTCTACCCCGCTTCAACATTCTCTATGATGAAGACGATGGGCCCTATGTCCCCAAGCACTCCATGCTAAGGATTGCCGAGCATCAAAATCGCGCACCGCTAGCCGACATCACCACCGAAGGTTATATGCACAATCTCCTCAACGTTTCCGAGGCAGCATTCAATGACACTGGTCTCAATATCATCGAACGTTGCGCCCCACCGGCTGCATCTGCACCTCCAGTTGAGCTCTATTGCTCGAGCCAGGGGGTACTCGCCGAAAAACAGAGGACTTTCTTCAACGTGCCGATGCGAAACGCTCTTTATGGACTTTCTGAGAAGCACGAGCAAGCCATCCTAGAATCGAAAGCAGATACAAGTCTTGTATCCGCGCAAGGCAAGATTCCTGAACCCACCAACACTAGATCACGGTATACACACGTCAACGTTCCGTCCATGCAACGTTTCGTCACGGACTCGGGCAAACTTGGCAGGCTAGACGCCCTGCTCAAGGATCTGAAACAGAACGGCCATCGTGTCTTGCTTTACTTCCAGATGACTAGGATGATCGATTTGATGGAAGAGTACCTCACCTACCGAAACTACAAGTATTGTCGGTTGGACGGTTCGACTAAACTCGAAGACCGTCGCGACACTGTTGCCGACTTCCAGAATGATCCTTCCATCTTTGTCTTCCTGCTCTCCACCCGTGCCGGTGGCCTCGGTATCAACTTGACGTCTGCCGATACCGTCATCTTCTATGACTCCGACTGGAATCCGACAATCGACTCTCAAGCCATGGATCGAGCTCATCGTCTCGGTCAAACACGCCAAGTCACTGTTTATCGTCTCATTACCCGTGGCACCATTGAGGAACGTATTCGCAAGCGTGCCTTGCAGAAGGAGGAGGTGCAGCGCGTCGTCATCTCTGGCGGTGCTGGTGCACAAGTCGACTTCAACACTCGGTCCCGCGAGAATCGCACCAAGGACATTGCCATGTGGCTCGCAGACGATGAGCAAGCGGCTGAAATTGAGAAGAAGGAAGCCGAGATGGCAGAGGCGGAGAAGAATGCGCCACCGGGCAAGAAACGAGGGAAGAGGAAGCGGCCTGAGGCTAGCTTGGACGACATGTACCATGAAGGTGAGTTTTACAGCATGTTGAGCAACGTAATGTATGCTAACCAGCACAACAGGCGAAGGACACTTTGACGAGAGCAACAAACCAAGCGGAGCCGCGACGCCTGTGCCCGCCGAAGCTCCAGCCGGAAAGCGTCGGAAAGGCATGAGCAAAAAGGCCAAAACAGCTAAACAACGTCTCGCCGTCGCCGATGGCCAGGTCTGATGTCGCCGACCCATTTCAGTTTCATCGACAAAATCCGCCTCTGTAACAGTAAACTTAGAACACGACATCTGCATTTCTACATTCCTTGCGCGAGGCGTCTTCCATCCAGCTGGCATTTCTGGGTCCGGGCTTTTCTTTATTCAAGATCCCACTACTATTATACTTGCCGACCTCACTGTTTGAGGTGGAGCGTTGATCGAGAACTAGCTCCTCAAGGCCCGTTGTTTTATGTAACATTACACCATCTACTTCTCTGTTACCTGGGATGTTTTCTTTTCCTCCGGTCTGTTTTACTTTGCTCGCGTTTTTCCCCCTGTAGGGGTAAAAAGGAGTTTTACATCTTTCCCTTGTGTCTGTCTGTGTAGTAGCAAAGGGGATGGGTACTGGGGCAGTAGTTGCAGGACATGTCTGCATAGAGATGGAACAGGGCGAAATGAGCACTGGGTAGCAACTTTGTTTGAACAAAAAGAATATATGGCATTGCTTCATATCTATCCTACTTTTTTGGCTTGCCTCTGATCTATAATAGCGCGTGCTGCACGCCATTTCCACGGCACGTCTCGAATTGTACATGACAAAAAAAACCGGTTGAAGATGTACAGCTACTTCTTCCCCTCAGCCCCAGGCCCAGCCTCCCGCTCAAAGTCCCACCTATCATCCTCGCCCCTAGAAACCCTCTTCCCCCTACCCGACTCTACCCACCCCGCAGCCAACGCCCCAATCCCGCCCCTTCCCCTCCTCATCTCCCTCGTCCTCTCCACCAACGTCAGCACATCCTCGTGCGTCAACCGTCTCGGCACCGTCAAATTATCCTCATTCTCCTTAAACGACTCGCCGGCTTCAGTCAGGGCTTCGGAATTCACGATGCGCCGGTCGATGACGGTGCCTTGTGTTGCGGTCGCCCCAGGGTCATTGATGTAGGTGTAGTAGTAGTCGTCTATGTTTACCGTTGAGGAAAGGTCGAGGAGTTGTCTTTCGGTTCGTGAGGGAGATGTTGTTCTGGGCCGGGGGCGGGGTTGTTTGTCGATGTTTAGGGTTGACAGATTTGATACAAGTCTATCTACGTTTTCGTCTGTGGTCCGTAGGCGAGTAGGCTCTTGCTCTGCGTCAGAGAGGTGCGCCTCGTCTGCTTTTGCGGTGGGGCTTTGCTGACGAGGGGTTTGCTGGTCCCAAGGTAGACTTGGATCTTGGGGGTTGGTCGCGATGATTCTGTCTGGTATGCCGACGGGAGTGCGGACGAGGTTGAGAGCTTGGAGGTGGCTGGCTACCCGCTTGATGTCTTCGAGCGAGACGTCGAGTTTTGCGGCAAGGTCTTGCTGTTTTGCACCTTGGTATGGTTGTGGGAGGCCTTTGAGATAGGCGACGATTCTGCGGCCGAGGACGTTGGACCAGGGGAGCTCATCGCGTTCGATGCCGCTTAAAGATGCTGACGCTTCTTGGAGATCTTGTATGCGGCTGCGGAGATCTTTTGCCGCGGATGGATTCGCATCTGTAGATCTTGAATGAGAGTCTTCTGGGTCGTGAGGCGGAATAGGGGGTAGATCTTCGTAAAGATCGTTGCTATCGCCATCATGGGAATGGTTGTCCCCAGACTCCTCTTCACCAAAATCCAGCGGCTTCGGCTCCTGCTGTTGGCGGCTCCGGTATGCGACAAATGTTGGATTGTTCTCTGCAGCATGCTTCAAACTTTGAAACAGCATCTCAGACTCCATCCTACCCCGGCACCTTAGCAGGACTATACCACTGTTCTTGACAACGGACGGTAGCAGCGTACGAGCTCCTTCGATAGCAATCGACGAATTGATTGAGTTTGTGATTTTCACGTTAGGAGTGAGCTCTATCGAGAGCAAGGAACCCTGAGTATGAGCCTGCTGCGGGGTATCGCCGGAGTACACACAGACTTTCCCATCTAAAATCTCCAGTAGGCATTCATCCTGGGCTAATGACCGAGTGACCTTATCATCTGAGAACGTTTGGACATAGGCATATGCTCTTTCGGGTTCTCTTCGAGCAGGGAGGGTGACGTCAGCGGTGTGGATTGTGACACCCGGCGGAGGTTTTCCCTCGTCCTGGGACCACGGCACTGGTCCTGGCCATGGCCTGTTAGGACTTACAAAGGGTATCGACCGATCCTCATCGCGGAAGCTCTTCTCAACCGTACTCAGCAACTCTAGACACATCGAATAGTCTATCGGTACCTCGACACAGACTCTGCGACCCATCTCCAGAGTAGTGGAGAACACGAATTGATCAGCCTCCATGTATAAATACCTTAAGATAGTTTGTGCGCTATGATATCCTTCGGCACATAGGGTTCCATTTCCAAGGTAGACCTTGTTAACATCACAACACGTCAGACACTCGTGAGCATGCCTCTCGAAGTTGATGAGAGCATCCTCTTCCCTTGGTTCCAATTTTCGTTGGTCACTCGTAACAGACTGTTTCCCGAATCTGACGCTACGCAAGGCATCTTTCACAGTCCCGTAGAGTGTGCGACGTGGAGGCTCCGACGGACCCCAGTGGAGTGGAGTACCGCTTGAGGTTGATGCGGCTTTGTCCGAGGGTAGCGCTTTGTTGATGTTGACATCCAGTGGTGGGAAGTAGACGGGGATGAGAGATTTGAAGGTGAATTCGTCGTTGGAGCCATAGACCACAAAGATAATCTTTTCGATCATCATACTGCTAGACTCCATCGACTCCAGGAATCTTTTGACTTCTTCTATAGCCAGTGAGGCGCAGTCACGCCTTGGATAGTTCAGCATCCCTGTTCCGATGGAGGGAATGGCTACTGATGTTGCCTTCAAGGAGACGGCCATGTGAAGTATCTCCCGGTACATATTCCGTAGAGTGTCTTGACTGCTCTTACCGCGATAGGTTTCTGGTGGTACGACGTGAAGCACATGCCTTGCTGGAAGTAGGTAGCCTCCACCTATCCTGACGTCGCCCTCTTTACAGATTCCAAACTTAGCACATTCTTCCTGCATGTCCGGACCGCCTTTTCGGAAGACGACTCGATCGAGAGTGCCCATGCCAGAAAAGCCAACATCTGTCGAATTGACGATTCTGGGAGCGTTAGTGCCTGGTATCATCTGTTAATAGGATACCTACATGTCGACTTCTAATCTAGTAATATCCTCTCTCAAAAGACACACCATGTGGTTGAACCGCGTGGAGGGTATAGCGTTCGTTGGCCTCTGCTCCAGCGCATCGACTTGATACATTCGTGCAATCGACGGAATATGGTGGAGTTTGACAACACCCGTTCGGTTCGGTATTACGGCATCGCGCTGATATTCTCGCGTGTACATGACCTTGTTGACGTAAGCGAAGGAGTCTTGTGATTGATGTGTGCTATGACTTACTTCGTCGAAGTGGTCTCGAACATATTGGCCTCCGCCACCTGATTGCTTCAGAAGCCAGCTCGAGAGCCGGATGGACATTGTTTTCAGTTCATAGGGCCTTTCACTGTCCCTGTCCTCATGTCAGCGCCCGAAAGCCCAGAAAATGTTGCCACGCGCCAAATACAAAGAAGCACAAACGTACCGAACAAGGACGTCCTCCAAGCATTGAGCAAAGTCCTGACATATCTCAAGGAGGCCTACGATATCCAGTCCTTGGCTGGTCTTGAGATGAGAGTTGTAGTCGTCCCAGATGGCTTGGTTGTTCGGGCGTCCTAGGTTCGCTTTCCCCTTGGCTAGCTCAACAATCTCCGTAACGCTACCACAGAAAGTCTGCATGACCCTCGATAGAAGGTCAACATCGGAGTTGACCCTCCCTTCTAGTTTGGCATTAGCCCCTTGGGATCCAAGCAGTAGAGTGCAGAGGGTACGCAGCGCCTTCATAATCCCCACAAGCTGTTCGAGTATGTGCTTAGGAAAAGCTGGCGCTCCCATACTAAATTGGACGATCTCTTCGGAGATAATTTGCACTTGAGCATATGCATCGGACATTTGTGTACCTAGTGCAATACGGTTACGGTCCGTCTCATGCGGGATGACGTTCTCAAGGTCCCCGTGTGTAGGTGGGAAAAAGACCGGAAAATAGTTGTTGTACGATTGCGAATCAATTCCTTCAAACATGCAGAAGACGATGCGTTCAAAGCCATGGTTTTTATGAGAATCAAGGAATTCGCGCACTTCTTGGAGGGCAATTCTAGTGGCGACACGGGGTGCTGTTCAAAAGTAAGCATACATCGTCAATAGACTCGGCATTTACTTACGGAAACCACAACCGCCTGCACCCAAACTGGGAAAAGCGATAGTTTTGAATCCGCGATTCATAGCAAGTTTCAGTGCGTTTCGATAACATTCGCTAAGGGTGTTGTATTGTCCCATGCTTTTGTGGCTTGTGTAATGTGGCCTCCCAGCATGAATGATATAAGTGCTTGGTAGGTCATATCCTCCTGTAAGTACTGCTTGGCCCTTATCGAGTTTCCCAATGTCCTTGCATTCTCGCCTGAGCTTGTGCCCAGCAGCTTTATGAACTGCATGGTTGAGAGACCAGCTCTCCTTGCTAATTTTAAGAGATCGATTCGCGCTGTTTACGATGGCATCCACCTTCAATCGGGTTATGTCGTAGGTACAGAAGGATATGATCTGATTGTATGCGTCACTAGGGACATAGCTCTGGTCCCGCTGCAGTAAATGTCCGTTTCTGTAGAGAGTCCTGAGTGTTGGAATTTGTGAGATGGTCAATACCGACGCCAGTTCCTTTTCATCACGATCCTTATATGTTACGGACCCCGAAGAAACGCTTTGAGATTCAGCACGTTCAACGTGGAATCCAGTTGCTCGATTGTCTGATCCCTCAACGCTTCCTTGCTGAGGAAGACCGAATTCCACAATTGACTTGTTCTTTGTCTGTAGACGAAGCTGAATCTCAGGATATTGGCTTGCGCCCTCATCAAATATCAACACGGCATTGATAGCGGCCAACTCGTCTTTGAATTTGATTCGGCCTGTCCATGAACCAAAGCGCCGATAGAATTGTACCGATTGAGCTCCTGGCAGAGTTGTAAGATACGTCCTGAAGGCTTCTGTCTCAGCTATATGCTCAGCAACTTCGACGATGTCGTCATCATCATGCTCGCTATCGTCGCTATCGGCAGTCTGATCTGAAAACAGTATGTTTAGTCTCTGTGAGCGAGCATCCGGAAGATCGCGCAAAAGATGTTCCGATAGCCCTTTGGTGGGCAACGTATCGGTGTGGTCAGAGAACGACGCCTCAGTAACAGAGAGAGTCGATGCACGAGATCCTTGAACTGGCTCGATATCCTCGCTTGCGGCATCACTGCTATCGTCTGCAAAGGACACTCCACTTAGGTTTTGAGATGCTGTACTATCACTTCGTCCGCGGGAGGCTTCTTGCGAGTTTCCTTCGGAATCATCGTCTGCATCTTTGGGAAGAGAGAAGACGGCTATTCTTTCTAAATGATTTGCGAGATGATTTTGCAGGCCTCCCATTCCTTCCATACTGGCGGAAGCAAAACAGATAGGACAGGTTTCGCGCATGTCAACCGTGGATGTCTCACCGACTTTGACAATGCTGTCGATTTGATTTTCGGGAAGACTGCCTTTGTGATCTTGTCGAAGATGATCGTAAAGACAACCAGGCGTTCTGTAGATGGCAGTCGGATGCTCCGGACACCGCCAGGCTTTTCTATGGGTCGCTTCATGTTCCGACCACTCTCGACGGCTTCGAAACAGTCGATCAGGTGTCTCGCACTCGGAATAGGTGCACACGTATGGCTGTAGATCCTGGAGCACGTGAGTCCTCCAGGGCCGTCCTCTGCCATATCTCGCAGGGCATATAATGAAACAGTAGGGACACTCGAAATCCTTCTCTTCAGTGGCGGCCTTGGGAGGTGGAGGCAAATCAATCCCCTTACCCGTGATGTCACGTACGGTGGTAGCATAGCTAGTAACCGATTTTGAATCGACTATATCATCTAAAGACTGGTGATGGTGAGTTGCTTCTGTTCCTGATAGAAGAGTCTTGCTTGTTTTCTGGCTCGGAGAATTCTTGATTATTGCTGTAGTTGGCTCGTCAAGGTGGACCTCAAGGGTGTCATGTCGAGCAGGCGCATCAGGGAGCTCGATAAGTGGGTGAACTTGAGGCTCCTCGGCGATACTAGTTGTGCCTAGCTTGTCTCGGTGACGCCTCCAGTACTTGAACTGTCGTCTCCGAAGTGTGATGGCTCGAGCGAGGCGATCAATGAGAATGTCGCTCTCGTCATTTGCTTCTTGCGTATGTGATGACCTGAGATGTCTCACAAGCTCTTGTATATGCTGAAGGTCATAAGTTGCATACTGATCAAGAATCGCAACTCCCGTCTCAGGGTCTTTCGGCTGGTAGGAGGCAGCTTTGAGTGATCTGGATCCGAGAAGTGATTTTGCACCTCTTATTCGCACTGAAAGTCTGTAAAGGTTGTCGACAATGTCAACAACCTCACGATAACGCATGTCAAGCTCTGTCTTTGGTGCTCCATTGTCGCTGTCATCGTCTTCATCTTCACTAAAGAAATCATCATCATCGTCAGGCTGAGCGCCAGCCTCAGATTTCGACTGCTGCTCATAGGGTAATCGAGCGCCGGACACGATAGCAAAGGCTACCCCGTTAGCCGTTAATAAAGGAGATTCCTAAGGATAACACACCTGCATTTAGATTCTGCTCGAGCTCTTGTAAGAGTTTCAAGACATTGCTAGACAGTAGAGGCGAATCGCGCAATCGGTAGTCCAACGAGCTATGGCCTTTCTGTAAAGCGCCTAGATTTCCAGACCATACTCTGAACCGGCCAAACTCATCCTGGAGAGACTCAACGTCCAACGTGTGGCCGGCTTCGCTTGTGGTGAGTTCATTAGCGAGTGCCTGGAAGGCTCGCACATTCGCAGCGCTACCCAACCTGATTGCGGACATATTTATGGTAGCAGAACATGGTGGTTATGAGACAGGCTAATGTGAAGAAAATAAATCACAACTTTTGACGCCTGCCTGGCGCTGAAGTCGAACGCTCTGTCACGGGCTGCGGCGATGTCTCAGGCCAAAGCGCCAATTATTGAGGTGGGGCTGAGCTTAGGCAATCGCGAATCCGTTCAGATCACTCGTCACAACGTCAACACGGCTCTCATACGCTCTCCTCGCATGTTCAGTACATGCGGACGACTCGAGGCTATGGGGTGGGCTCTGATTATTGCTTACTAGCTTGTGCTTTCCCGCGTTCCCTCCTAGGCACTACAAAGCCACGCAGACTTTGAGATTGCAACGACCAGCCTACCGAAGCTAATGTTCTGCCTTCAGCCTCGCGATTCCTACACTTGAGCCCCATGGTTCGCTCTACGCGAGTTTCCATTGTTCCCCAGGCCGAAACATGTCTGGAGTAGAGGTTGCCGGCCTTGTGTTGGGTTGTTTACCTCTCATTATCCAAGGCAAGTTGCCGTTGCGAGGAAGGAGCTACCATCTGACGAGCCCATAGGTATAGAGTCGTACAATGAGGGGCTAGATCCCGTCAAAAGCTTCGTAAGATGGGAGCGTGAGCTACCTCAGCTCATCCGCAAACTTAGAAACCAGCATGTCCACTACGCCCAAACGATGCGCATTCTTCTCGAGCCCATCACCACCGAGTTCGAGCTGGCCGAGATGCTCTCAGGACCCGGGAATGTACAATTGTGGAAGGACAAGGAGATGGCGGAGAAACTTGAGGGCAGACTGCAGGACTCGTATTTTGCATATCAAAGTACAATTGCCGACATTGAGCAAATAACGAAGAAGATTGCAAGTAAACTGGATTTGGATCGTGCAGCAGAGGTAGGAACGCCCAGAGCGTACCTTCCTCCCTTGCCTCGCGCTCACGCTCTTGCAGCTCACGCGGAATGATTTGGAAGCGATCATCGCCGCAAATCCCAGAAAGAGCAACGACAAGTTCGAATTCCGGAAGAGGATTCGTTTTGGCATGTCGAAGAAGTCAATTAAAGCATTGCTGGAAGAGTTAGGCGAATGCAACAAAGAGTATGTCTCGTCGTGCATCCAAAGCTAATCGGCTTTCGCTAATCTGAACTCCAGATTAGAGCGGTTCACTAGTAAAAGCGAAACCATCGAGACGTTTCGGAAGACTGTCAAGCCTTCGTTCGCAAAGCGGTTACAACGTATTCAAAACTATGCAATTAGCCTTCATGAGAGCGTTACGAGTTGTTGGTCCTGTTCTTGCAGCATGCATCACAAGACTAGTCTACAACTAGATCAGCGCGGCAGCCTCTACGCTTCTGGTATTAAAAAGGCAAACCAACCACCGAAGACTTGCTTCAAGGTTTCGTTCTCTAGTAGCCCTCAAGAAGCTACGCATGTGTGGACATGGCAAGCAGCAGAAATATTCGTCGAGGACGACGACGATCACGCTACCTTACAACCAGTCACAAAACCAAGGTGAGTTATATTTCTTTAAACATCATGTCGTCGAGGTATCCAAGCAGACATGAATCTTGTCGCTGGACGGGAAACATCGTCCGCTTCTAACTAGCCAAGTGGCGAGGTGGGCATCCGTGCAAAGATCTTGTGACCATGCAGTTGGCACGGCGACACAGTATATCTTCAACTACGCATGCTCAATTGAGTTGGAAGTGGGGGCAAGGATCGTTGCAGCAGCAAGCAATGTCACCTTGCTGACACCTGAGGAGCCGGCATCATATGGTAGCGTCTCACGTCTCGTGCGTCTGCTAACATAGATTCGTAGGGTCACCAAGGCGGTCAGTTTCGGCAGTGACAAGCCTCCACCATATGCAGCCACCGACCCCGGACCATATTCAAGTGCTGCGCGGGAGGAAGTCAGGGATCTATGCGCGTCAATTCAACAGCTCTACAAAAGTTCATCATGCATTAGTTTTTCACTTGACAGCAAAAGTAAGCTCTGGGGAGCTTATCCGGTTGACAGGGTAGTCCAGAAGCAGATGGCATCTACCGAGGTTGTCACTCTGGAAGAGCTGCTGAACAGGCCTCCCCTGGTCAATGGGAGACCTGCAAAGCTAAGTAAGAAGGAGCGGTATAGCTTAGCCGTGACACTGGCAAGTAGTACACTTCAGCTCAACGCAACGCCATGGTTCCCGGCTTCATGGTGCGGGAAAGACGTCTTCTTTCAAAAGATAGACAATGGTACCCGCGTTGTTGACATTGATTATCCCTATGTTGCACCGAAGTTAGACGAGGTTCAGAAAGCCATGGTTAATGGGCGAAAGCCGCGAGGTTTTCAGAACAAGAACACTGTCCTGCTTGCCTTGGCGATTGCTCTCCTGGAACTCTACTTTGGAGTAAGTGCTGAGAAACACCAGGAAGCGGAGCACGGGACCACGGAAGGCTTCAGCAGGAATCCATGGGCATTGTGTGCCATAGCCTACGAGTGGGCCGATGAAGAGCAGGAGAATATGTCAGCGGCGTTCTCCGGGGCCGTCAATCACTGTCTTCGATGCTTCAGGTGAGTGGAAACTTGGCAAGAATGTCTTTGGTAGCCATTGACAAGCTACTGACGTCTTGAAGCGACCCGGGTGCAAGTCTTGCGGATGCAGAATTCTTGCAGGCAGCTGTGGAGTGCATAATTTTGCCGCTGCAGAATGAGTTGTATCAATTTCTCGGAAAGCCCGGACCGTGAGAAGCAAATGGAAGCCGCTTCTGCCCTACGCATTGCTTCCGATGGATGAACGATAACCTGATGACCTATCCACGCTCGCACCAGATACGAGAACAGGAGATAGATTGTGTTCCCCTGAAGGATAAGAGCGAGCCAGACGACAAGGCTAGCTCGGCATGGGGGTGCTTATTCACCACGCGCTTATTGACCGACGTCTGTCACCTCGTATCGGGACCGAGGAAATCTGGGGTCGATCTTAGCGCGAACATGCCTGACGTGCGAGCTGAAACAGCATCTACGAGTGTGGTTCTATGAGGGATGGTTAATTAGTCCACAACATGGCGAAGACTTGAGGCACAGCCAACGACCAGGACTTGTAGTGGTCACAAAAAAGACGGACATGACGGCCTAAGCAGCCGGTCTGCCATTTACCATGGAGAGAGCCCTCCGACGTAGACTAAGCTGGAGGGTTCAAACTCTTCTGAATATATCTGAGGATCTTCCTATACCCTCATTTGTGACGGAATAATTTCATCATGACCCGGCTATCAAGTATAGGTGGGACAGAGTCGCAAGTCTCCGAGGAGCCGAGAGGCGGTTAAGACGTCACAGGCAAACCTGTGGACCCAATGCCCGGTTCGAAGGCGACGGAGAATTTTCAAGACGGACCACAGGGGCTGGGGATGGGTGGCTCTAGCGGTGTGGTCATGGGAGGGGGTGTGTTTTAGAGAGTCGCACGAAACGGAAGCGTGGGGAAGCGTGCTACGGTGGGAAACCACTCACCATCCGGTGGAGTGGCGGGTGGCACCTGGCGTCAGCGAAGGGCATCACGGCATGCAGAGTGGGAGGGTGTGTACGTGACCAGCGCACAGCACGCGTCAGCGGTGAAGCCTTTGCAAAAAAAAGACAGGTGCAAAAATGCAAAAATGCAAAGATTCGAGGCCAGAGCGAGTCGGCAAGCAGTTAGAGCGGCTTCTGGCGTGCATGCAGGCAGTGGGGCACCCGCCCGTAGCGTCAATCAAGCCCCTCGTGCAGCTGGCGGTTAGGCCCAAAGCAGAAAAGGGCGATAGGAGAGCCTCAGGAGCCTCGCACATGGGCGCAATATCCACAACATCACTGGGCACCGCGCGCTGTGGGCGTTCGGCTGGCTTCAGCAGCCTCGCACTCCAGCGCCGGCGGTGCCACGGCTTGACGGCGCCTCTGCTGGCGGCTCTCACTGGCGAGGAGCAATGCAGCCGCAACGGCCAGCAGGCGGACGGCCATCCCAAACAGCACCGTGGTTGGCTGCCCGGTGTGGCGGCTAGGAAACCCTCAGGGACGGGCGGTGGCGCTGGCGAATGGCCGCCGGGCAGTCGAGGGCACGACAGCTTGCCTCCCGATCTGCGCGCGCTGCAGCAAAGGGGAGAGGGGAGAGGGGAGATGGGCGCTGGAGAGGGAGAGGGAGAGGCGGCACGATATCGAGTTTGCCCCCCGTTCCCCCTTCCCCCATCCGCTATTAATAAATTTGGGGATGCGAGACGGGGTCAGGTCCGCAGGTTGAGTGCGGCGGCGATGACGAGGCGGCCTTGGGCGTGTCGGCTGCTGGGCGACGGCCTTGCAGCCCGCGACTAACGCCGGGCCATCAACAAAGCAAACAGCGCTGCTCTTCACCTGTGCCTCCGGCCGCGTAGCTGTGGTGAATTCTGCGAGCCCGCCAGCCTTGCCGTAGCGTTTGACCAGACAAGCTCCCCAGGGCTGCCGTGCGTGGGCCCTCTTGGCTTGGCTTAATTGCATCCCTTTTCGCGTCTCGGTGACGCAGTAACTTAGTTTAGGAGACAAGCCGCAGGGATCTCACCCGGGCACTGCAACTTCTCTTCAACCCGCGACCGTTTCTTCACCTCCTCCCTTCCTCACCACAACCGACTCGCTGCCTGCAAATCGCCCTCTACTCTCGCTTTTCTTCTGCTACACACTCGTTCCTCGACCCTCGGCACCGCGAGCCTGCCAGACGCCCGGTGCCCTTCGCCGCCATGGCTCAATCGTAAGACCGGCCCCAGAATGCCCTCGGCCAGCAGCAGCACACTAACTGAGGCCAGCATCGCCCAAGGATGGAAGACCTTCTGGCACACAATGACCTCGAATGACCGCCATGCCTCGCACGATTCCCCCTACCGGACCGGTCGCCATATCCCCCTGCCCCAGAGCCGCCATGCCCCTCTCACATCGATTGCGACGAGCGGCGCAGAGTCGCGCATGGATCTATCCTCTCCATACTCACACGAGGAGCCACCGACCAGCAACGGCTTCATTGGCTCGCCCAAGGGCCCCATGTCCCCCACCTCCCCCTACTCGCCCGGAATGCGTTCGTCGCTGAGCCGCCAAGCAACCGCCGATTCGGACACCTTTGATAAAGGTGCCAATGGCGAAATCCAAATGCAGAACTTCAGCGAAGGCCTGCCACCTGCCCCGCCAGTCTTTCACTCGTGGCGGCGCATCGACCGGTGGGTCGAGGACCATTACGAAGAGCTCTTCGACAATCTCTGCGAAGGCGCCACCTCCAACGATGTCAACGAGCTGGAGCACGAGCTAGACGCAACACTTCCCATGGACGTCCGCGAGTCGTTACAGGTCCACGACGGCCAGGAGCGTGGTGGTCTGCCCACTGGCATCATTTTCGGCTGTATGTTGCTCGACTGTGAGGAGATTGTCATGGAGTGGCAGAACTGGCGGAAGGTCGCCGAGGAGTTTCTTTCGAATAAACCAGACTACAGGACACCGCAGATTCCCGTCAAAGCCTTCGCCGGTTCGTCCACCGCGCCTCCAGTCGCCCAAGTCCAGCAGTCCGGCAACCCGCTCTGGCGCCAAGACTTGCTGGCCCGTCAGGATTCCCAACCACCAAACGCGGTGCAGAAAGCTTACGCTCACCCCGCTTGGATTCCTCTCGCCCGCGACTGGGGAGGTAACTACCTCGCTACCGACCTGGCCCCCGGTGCAAATGGCACCTGGGGCCAGATCATCATCTTCGGCCGTGACTATGACTGCAAATACGTCGTCGCACGTTCCTGGGGTGCGCTGCTCGCCATGGTTGCCGACGACCTCGGAACCGACAAAGTTCATATCGATGAGGATAGCGGAGAGCTGAAGCTCTTGGAATTCAAGAAGCGTCAAAATGTGGAGCCACCATATCTAGAGATCCTTCGCTGGCGCTGCGACCAGAAATACGGGCGTAAGCCCCCTAAAAGGCGGCCCAACAGCACCCTCCGTGTGAATCCGAACGCTCCTGCAGCGGCAGGACCGAGCAGCGCTGGCAGCAGTCCGTATGGCAGCCCTGTCCTCGGACCAGAGGATCGCGGCCGAAGCCCACACCGTCTCTCTCAGAAGTCGAAAGGAGTGAGCCCGAGAGGCCACATTTCCAGTCCGCTTGCAAGAGTCACTGAAGAATTGCCCCAGCCGATCCGAGTGCATACCGATATTGATCCAAAAGTCAACGCCCACATGGAAAAACTAATCTCGGTGGACACACCTCGACCAAGCGACGATTTCCCTGTGAGACAAAGTTTCGGCAGCGACAAAGAGAACAAGGTCAAACCGAAGACGGAATCATCACTAAAGAACCCGGCTACGGAGACTGAAGAGCTCAAGACGGTTGACATATAGAGGAACGCCGCTCGGCTCGGACCGCGATACAACCATTCCCCTCTACGCTACCATCCTTTATGCGACCTCTCAATGATCTAATTCCGTTCGGTGCCGGCTGGATACGAGCAGTACCCATCTCATAGTATTGCAACCTTTATTTACTCTATATCAACGATTCCTTTGTTTTTCGGCGTCGAGGCAGAACCTGGCGGAAAACAGTATTTCCCGAAGATTGCAATGCGCGGGTCGGACTATGACGATATACTACTCAGCATCTTTTTTTTGAGTTTTGCGGCCGTCCGGCGCGCTAAGGTGGGGGACCTTAAACATTCACCTTTGCGACTCTGTATCATGGCGCATTATGCGCAGTTTTCTTTTATCTTGCTTCTTGGAATGGGACTGTTGCCTTTTCACGCCTTTTCTTTCTTTCTGGCGGCACGTTTGCGAGCATCGAAATGTCAGCACATGGTAATCTGCATCAAAACACCCTCAATCTCTCCCTCTATCCCCTCCCCCCCTCACCACATCCTCTTGTTCGCCTCTTAACAAGGCCCTTCATCTTCTTTCGACATTCCTTGCTGTTGAATCAGCGATACATCTTTGTTTTTCGCCACAGCCATTGGGGCGTTCAGCACACAAGCATGGAGCACACATCGGCATAGCTTTGTACACGGGTGGATTGGAGCTTTATACATTGCGGAAGGCGAGGAGTCCGCGGGCCTTAACTTGGGTTCTAGCACGGCTTTGATAGCTATTGGTTTTGTTTCTGTTCGTGGGTTCTTGGGCTTTACACGGGAAGGGTGGAATGTGGTAATTGGTGGGTGGGGCGGGTCAGTGAGGCAATAGGGAAGGGGTGGAAGACGTGTATGATTTTTCTCAGGGGCATGTGGGGAACACGTAGGATGAATTGAGAATTAAAGAAAGTCAAACTTTAAGCCTGAGCTGCTTATCTTGTACGTGGCTTCTAGAAGTGGGAATTCCTGCGAGTTCGAGCAGGTTGCACTTTCTCTACACGTTCAAGACTCGAGGCTGCACTTTCACTCGGTCGTAGGGCATTCCTCAACAACACCAAAAGACTGTGCATCTTTTGTCTCCCACTCCCGTTTGCACCCTATCTATGTATAACGACATCTTGCCGTCTTTATGTGTATATGAATCGTGAGTAGTTATACGCTTTGGCTCTACATTCTTTCCGGGAAGCTGAAAAGCTCCGCCGCAACCAATGCCGAATCATGTTCGGCATATGTCGGCCTACATTTATCGCGTAGTTGAGCACCGCCACACATACACTGCTACTAAAGTACTGGTCTTCAAACATGGCTCTCCATTCGTCGGATTCTTGGCTCTGGCGCCTGGCCAACGCGTCACTCGACTGTTCAGCCTGGTGCCCACGTGGATCAGCTCAAGTTCCACCTTCCCTTCCAAGGAACACCACGGTTCCCCCCTCAATCCGGGCTTCTTTCAAACGTGTAATATCAAAGAGTAAAGGCTCATGTTCACTTTGACATGAATTCTACATCAGCAAAGGTCGGCTGGGTCGCTGAACCCAACGGTCGCGGGACTGCCAATCTTCTGTGGAGCTGCTTCGCTACCATTTTAATGTGTACCTGGAGCGCCATGCACCTCGACTTGCCCGCATTGAAAGATACATCTTGGGGTATTTTTATTCAAAGGTTCTTTCTCATGGTTTGGTGTCTCATTGCGCCGGAAATGGTCGCCATCTATGCTCTCAGTGACTTGCGCTCTGTTCTCAGGCTGAGAAAATCCGTAAGTCAAGGTTCCACATCAAGAATGAAAGCTGACACGTTTTCTATAGTCAAAACTTAGACATCCTTTGACAAACCGGCCTTGGAGCTTAAAGCAGTATTATTTTCTGGACATGGGCGGCTATGTGGTTCAGACTACCGCCACAAAACGCTTGCGTTTCTCAGCCAGTGACTTGGTCACACTCATCCAAGAGGGGACGGTCGACACACCCACCATGGAGGATGAGGAAATTGACGACCGTAGCAAGGCTAATTGGGTCACCAAGACCATCGCCTTAGCTCAAGTTATCTGGTTCCTTGCGCAATTGCTTGGGCGGGCTATTCAAGGTCTTCCAGTCACCACATTGGAGTTATTCACTCTAGCCATTATCCTCTGCGCCTTCATCACATACGCATGTGCCTGGAAGAAGCCCTTCGACGTCCGAAGACCAGTCATCTTACAAGTTCGCACAACGGGGAAACCTACATGGCCCCCTTCCATTGCGTTCTCCAGTAATAACATATGGTATGCAGACGAGAATTTTCACTGGCCCATGATTCTCGCAACACTAATCTTTGCAACGCCGCATCTCCTCGGGTGGAACGTTTCCTTCGTTAGCGAGGCTGAAAAGTGGCTGTGGAGAAGCGGCAGCATTGGCAGTGCTATGCTGCCGCTCATTATGGCTGTCACTAATTATTTTGGTCGGTTTGAGGAACCTAAACTACTGCTTTGCATGGCTTTGTATATCCCGTTGAGGGTTGGGCTTTTTGTAGAAGCATTTTTGGGATTGAGAAGTGTGCCTATGGGAGTGTATCAGACGGTGCAATGGGCTCAGTACTTTCCTTCATTTGGGTGATTTAAAAGGACATTTTGTTGACGATGATTACAGACAATGACAACGAATATGGTTTTGAGGTCATTGCGTTCCTACAATTTCTATGCCAATGTCGTATCCACCGCTTTAACATGTCCCTTTCTCTACCTACGCCTTGATATTGACCTCCAATCCCGTTCCCCTCTCATAAAACTCATACGCCTTCTCAGATATATTCTTAGGATTCAAGTTCTTGTTCGCAGGCGCGACTACACCCTCGACGGAAATCAATCCCACGTGCACTCCTTCTCCACCGAATGCGCGGTTGTAGCTCTGCACCATGTTCCTCTGGGATGCCTTGATGAGAGAGAGGGAAAGGAGCTGCGGCACAGGATCCCAGGGAAGATGACTATTTGTGACAAGAAGGCTGGGTTTAGCCGAGGTGTTTGACTTGGCGAGAGATTGAAGACGCGGGATGTAGTGTTGCGCGATGAGGTGGAGGGAGAGATTTGTTGTCTTTGATCGCGGTCATCAGTTCCTTCCGTCTCATCAAAATATATCCACGTAGGGAGATAATGGGGTTATATATCGGTGTTGAACGTACCTTGAAATCCTCCTCAATCTCCTCGATCGCTACATCCAACACTCCACTCGGCTTTATCCTCGCCGCATTGAAAAGCACAACTTCTACATCCTCACCCTTTGTCAACTCATCCATCTTCTCTAGGACTCCTGGGATCGAAGATAGATTGGAGAGATCGAGCTGGACCGTGTCGATCTTGATGGAGGGATTGGCTTTGGATATGAAGGGCACGTCTTCGTTTTGGAGGCGCGCGAGGTTGCGCGCGAGGAGGATGGCGTGAGTGAAGCCGTGGGAGGCAAATTGTGCGACGGTATGGTTTCCGATCCCGGGCCCGGTGCCGAAGGCGATTATGGTACGAGAGGACATTGTGAATGCTTCTAGAAGCAGATATGATATAGAGTATATGTAGTGAAGGGATACAAAGGAGCTGTCAGGCAGTCTTGAAGATCCTGGAAGTTTTGTATTGATGTGAATTGGAATTATTGATATACAAATGGTATTTCAGCCATACTATATACTTTTCTTGCAAGGAGTCTAGTCTTTGGAATCAATATCTTGTCGTCACAATCATCTTGAAGCCAGTCCCTCCGAGGAGAAGTCATATTTCCGCTTATAAACATTACATTTCTCCATTTCTTGTCGGGTGTACACGAGGCTGGGAAGGCAACCCTTTTCTGCTTATAAACATGACAACGTTTATCCCTTTTACGCAAGTCTACATACAAATCAGGGTCTAAAATGTTTCCCAATCCGGTAGCGACATATGCCCGCATTGGTAATAGCAGCAGGCGTTGTTTTACAAGCGAGCGACCATTCAGAAGCGGACGTTTTGGCGCAAGGATTATGTCATCGAGATTTTGTTTAGGCTTGGAATAACGTCGTGCTGCCACACGTCACGTCGTCTCACTAATTATCCGCTGCGAGGCAATTGTCAGCCATGGATTTCTCCGCGGAAGATGAAGAAGCGATGCGCCAGTTTGCGCCCTCGGGATTTGGCAAGAGGGATGGAGGTGTGGACGTCGAGGCGCAGATTGAGCGGTGTCGCAGGAAAATCGTAGATGAGCGGAAGCAGGCTGCGGCGGAGGAGTCGGGGTCGGATGAGGACAAGGACTCGGACGACGATAGCGATGACGATGAGGATGAAGATGAGTTTCCTGTCTCTCATGAGGTTGTGTTCAAGACGCATGATCGCGCTGTCACGACGATTTCGCTGGATCCATCGGGGACGCGCCTTGTGACAGGGTCTACGGATTGCTCGCTCAAACTTCACGATTTGTCTGCGTTAACACCAACAACGATACGTGCTTTCAAGACGGTGGATCCCTTTGTCACGAAACCTTCTGCGACGGCAGAGTCACACGCTATTCACCAGGCCCTCTTCAGCCCGCACTCCGGCGGTCAGTTCCTCGTCATAACAGCTACACCGCAAGCTCGGTTGTTCAGCAGAGATGGCGACCTTATATCGGAGTTTGTCAAGGGAGATATGTATCTGAGGGACAAGCTTAATACGAAAGGCCATACGTCGGAAATCACGAGCGCGGCGTGGCATCCGTGGAATAAGGAGCGTTTTGTGACTGCAGGGACGGATAGCACAGTCAGGATATGGGACGTCAACAAGAGGATGAAACAAGAGGAAGTCATTGTTCACAAGTCTCGAGCTGCCGGATCGGCCGGTATGACGCGGATGACGGCCATCGTTTGGGGAGCGGCGGCCGAAGGACAGAGCACTGTCGTTGTTTCGGCTGCGCTTGATGGGAGCCTCGTCATGTGGGGTGGCGAAGGGCCGTATCACCGGCCGGCTGGGGAGATTCGGGATGCGCATGCGAGGGATACGTGGACAAGCGGACTGGATATCAGCGCGGATGGAAGGCTAGTGATAACTCGCGGCGGCGACGATACGATCAAACTATGGGATACTCGCAAGTTCAAGACCCCCGTAAACACAACATCGCACCCTTCGACATCATCTCAATACCCAACATCGAATATCAAATTTGCGCCAAACTCGTCGAGTGTCATCACGGGCTCCGAGACAGGCCACCTCCATATTCTCAACCCCGCTACTCTGCGACCAGAACTGGTTACGCCAGTTACGCCAGGCTCGCCTCTCATAACCGTAAATTGGCATCCAAAGCTCAATCAAATATTGACTGGTTCCGCCTCCGGTCAAACGACCCTCCTCTTCAATCCGAGAATATCTACGGCCGGCGCTCTAACTATCCTCTCTAAAGCGCCCAAGAAACGACACCTCGATGATGATCCCTCTCTTACCACCGATATGGACCCGCTCGGCATGGCTGGCGACGCAGTAGCCCCCACTGGTCCCAAACCCGGCTCCTATGCCGCCCGCCATCCCACCATCGGTCTCACGGTTTCAGGCAAGAGCAGAGACCCCAGACGTCCGCATATTCCAGCTACCACTCCATTTGCTAAAACTACCCCAGATGAGCGCTACGTGAGGGAAAACATCGAGCTGAGTAGCATGCGAGACGAAGATCCCCGGGAGGCACTGCTCAAGTATGCGCCCAAGGAGGGAGAGAAGAACGTATTTACGGGTGCGTGGGATAAGACGCAGCCTAAGACGTTGTATAAGGATTATGATAGCGACGAGGATGAGCGTGATGCTAAGAGGATGAAAAGATAGATGTATTTTCTGGGTGTGATGGAAACAGCTCATTGCATTAGTGGCGTTTGGAATAGGAAAAGGTATACCCACAATCAATTGATATTAAGGTGCTTAGATGCTCTACAGGCTCTCTGTCACGTACATAGACTTGGCCCGATGCCCCGTGATATCCATGTATTAAGTGACTAAAAAATATGGATCCGACATGCCATGATACCTTGGCAAAGAAAAGAATATCTACAAGATCACTACTTGTTGTTTTGTTAGGGGATCTTAGCCCAGAGAAATGCAGAAAAATTCATTGAACGTTCTCCACAGGCACTTCATCTGCCCAAACTTGGGGTGCCTGATTTCTTTGCTCTGAAAATCTAGGGGCGGGAGACCGCTCCGCAAGATTAGCGAGGGAGCTTTGGCCACATCGTGGAACACGGATAAGGCCCGAATGACGATGATCCATCCCGAAAAAAGAGGGCGCAGCTCTTCGTCCTCGGCCTTTAAGAAGCACTCTCCGCCTCTAGTCTCACTCAATTGCTGTAACTACAGCTCTATAGCACCGAGCTCGAGCTGCTTCGAACTACATGCTGTCGCAATGACCGATCCAGCGCCTTCGTCGTCACCTTCAAGAAACTCATCGAGTTTGCCCCGATCAACGAGTTACCCGCGCATTGCAGGCTTGAAAGGCTTTCTCCCACTCGCAAGCGAATCGACTGCATTATCTACCCGTGGGCAGCATCTACCGAGTCTGCTAAGTCGAAGACCGAGTACACTGAGGAGCGAGCGGCGGGGCAGTATCAGCGATAGCGAAGATGAGGTCGAGTACCTTAGAAGCGGACTCATGCTGAATTATGAGCGAGATAGAGATGCGGAGAGGAGGATGAGTGTTGGCGCAATGGTGTTGAACACGCCGCAAATGAGGAGTCAGCGGTTGATCGGGAATTCGAATCCGAGGTATAGATGGGAGAGATATCACAAGTCAGATGAGGAGCTCAAGAGATTTAAGAAGCCATTGTGAGTCAATTGCTCACTCCAGTTTGATATGTACAAGGCTGACTTTTCTAGACGACAGTATTATGAGCGCAACAATTATCTCGTTCAGCACTATCTATACATTGACCGCGTCCTGGATTCTTCGCTTCCACACAACCTGATTCAGGAGTACAGCAATCACGAATCTGGACCTGTCAATATCCCTACCACGATCGATGAAGAGTCCCTATCTGCTACCGCAACCCCTACACCTAGTGCTGCTACACCAAGTGGATCTAGCAACCATAGCCATACGCCCGTCAGTAACACCTCGCAGAACAGCAATGGTTCGCAGGTCAAAGTAAAGCGAACGCCGAAAAATCTATACAAGGTCCCAGAGGCAGATGAGAACACGCCGTTAATGCAGAAGTATGACGAGGAAGATGCAATTGACTCCCCTAATAAAGACCTACTCGAATGGGTGCCCGAGGAGGACGAAGATACCGAGAGTCCCATTGTCAAGCTTGCCCTCTATGTCAACCTTGCTGCAAATACGGCGCTCTTAATTTTGAAGATTATTGTCACCATCATGACTTCCTCGCTCTCCGTCATTGCGAGTTTAGTCGACGCCGCGCTAGATTTCCTAAGTACCGCCATTGTGTGGTTCACTTCGTGGATGATCGCTAGACAAGATCGGTACGCGTATCCCGTTGGAAGACGGCGTCTTGAGCCTATTGGTGTCCTGGTGTTCTCGGTCATCATGATCACGTCTTTTTTCCAGGTCTGCATCGAGGCCTTTTCCCGCTTGACGGGCCCGGATCGCACCATCGTTCAGCTTTCGATACCCGCCATTGCAATCATGTCTTCCACCGTTGTCATCAAGGGCCTCTGCTGGCTTTGGTGTCGACTGATCCGCAACTCTAGCGTGCAAGCTCTCGCCCAGGATGCTGAGACAGACGTCGTCTTCAACATCTTCAGTATAATATTTCCTCTGGGTAAGTTCGGTGTCATCAACCCCACCTTGCAGTCTCTAATCCGACCCAGTCGGCTACTACGCCAAAGTATGGTGGCTCGATCCCCTCGGCGGTCTCCTCCTCTCCCTCTTCGTCATTATTAACTGGTCCCGCACCTCTGCAACACACATCCGCAACCTCACAGGCGCTGCCGCCACCGCCGACGAGCGCAACATCCTCCTCTACCTTACTATGCGCTTCGCAAAGACTATTAAGCAGATTCAGGGCATTGAGGCGTATCATGCGGGCGACAAGCTTAATGTGGAGGTCGATATCGTTGTGGATGAGAATATCAGTCTGAGGGATTCGCATGATTTGGGGGAGTCATTGCAGTATGTGCTTGGTAAGTGACCGCGCCCATCTAGTGTTGTTCTTGCCCAGAATGCATCGTGGCTGACAAATTCTGCAGAGAGCGTTCCGTATGTTGATCGAGCGTTTGTGCATATCGATTATACGGGGTATAATCTGCCAACTCACATGTCGCAGCAAGAGTAGGGGAGGGAACAGGTGGGGAAAAGAGAGGGAAGGGATTGTGTAGTACTATTGTAATGTCTGATTAGCCTTGGTTGGATAGCGTATTGCATACTTGGACGGGACTATTCGATAGTCTAATGTCCTTTCCCGAATCGCGAACAAATCTACTATGTTGTGCAAGTTGAGAAACCTGTATTAAGTGAGTGCTAGTTATAGCTACTACATGCTATAGCTATGCCGTTCTACTTCCTAGGTCTACGCTGGGTTCCTTGGGAAGGCGTATAACTACACAGACTTTTCAAACAACCTGCCTCACCTTTACCCTAGAGCCTATAGCCTTGATCTAAGTCAACCTTAGCTATTCTACTAATTTACAAATGAAGGCTACGGGATAGCCCATGGAACTTGCGAAACTACGTCACTCGTGCTTGAGCGAATGAGCGAACCTCTCCAATTGTACAAAGTTACTAGGCCTGGATCATTCGCCTCAGCTAAATACGCGTATCGCTCACAGCCACACTACAGCCTCCGGCCGCCAGTCTCCAGCCTGCTCTTATACACCCCTCCTACCGGTCGATATGGTTGGTTCATCTAACCCATCTTGATATGCTTTCTCGCCTGTTGATTTAAACCTTGCCGCATTACCGCGTAGCTTAGTCTTCTCACTTTTTGTAATGAACTAGCGCTTCTTACAAGCTGTTTGCACCTTATCAGTTAGGCTGATGGGCAGACGTTGCATCATGCTGTGTCAAAATTGCCACTAGATTTTCCGGGATTCCTTTCCATCCTTGTTCACGGAGCATCATTCCTCCATCCGTGGACTGCAGCTCTCGAAGGTTGCTATATCTGTCGTGCTCTATGGATACAATATGAGAAAGCGTACGGTAACGACGAGTATATAATCTCAATTATATGATATGTATGGAGTGCTAGAGAGGGCTTAGAAATCATGTTTAGACTTCAATTGAGCACTAGATGGCAAGTACCTAACGAATTGTCCGGGTGGCGTCGTTCTACGGCCTTTTGCTCATTCCCGTCGTCATCTCATGCAAGCCCTTGTCTGTCTGCGTATCGTTTCTCTCTTTCGTTCTACCCGTCAAACCCTAGAAAATTCTCTCAGCGTGTTTAACGGTCGGTATCGCATACGGTGCACCACCCACAGACCATCCGTTCAACACTCAACACACACTCGAAACGTAAACCAGTGTTCCACCCCTGAACATGACCTCACCCAGCACCACCGCTCCCAACCTACAGGTCGATCATGACATCGCCATGGCATCCCTCGTCTCTCTTCCCAAAACCGTCTTTTGCTCCGCACCTGCATCACAAAGGACCAGCATACCTCCCAGTCCCAAACGCATCCAGGCCTTGAAACCTAAATCCCCCGTCCTCGCCATCATCCTTCTCCCGAGCTTCTGGAAAATCAGCTTACCGTGTAGGTACGTTGCCGTACCATCGTGCGTGTCTCGCGTAGGAATATATCTCCCGAGCACAGTCTATGATCTGCAATCGTGTGTAGCAGCAACAGCACCACCGATGACGCTGATCGCCAGCTCGAGTTCCTCCTCAAACGCAGGACTACATACCTTTCCTTTTCCATAAGCACTCGATAAATGCCCTCTACACACAGGGACCTTATTGGCTGCGCCTTGCCGGCCCGCATCTGCATGTAAGCGACGCAGGCAGGCAGCGGGCGGCCTGCGAAGTCCGACCGCTGTGTTGGGGGCTGTCTTTGCGCAGGATGAGTGGGAAGAAAGAAGGATGTGCTGGACCATGAATGGTCCACTTTTACTTTTGGTGTAAGGGTAAGACGGAGTAAGTCGGTCACGGGCAGGCAGGCAGGCAGGCAGGCGGGCAGGCAGCGGAAAGGCGTACGCTTCGGATACGGACGTGTACGGAGGGGGTATTTGTAGGACGGAGTTGGACTGGGGATGGTACTGGGATGAAGAACGGTGTACGGGAGATCAGCCTCGCTAATTATCAAGAGCTAGGTGTGGAAGGTGGGCTTCGTGCTGTATGGGAGGACCGCCCTCGGGAACGGCAAGGCTGTCACGAAGATGAACTCACGACGAAAGGACCAGCAGTGTGAGAAAGATGTCATTTTCACAAGGCATTTACCAGCTATTATACAATTGATTGCCCTCCACGTCGGCACAGCCTCCGGTTCATATCCACAGATCAACACTGGGACCTCAACACCCCGCTCGCGTCCGCAATGCGAGTGATGTAGTCAATTCGGACCACGCCAGTCCATTCCATTTTGCACACCAAAAAGGAGCAGCGAGAAACGCTCGCAGTCCCCCACATGCATCAAGCATATTAAACTTTTGCATGCTGTAGCGCGCTCGAGGGGTACTCGGGTGATTCCATCCAAAGAAAGAGCGAGTCGCGGACAGGAAAAATTTCAACAAATCGAACAAGGAAAAACAGAAAAAAAAAACAAGGAAAGAAAAAAGGGTACTCATGGTCGTCATAAGCTGTCCCAAGCACCCCGAAGATTCCCCAAGAGACCTCCCCAAAGAACATAAAATGCATGCAATGCGACAACATCGTAGCAGATGCTTGGAACGAACAGAAATCTAAAAGGGAATTAAACATGTAAGAAAAACGAAACTAGAGAGCGTCATGCTCAATGTAGATTGCGCCATCTGCGCCGTAAACGGTGCTCGTTTTGGGGGTTGCACGTAAGGATGGCAAATTTAGTAGTTGTTGGCTGCAATGAGGTGGTGCTGGGGCGGGGCCATAGTGCCCATTGCGAGCGGCCCTGGTATGTCTGAAATAGACGTCGGGATGTGTGGCATGCTGGAGAGGTACTCGTTGCCCGATTCGGGCGACTCCTCTTCGAGCGAGTGGAGGTGTTCGTCCTCGCCCTCGAGCTCATCGTCGTTAAAGTCGAGCGGCTCACCGTCTTGGCGGGGTTCGTGCGTGCGACGATGCCTGCAGATCACTCATTAACACCCGGCGTTAATCATACGGCGGTAACATGACTTACTGGGCAAGATTGTCCGATCGCGAAAAGGCCTTGTTGCAGAGGGGGCAGACGTATGGGCGCTCCTGAGTGTGGGTGCGCACGTGCCTGGGCGCCTAGTGAGCGGCTATTCATGGTTACACGGAGGTTGCGGGCGCTTACCTTTTGAGGTGCTCTAACCTCTTAAACAGCCTGCCGCATGTAGGAATGGGGCAGGAATGCGACTTCTGAGGGTATGGGCCAATCTCCATCATCGTGGCGCTGCGAGCCCGTCTGAAGACGCCGGGAGCGGCTGCAGTGCGGGCTACCGCGCTGTGCTGCAAGGGCCCCTCGAACATGTCGCCGTTGACGAGATTGTTGAGGTCATCCTGCTGAAGCATGGCCTGCTGCTGCGGGGGGCTATCCTCCACAGTGTGCAGCGGGGTGCCGTGCCGCGAGATGTCGACAGCAGGCTTGTTCTCTGCCAAAGGCTGGCCCAGGCTGCCGCCCGTGACACTGTTGGGGGAGTTGTGGTTTGACTGTGATTGAGGTTCCTCGCCCTCAGGGACAGGAACAATGGAGCTCGACATTGACCGCCTCAGGTCGCTTGGTCGGTGGACCTGGTGAGCGGCAGCACCGGTTGCAGTGACGGCAGCGCTGACACCTGTCGAGATTGACGACCGTCTTCTCCTCTGCTTGTAGGTGGGTGAGCCCTCAATGACCGAGTACACGTTTCCTGGCTGGAAAGGTCTCGTTACGCCAGAGAAGCCAGGTCCCATCAAATTCGAGGGAGGGATGTTCATCAGAGGGTTGAATGAAGTTGAAACACCGAGCTCGGGAATGGCGCTGTAGAGGCCGGTGTCCTCGTTGGCAATGTAGGCTGGCTCTGCGCCGAGACTGATCTGGTGCTGAGGCGGGGTCAGGGGCTCGAAAGACATGCCACGGGTGCTGTAGTCTTCGTAGTGCGATGAGACAAAGGACGGCGCAGGCGAATATTCCATGTACGCAGGCATTGAGCTGTGACGCTGGTGTACCTGCGACAGAGGAATGCCGTTGCGATCGTACTGTACTTGGTTGCTGAAATCGCGCTCTCTGCTCTTTACAACGGTGCTCTGCATGCTCGGTGCCATCGACATTTGGTTGTACTGCGCCATTTGTCCTAGTGCCTCCTCGTGGACCGTAGGTGGCATGGCTTGCGGCACCATCGTGGGTGGGGGCATGGAGTCCATGGCGCGCATCACCGGCGACGTTGACTGCGAGTACGTCTGCACATTGTTGTTGAAAGATGACGAATTGGTCTGCTGTGCCTTTGTGAGCTGCTCGAAGAGCGACTGTGACGAGTCGAATTCGAACGAGAGTGCAGGCTCGCTGACGGCGACGGTCGTGGCCTCCTGGCCCATCTTCTCGCGCTTGAGATCGCGCTCCAATGCATCGAGGAAGAGTCGGTCGTGGGGTACGCTGTACCAGTAGAAGACCTTCTGCTTCTTTTGTGTTCGGATGCAGTTGTTCTTGTAGAGGAAGTCAAGGAAGGCGCTCTTGGGCTCCTCGAGCGAGGCATCGGTGCCCGACTTCAGGTTGCGCAGATCGGAGAAGATGCCCTCCTCAAACTTCTTGGAGTTCTTGACGGGGCGGCCAAAGGCCTGGAATCGGAAGGACAGACATCGCACAATGTCGGTTCCCGAGATGTGAAAGAGGTTGTTCCTGTGTGTTTGTTAGAGGCGGGGCATTGGGGAATTGGGGCCAGACAACAATGCGCGGAATGCAACTCACCAGAGGACGCAGGAAACATACTCGCCGGTGGGCAAGAGAAACCTGCGGATGTATTGGTCCGGCTGCCAGTCGACCGGCGCGGATATGAGGAAGTATTTTACTGCGGCAGCGGTCAGAGGCAGGCTCGAGCAAGGTCGGTGCGCCGACGAGACAGATGCGCGACGACGCTGGGGGTATTTGGAAGGACTTACGGTTGTCAACCTGCTGCAGCGCGACGATGCTGTCTGGTGGCAGGCTTTGCTGAGCGTCCTGGTCTAATAAGAACGTCTCGGGCGCGACGGAGCGCGACTGAGGCGGAGGCATTGCAGCATGAGGATTGGGGTACATGCTGCGCTGCAACACGACTCTCTTTACACTCGTGTTTTGCAGTCGGAGATGTCAGACGAGGAGATGCGATGATATGGTGGAATGAGACGGATAAGGCGCTCGAACAGGACCTGCCAGGTGCAAATAATGTAATGTGAAGCGTGAAGCGAAGGAAAAAGGCCAGCGATGGTTTGAGGTCTGTTCAGAGAAGATAAAACGTATCGAGGGCCTGCCTCGGAGCCTGAGCAGTCTCGACGTCAAGAAGACTGGGCAGCGTGAAAGTTAGGGCTTTAGGACACACGAAACGCAAATCTGAGGGGGGAGTGGCAGAGCTTTAGGTGTCGGAGGGCTGGTGAAACAGGAGTTAGTCGTTTTGGAATAATCTATTTCGGGGCCCGCGACCAAGTCAGCGCCGCCCCGGTCCTTGCCAGCAGGCCGTGGGCGCGAGGAGCGGCCAATGCGGGAAATGGAGCGCCCGCCCGCGAATGGGCTGTCCGGCGACACGAGGCCCCTGCCGGCCAAGCTGCGGCCGACTCGCGGGATGCCTGTGCTGGCTGCGAGCGGATGCGAGTGTGCGCTGCCGCAGTGAGGAGGAAGAGGAGGAAGAGGTGGTGATGATGATGCTGGGCCTCAACACCGGCAACGCTGCTGCTCTTCGGTCGACGTCACACTGCCAACACGCCAGCACGCCCGTCTGCCGTGTGGCACTGTGCATCGCCGCCGCGGCTTGCCAGACGCTGCCTCGATGCTCTCTCCTGTCTGCTGTCTAGGCCTGCGAGCCGTCGGCACTGGTCTGGCTCGCTGGTGCTCTCCCTCCCACCACCCCCCGGCGCACTTGTCGTTTGCGGGCTAGCACTGCGCGCGCAGCACCTCGCTTTCACATCCCCAACCACCACGCGGCCAGGCGAGCGGCCGCCGGCAGTGGGCACTGTGGGCACACGCTCTGGCTCTCGTTGCTTCGAGTGTTGATCGGCCTCGCTGGAACGGTCCGCATCCTCACGAAGACGGCTTCAGAGCGGCCGAGGGGAACTGGTGAGCGTCAATCCGAGCGTGCCCTGTGCGTGGCCGCTCACGACGACGTGCAGCCAGCGGCGAGGCGCCTAGCCATGGCCCTCCAGGATGGCCCGCCGTCCATGGCCTCGCAACTGCATCTCGAGTGGCCGACGCCGCGCCCTCGCAGCGCTCCTTCGCCGCTGACCGCCTCAGGTCCTCTGTGCAATCGCCCCTCGCTCGCGCAGAGCAGAATAGCGCTGCCGTTGCCATTGCCATCTCCATTCAAACCCGCTAGCCATGGAGCCCGACTCGTCCACACGGCAGACGCAGGAGCATGGCATTCTGGCAGCAACGGGCATGCACCTCTCCGCACATCCAGCAGCTGCTGCACATCGCACGACTGCCCGGCATCGTGCTGTGGCTGGTCCGCGGGCGAGGTGAGGTGCAGGTGGCAGGCTGGCGGTGCCCACAGATGCAGGAACCAGCAGAAGCAGCGGCGCCAGGTTTGATCTCCCTCCTGAAACGCCTCCCTCGTCCGCCGCTCGGCTCCCCCAATGATGCGGGCGGGCCCAGCATCTCGCGCTTTTGAATCTCGAGCGGTATGAAGCTTGCTGCGCGCTTGCTTTCGGACTCTGGACGAGGTCTGCACGCCGTCGACTCGGGAATACCATGGCAGCCTGTCTCTGCCCTCTGCGGGCGTGACGCTGCGAATCGGCTGGCCAGTGAGCTCCCATGAGTCGTTTCAGACTTTCTTTCCGGCTAGAACGGGCAGGGTCCGACCGTCTTCTCCCGCCTCAGGTGGGCCCGCTCGACGGCGAGTCAGCGAATAGGCTTCCTCACGCACCCGGCGTCCGCAAGCGCTCAACCTGGACGTTGAAAAGGTGGGCTCCTCTCATCACCTGCCACCCTCATGCAGTCGACGGCACTGGATCACAACCGTAATTTCATCCTTCTAGCCTCGACAGCTGGGAGAATGCGCGCGCGCTCACAACCTGTCACGGCCACTTGGGAGCCATACGCCTGCCTAAAGTACCTCTGCGTCTGAGCAGCCGCCAGCGTGATCGTCAATCCAGGACAGTCCATGTATGAATCGCCGCGGCCATGTCAAGCCCGCAAGCCCGCAGTCGAGCCAACCAGCTTACCTCAGGCTAGCTTCGTCCGTCATCAGAATGCCATGTTGGAGCAGACATGCATCAGCACAGTGCATCTTGACCGTTTTCAAGCTAAGACTTTGCCGAGAGTCCCCCATGTGTGACAGGCCTGTGAAACTCTTGCAGCCTCGCATGCACGCCCGGATTCTGCGTTTCCCAAACAAAGTACCCTTTTGGAGGAACCGTGTTTGTGATGCTGGCGCACTTGTCGGAGGAAACATCACATTCGGACGTGGAGACTGGTACCTGCAGTAGCGGGCACCTGAAACTCGCCTTCTTTCTCTTCGCTCGCTCAAATGGGCTGTAAGAGCGCCTTCCGGATAAGCTTGGACTTGATTCAACCGCCATTTCTCGCATGCGGCGCATGCCGTTGGCGGCTCCTGCAGAACGCTCTTTTCTTCTTGCTCTCTGCCAGCAGAAAAACGAATATGAGCGACCGCGGCGACGAGTATTTGCTAATTCGGTCGTTGCGCAGCCGTTAGTGGTAATTGCGAATTCATGTCGCTGCATTTGTGCCTAAAAGCAATGCCAAAATGGTCGAGGGAGGCTAGCTACTCTCGTGGCTGCTCCGTAAACTAGAGCATTGAAAGAGTAATGCAGCAGCTTACTCTATGTAGGTCCAACAGCCCGGAAGGTTTAGCCTACGCCGTCTTTTGTCGGCTGCAAAGTCGCTCTTGTCAGCCCACGTCGCTCTGGATGCATCGCTTCAAGGATCTGTCAAAGCAACATGGTCTTCCATGACATAGGCTGCGGTAGACTGGAGCTGTCATCATGCGTGTGAAGCTGCTGTCGCAGTGGCAACTCGCGAATACGTGATAAGATAATCGCAATCCGTCGTTGATCAGGTCGAGAGCGACGGTGACCTAACTGTTGGATTGCTTACACACCGGAGAAGAATAAGGAACTGCACGATCGAAGCACGGGCGTGCGCGTGTTTGATGTTCAAGATCTGCTTCCGCTGTATCAGATTTTCTCTCTGTGTATCAGAATGGCTGGGGTTTCAAATAGAGTGCTCGCTTGGTGAGGACCCCAGTATCTCCATCAACGAATGTCACTAGAGCGGAAATGTCGACTTCAGCCGTTAGCATACTTGCGCAAGCGTGTACCCCACTAGATCTCTTGGTCTTGGTTTGATGTTCGGTCAGAAGGTCGAGCATCCAAAGGATAGCCGTGATGTGCTCGGAGAATTTCGCGATCGTCTCGTAAGAGGAAAGCATATGTGGATCTCCTATGCTTGTGAGTGCCGGAGAAAAGTGGACATCCTCTTGTGAAGTTGTGTCAAGAGCTTCTAGCTCTTTTCCTCGTACCTGGACAGACTGACTCGATGCCTGCCGCTTCGTCGGCACCATACTATGTGAAGATATCGATCAGAGTGCTCTTAGAGGAAACCAGTTCGATCTCCGAAGTCCACACAACAACCTTTCGGATGATTCATTGGCTTTGCATGTACGAGATGCATACCAAACTTTAAGCTCGCAAGAGAGGAAGACCCATGCAGGCGAAAGGCCAAACTCGCATTATGGAGTGCGCTAGCAAGCATAATACACTAGGGAGTGGTAGCGTCTTCCCCGGCTGGACTGCGCTGGTAGGCGTGCCGCTCGAGTTCATCGAGGGCGCTGCAGTTGGCATGGACCCGGCTTGGATGTGGAAATTGCAGATCTAGACTCTGAACGCGCCCTCAAAACCTCGAACAAGATCCTTACATCTGATCTCAAATCGGTGGCTTTGGACGGCACTGATTAGACAGCGCTGTGCTTCTATCGGCTTTTGAATTGCAAATGGATGTTCTGAATGCATGCCGTAATGGGAGATGCATACAAAGTCAGAGTTGCATCAGGGGGAGCAGCTGCCTGGGCTACATCGACTTTATTTGTTAATTTCGGTAGGGAATCCTATAAGTAGTCTAAAGGTCTGGAGACCCTGAAACTCTTGAAAGCTTTGTCCGAACCCGGGATTCCCTACTTGCAGAGGTCGAGTTGAGGCATTTGCGTGAAATCCAGACCAGTGACCGAGGATGAGATGGGGCGTCCCCTATCAGCTTTCAGGTGGTTACCTTCGCATACATCTTTGTACGCACTATATAAATAAGCCAAGACGAAAGCATCATATGGTTGTTTCATTAGCCACAAGCTCGTATCAAGAGCTGCCTAAGATTTCAGTCTTATGTTTTTGCTATCGCCGGGGAGCAAACTGCGCGGGGAAGGCGATTTTTCCGTTCTTGAATGGATCAATTTAGTAGCGCGAAAAGTTGGCAAATCAAAGTTGCGAAGAGTCGTGATTTCTCCCTCAAGATATCATTGCTCGATAGGCTTCGAAAGATGCTGCGATTTTTCGAGGCTTTGAGTGAATCTGACCGCTAATTATGTCCGTTAAACACGCCCTCGTGCGGTATAAGTCATACGTGCATTGGGTTCAACGTCGTGTTGCTGCTTATCAGGTCGATTGCGATCCCACGGTTTGCAAGTCGAAGTAAGGAAAAGAAGCGCGGTAAAGATAGATCAGAGGGTTCTCTAGGTAAGTATATCGTGACTCTGGTCAAGACAGTACGTCTTTTTGGGAGCTAGATTTCGCAGTCGCTCTGCCAATCCTACAGCTTCGGATAAGTTGCTCAGCGATATCGATGTCTTAGTATCTGCTAGATCGGGCAAGTGAATTGGGCAGCATCCAAAGTCCGGCTCGCAATGCAGCATCATTAATTGATAACTATGGCTTCCGTCTAAAGAAGTTCACTTGATGCAATGAGCTTGCCACCTACTCAGGTTTTGCAGGGACACAGATTGCGCTCGTTTGTGGCTACTAGAGAGAATTAGCCCAATGGCCATAATCGCGGTAATCACCCCTCATTGCTACGTTTTTTGGGCTTCCCAACGGAGGGCAAAACAGTTGGAAGATGATTGAAACGTGATGTGAGTGTGATGGCTGCAACGGAAGGATCCATGAACCTGTCAGTGCAGCCTTGGCAAACAAACATTGCAAACACTACTCCTACCCCATCAACCTTCAAACTGCACCTCTTACGCTAGAACATCACATGCATCGAACCTTGCATGTCAAACATCTACGGCGGAAGTGAAAATGCCTCCAGCCAGGATAGCATTGGTTTGCCTGTCGAGGCATGAGCTCCGGACTATCCAGCAACTTCCGCAACTCCGCCAAACTCTTTCCGCTGCCAACTCACGTGCCTCATGTTTCTGGTCATTCACCAGAGTGAGCAAGCATCCGTTACAATCAATACGTCTAGCAGATAAGGAAATAGCATCCGACTGCACTCTAGCCTTCAGCACGTCGAGTTACCGGAGATTAGAGCCTAAGAATGAGAGGAAACAGCCACCTGCTCCTTCAGCCGCGGAACAACAGGAGGTTAGTTACGCTCTTGGTCTCCCCCCCCCCCCCCCTTTTCCTTTCGCCTGCATCTTAGTTTCTGTTTGTAAACCAATACTTTCCGATACAATTCATGTCTGCTTTGTAGTTCCGAACTATTCGTTAGGTGTGGTAGCGCTGATTTTACCACTAAATCACCGACGCGGTCATCCCGACCAGAGGTACAATTGTAATTGTCGGTAGTCATCGGAGGCATCTGGACGTTTGTGACTATGTTTTGTCTTGTCTTCAACTCTCTGAGTGTCTGGATTGTCGCTCTCATTTCTTCCGCTGGATCCGAACTGTCTCTTCTCAACTTGCGGCGGGGATATTCATATATAATATGTTTTGGAACTATACTGACAGCTCTCTAGGACCTTTCGCAATCTACCTCATCCAGACTAGCCACGAGCCTGAAATCTAAACTCCCCTCTTTCCGCCATGAAAATATCTACAATCTTCCTAATCTCCTCACTTTCAGTCGGCTTCTTTCAACTCCATTCCTCGGCTATCTTATCATCCATAACCACCATCTCTATGCCTTCTCCCTGTTTGCCTATGCCGGCATCTCTGACTTACTCGACGGGTGGATAGCACGACGATGGAACTTACAGACGGTCGTTGGGAGTGTCGTCGGTAAGCCAGAATCATCGCCGCTCGGTCTTCACATGCTGATTGCGTCCCACTAGATCCTATGGCTGATAAAGCCCTCATGACAACACTAGTCACCTGTTTAGCCATCAATGGAAGTTTGAATTTACCGTTGGCAACACTTATTCTAGGAAGGGATGTAAGCTTGGCGATTGCAGCAATCTACTTTCGCTACGCCTCACTCCCGGCACCGAAAACAATGGCCCGTTACTGGGACTTTTCCCTCCCCAGCGCTGAAGTACACCCCACCACTGTTTCGAAATTAAACACTTTCCTCCAACTCGGACTCATCGGCACAACACTATGCGTTAATCTTCTACATGACCCTTCCGCTACACATTCGGTAGCTGGCGGACTGTTGATGAGCATCCAGCAAAGTATGGGTGGACCGGAGGGTGTAGATGCACTAGTGAAAGGGATGAGCGGGGTTGTGGCTGGTACAACGATATATTCAGGACTAAGCTACGTGTGGACGAGTAGTGCAGTGAAAATACTGGGCGAAGATGAGACTTTGAAGAAGAAGCAGGGGCTTAGGGGACGTATGATCATTGGGGGAAGTTTTGGAAGCGTTATTGCACTTGCTGCATGGTTGTACTGGATGGAGTACAAGAAGCATGAGGAGGCGGATCGGGAAGAGAAATAGCTGATACCCTGATCTCGGGGCATTTTGTATTATACGGGGTAACATGGCGTCTGGTCCAACCCTGGTGTGAATATAATCAAGAACTTTGACTTATCTCTCTGATGTTTTGTTCAAGACCCACTTCAGAGTTCATGGACATAGGTCGTACGCCTCGATCACAGTACCATGTGCTATAACTGGTCACTGATCAACCTGAGTTGAAGCTTCTCCATGGCTTTGATTTACAAACGCAGTTATAAGACTGATTGTATCTCGCCCCTTCCCTACATATCCATTGCCTCGCAACCTATTCCACTTTCTACTTCAACCCAGCATCTAGTCTCGAGCACCTGAATACATTGCACGTAGTTATATTGACTAGAATAGATTTTGTGAACATATTTTGCGAGACGTAACCATCCAGCGTGGCTTTTCTACAGCGCCATTCTCATGAAAGGACTCAGCTTTGTACTGGGAATGGAAGCCTCATAAGCTTTATACACTCTCGAGAAGTAGATCAAGACCATAAGCAAGTTTGATGGAGGACTCACATTACAAATACGAACATGTCGTGTAGGTGACTGTATTTAAGCAACGCAACTGGTATGAGCGACTGTGTAAGAGGGACGAGACGGGAAGGAGATGTACAGAATGGGATATCTTGATCATGATGAAACTTCCGCGACACTAGAATGAACTCATCTTCTCTACACGTATAATACATAATGCATCCATCTACGTCGAGACGCGCTCAAATCTATCCAAACACCGCCCAATGCAATAAGTGATATTACACGCCAGAGCTGCAAGAACCACGACCCTGAAATGCAAATATAATCTACGCCACCTCTCCCGCAATCCCCCTAAACATTCTCTTCCTCGCCTCGATCTCCACCCTCATTCTCGCCTCCTTCTCTTCTCGTCCTGCCCCCCGGACAAATTGCAGCAACCTCAACGCACCGGCGGGTGTGACGCCTTCGACGCGTCTAGCCATGCCTACGCTCTCTGGCCTCGCCATTTTCAACGCTTGCTTTTCCTCAAAGCTCAGCCCAAAGATACTTTCGTAGTCCAAATGCTCAGGGAGCTTAAGGCCCTCATCCTTGAGCCAACGCTGCTGTGATGCAGTCTGGTAAGCTACGTATGGTGCATATGTAGCGTTGATCTCTACCCTTGTCCGTACTCTTGTCGAGAACTGGGAAATTTCCGGTAGCACAGACAAAAGTGTTCCACACGTAGTATCCGCCATACGAAGGAGATCGTAGGCGGATCGTTTCGTAGAGTCATTTCGGACACCGAAGCCATGTTTATTCCAATCTGTCCAACCCATCGTCTTCTCTTGCAGCAACTTCGTAAGCGTAGCTATCTCTTCGGCCTCGCGCTCAAATGCAGACCAGCGTTTATCTGTGACCACGCCCGCAGCGCGTCCCATTGCCGTAAGCCTCGTGTCAGCGTTGTCTGCGCGAGCGGACATCCGGTATTCGGATCTTGATGTGAACATGCGGTAGGGTTCCGAAACGCCTTTAGTGATGAGATCGTCGACCATAATTCCAATATATCCATCGGCTCGTGTGAGAGAAAATGGTGGTTTATTTTGGGATGCTAAACCAGCGTTTATGCCTGCTATTACGCCTTGAGCGGCGGCTTCTTCGTAGCCAGTCGTGCCGTTTATTTGACCTGCTAGAAAAAGGCCTCCGATATTCTTTGTTTCGAGTGATGAACGCAGATTGCGGGGGTCTACATAATCATACTCCACGCCATAACCTGGCTGAACCATTTTCACGTTCTCAAGTCCCTTGACTGTCTTAAGTATTGCCTCTTGAATATCGGTAGGCATGGTCATGGAGATGCCATTTGGGTATATGATATCGTTGTCGAAGCCTTCAGGTTCTAACCAGATGATGTGTGAGGATTTCTCGGTGAATCGAATGATTTTGGACTCCAGAGACGGACAGTATCTAGGACCCTTGACGGTTTCGCGAATGTGGATTGATTTGTCTAAGTTATTCCGCACTATGGTGTGCATTACCTCGTTCGTTCTCGTCTCGTAGTTCAAAAGTTGGTCTTCAACTTGTACTCGGTCATTTAGATAGCTGAACGGCATAGGAGGATTGTCGCCTTCTTGTGCTTCCAGAATATTGAAGTTAATTGTCTTCTTATCCAGACGTGGCGGTGTTCCAGTTTTAAGTCGGCCTAGTGTGAAGCCTGCTTCCCGTAATGACTTGCTCAAGCCAAATGTCGCGGCTTCGCCCATCCGACCTGAAGGATATGCTTCAAGACCTATTCTATGTCAGTGTATACTCTTCCCTGCATCTTCAGGTGCACTTACCGACATGGATCTCCCCACCTAGGAACGTCCCCGTAGTGATAATAACCTGTCCCGTAGGAATGACTTGTCCACTCTCTAACCTTACCCCGGTAATTTTACCATACCGTCCACTGTTCTTCTCCTCCTTGTCCACAATGATGTCCGCCACGCTTCCCTCCACTACACTCAGTCCTTTGTAATTTGTCATCTCCTCTCTCATATACCGCTTATACAGCGCGCGATCAATCTGCGCTCGGGGTCCCCATACTGCTGGGCCCTTCTTCTGGTTCAGAACTCGGAATTGCACACCAGCCTTGTCCACTATGCGTCCAACTACTCCATCCAGGGCATCTATCTCGCGGAGCATGGTGCCTTTTCCAATGCCGCCGAAGGACGGATTGCAGGAACAAACGCCGAGATTGTCAAGCTTCGGGGTTACGAGGGCGGTGCGCGCACCAGAGCGGGCTGCCGCAGCGGAGGCTTCACAGCCTGCATGGCCGCCACCTATTACGACGACATCGTAGGGTCTGTGGATAGTGTCAGAAACGTGCAATTGATATGCGCATATAGCTAGAGGCGCGATCGCACCTTTCTACACCGGAGACTGAAGCAAAAGTTCTTCGAGCGCGCCTGAATAATCGAACGCGAGGTGCATGGCCCCAGAGCATGCGCATGCTTTGGGGTACTGTACTAATCATTGTGCGTGGCAAGGTCGGGTGGGTTGTAGTTCAGAAAAAGTCGATAGCAACGCGGAGGTGTCGTATTCGCCGCAAACATGGTCACGTGTACGGCACTACCACTTTCAATGCTCCGCGATTAGGACCTGAAAGAAACTAAAAAATATGAACTTCTTGAAAAGTATTATTAAATATACATTTACGTTCAAGTCACGCTCCTTTCTAAATGCGGGCTACGTTATTGTCCAGAAAGAGCCATGGTCTACCCGGCTGTTGGATTTATCTTGACTTACCTCGATGATTCCTAACCACGAACAAAACCTCGGGTTTTTAGTATGCTACGTCAATGACTCTGGATCCATGCCTTATGTACTATGTGCATGAGTCTGCATGAGTCTTCATTTAGATAGCGTGCGTGTGGAGAAGCAGAATTCAACGGATTAAGTCCGCGTATTGGAAGTGTACATTATTACACTCTTCATCCGGTGCCAAATCCCGGATTAGACTATTAGAGTGGAGATTGAACGTAACAGTGTCCACGTGTCAGTTGTACAAAACAAATAACTCCATAGCCACCAATACACCTGGATCTAGGTTTCCTCCAACACCAAAGACCTAGGTGTCAGCGGCAGACAGCGCACAAATGCTCATCCCGTTATTCGAAGAGATACTGATGTAGTGGACACTTTGCACTCGAGCGAAACTTTTGAGCGAGTGTGTAGGTTCAGACGGGAATCTCGAAAGGGCATAGTAGCAAAATCTTTACGAGGAAGCTTCCTGGACAAGGCCTTCATCGTCGGCCGCATCGCTTTCGGTGACACGCGGTCGAGACAGGACGTCAAAGTTTCCTGTAGGTGAAATTAGTATCTGCTTGTAGCAAGTGACGTGCTAGGGTAGGATGAGCATGAAATAAGACTTGCTTGCAATAAGACTCAAGTTCGACCGTTTGTTGCCCTCCGAATCTGTGTATGTCTCCATACGCGCATCTGCATCGACGTAGAGAAGGGAGCCCTTCGGTACATTCATCAAGAAGTCCTTCTGCGCTCCCTGCACAAAGCTTGCTACGCGGAACCAGCTCGTCTTCTGATCTTCTCCCTTTCCAAAGTTGCTTCCAATCACATAGCGCACGAGGGTTCGATCGTTGCTAATAGTGACTTCCTCAGGCGCGACACCGAGACGACCGACAATGGACATACGCGCGAGTGACGCGCGGGGTGTGGTGCTGAAGGCGCGTGTAAAGGCGCGCGGAGCGGCACGGAAGCTGGAGGAGAACATTTTCTCGAAAATACGGTCGTGTGTATCCGTAGAAGGGCTGATGTAAACTCGATGGGAGAAACGTCGCTCGGTTTAGCGGTAATTTGAGAGTGATACGTCGCGTCGCAATTGTAGAGCTGTCCAACTTATTTCGGCCGCCCCTTATCGCGTTCGCGTCGCACGTGAGCCAAGAGTTCGACATTCACATGTCTTAAGAAGCAACACAATTACATTTTGATAACATTCAAATCTGTTGCGTTAAGTTCAGACCAATACTTGATACTACATTTTTGTAGTCTAGACGCTTTGCTTGATTTGTACCGTATCTCAGATAAAAAGAGTTTCTGGGCGAAATCAGCTTGACAACGAGTAGCAATGCATTTAGTCAAGCTTGTCAGCCCCCCATTCTCACTATGATTCATATACTTTCTACGTTTCCGCTTCTTATGTTTGCCAGTTCATTCAGTCACCACTGACACTGCAATTTGGATGCGTTGAGGCAATTGCTTACGTAAGTAATCGATGAAGCCACCACGTGATCTTCGAGTTTTCTCAATCAGGCTAAGTATCTTGGCAGCACACACTCCACAAGCGAACCCAGCAAATTGTCGTTAGCCTCCACCGCATCGACAACTATCTTCGACATCTCGACCAGAGGACAAACCGTCACGATGCCGGTACGTTAATGCATGCATATCATCTCCAGCGATAATGCTAATTTTTCGCAGAGCCACAAGTCCTTCCGCACCAAGCAAAAGCTTGCCAAAGCTCAGAAGCAGAACCGCCCGATCCCTCAGTGGATTCGCCTGCGAACGGGCAACACCATCCGGTATGGCAACATTCTACACTTGGTGCCTGTTGAATGCGACTTCGCCTTTTCAATACGAGATCCCAACACTGACATACATATTCCAGATACAATGCCAAGAGACGACACTGGCGCAAGACTCGCATCGGCATCTAAATGCTTCTTCCGTCCGCCCTCCCTCCCTCTCTCACGGTTCTCGATTAATTCAATTTCGTAACGTCGGACGAGCGAAACACGGGAACATTTCTCTTCCATGGCTAGCGAGCAAACAGGCGGTATGGTGGGACGCTGATGGATGCATTTTTCATGGATGAGTGGTAACGGAAATACGAACCAAACACTCTCATCCTGGCGCTTTGGGTCTGAAAATATGAGGGCTTAGGCAGTGGATATGAAATGCACATGCTGATTCGAATGATATGCTCCTTGAACGGCTGATGATGAAGTGACGCGAACGCATATGCTATTATTTGGGCACAAGTGCTTGCGGCGCCCTAGTCGATTTGTTGGCACTGCCGGTGCACTCTTCCCTCGCCTTGCACAAGACAGTGATTCCAGGCTCATCCAAGACGAGCAACACCCCTTTGTGCGCTGAGTGAACCTGTCCGTATGAAGTCACACCACCCTGTACGCCTGACCATACAGCCTTACCTGGTGGCGACTACCTACCACTTCTCACTTGAAACTTCGGCCTCTCATCCAAATCCACCACCAAGCATTTTTCCTCGCTCTTCCCCGCCGTCTCGAACAAACTTACAGTCCCTTTCTCAATCTTGATTACCGTACTACTCCCCGCATAACAAACTCCTTTCTCCACCCCACAACGATTCGCTAGCACAACATAGAACGGTGCCTCAGTTTCTCTACTCCCTTCCACCAGAGGCTGAAACCTCTCCACCCAATACGCCACAGTAGCGACGTCGGCCTGTCCTGGTTCAATCATCAATTCTTCCGGTGACAAGTGGCACAACCAGGCCATGGACACACAAATTAGTGGAGTGTGGGAGGACAGGGCCGTAGAGGCAAATTCGTAGGCTTCCCATGGGGCAAGGAATTTATAAGGATTGATGTCCATACAGATGCCGAGGGTGACGGGGCCAAGGCCACCAAGAGGAGCAGAGAAGAAGCTACTAGGACCTTCTGAAGCCCAAGTTTCATCCGTGTAATATAGAAAGGCTTTGCGGTAGTTTGTTAAAATTGCACCGCTTGGGGAGATGGTTACGGTTGAATTGTCTAAACGTAGATTGTGTTAACGAGTGTTTGATAGTGGTGAAGAGACGAAGTACAAACATTGCGCTTTTGGATCTTTTGTCGTGACTTCTGGATAGCCTACAGTCACGTGGCAAGTATAGTGTTTGGCCACTTGAATAGCCCATTGTGTAGTGATGCCAGCAGTTGTGGGTTCGAGGAAGGGTGTGATTTCCTCGAGAGAGTGAAAATTGTAGCCTGTTTCTTGTAAGTGATTGGCTCGAGAGGCTTCAGCTGGTCCAGCTTCGCACGAAGCTACTCTGAGAACCTTCCGATCATGACCATCGACTCCTATGTATTATCTCAGGCCCAGGGGTTCAATGAAATGTCCGCAAGTGACGTCTATTGTCACTCATCAATTCTTGGAAACCGTACTGGAGACCCCACCTCGTCTAGATATCCCTTCAAATACAACGAGAACGAAATGAGGAACTTCATTGATATGGATGGAGAACATAAGACAATTAAAACAACAGGACAAGAGATCATACCGGAGAAGGCCATCTCAGGCAGGACAAGCCAGTCCAGTCCCACAGGGATTTTTGCATTTTGGAGGATCTCGTCCGCCCTTCGAATATTCTCTTGCACCATGCCCACCTCTGGGGCAAATTGAAGCACTGCTACTTTCATTTTCAGTGTAAACTCAAGGCTATCATGTCAACGTCGCTGGATATGTGTTCTTCCAATGTCGCAAAAATAAGCTGCTCAATACATGTCCTGCTTGGGCCTTTTAAAGGGAGCAGTGTGCCGGCTTAGAACAAAATGAAGAAATGTTTGAGTATCCAGATGCACAGCGGGTGTACTAGAAGTGACAGACGTCGGTTAGAGTGTCTTCCTCGTGTTCGGAGTGACTTGAGGTTCTTACTTTCCGAACCGGGTCTAGAGTAGCTCGGAAACGCTCAACCAATCGTATGCACTAGCAGTCGCTTGGAACCGAACAAGCTATGACGCTACGATACCCTTTTCCTACCGGCAGCTCTCGCTTCATTCCGACAGGTGCCAAACATCTACCATGGTTCGCACGAGCCGGTAGCACTCGTAGTACGATATCAATGGCAGGCAGACGGCTTATCGACGCTGTGAAGTTCTTCAATGCTTCCAAAGCCATCGCCCAGCAGCACATCAAGCTACGCTCGCAACAGCTATATGTCTACAGCAAAACCTCAACGCTCGCCAAAGCTGCGAAAGACCAAACGGATCGCGTAACACTCACCGTCGAGGCAGCAATTGTCCTCTCTCAACGATTGAACGAGCAGGCCCCGACGTACGTGTCTGCCGCTGCACAACGAGCAGCCGCCGCTCGCACTGAGGATATACCAAGAACAGAGACTGTGAGGAAGGACATACAACAGAATGGCACAAAAGAGGATTTGGAGCAGGATCACCAACCCTATAGTAGTTCGACAAAGGATACAATAGCAGACACATCAGCGGAAGAAGAATTAGATGTCAGGCAAAAGAAAGCGGCAAGGCGGCCGCGACCCGACGGATCGATCCGCTCTACACGGGTTTCGTTAGAGAACGAAGACAAAAATCGAGATATAATTTTTGGGAGAGCAGTTTCAGAGCCGTCGAAGGAGCCGTTCGCAAAAGAACATGCAAACGGGGGTGAGGGCATAAGACCAATTGAGTCGAGAGCTTCGACCATACCAGTGCCGGGCAGATCGATAGGTGATTCCGTAGATATTGAAGGCATCCCATCTCATGCGAATGAGACGTACCGGCCTACTTCCTCCCAGGCGCAGAAGCTGCAGAAAGGTCACGATAGGGACGTCTTTTACACAAGATCTGTCGAAGCGAAGCATAATCCATCATCATTGCCCCGAGTACAAATACCAAAGCATACCGAAGACGTGCAAGAAGGTAATGGGCATTTCCGTGACGGACAAATGAATCAAGATGTTTTTTATTCTGTTCCCAAGCCAGCACAGGAGCAAACCCAGAAAGAGGAGATACCCCACAAGACCGCCATTCCTGAGCAGGAGGCAGTACCTGAGGACATTAACACTGATGTCTTTCGCACGAGACGGGTTACCAAAATGCTAGGTGGCAATCCTTATGAGCCCCAGGATCATCTCGATATCAGGGGTGCTGCAAAGACTCCCTATGATCATACAAGAACTGCGACCGGGGATAACCAAGACACATCCAACGTTTGGATAGGTGAGCAGGGTAAGCCGTCAAAGCCCGCCAAGCCTGTTCAGCGAACTCAACCTACTACTACTGAGGCAATGCAAGACTTTGCATCGGAGCTTGCAAAAGAGGCAGCGGCTTCCTCAATCATGCCAGAGGTACCTGTTCCTTTATAGCGCACCTTCTTCGAAGTGTGCTGATATGCTAACAGCTAGGCTGCAGATGGCGGAAGGGTCAAATCCAGAGCCTCCGAAAACACCGTACGAGTTACGAGAATCACGAGTCCCATCGTCACGCTTTGGGCGGCTATGGCAGTATGCTGGTCTTGGGACAAGTATGGCTTTTGGCGCTGTCGGTGAGAGTCTCCGACGTGTTACTAGAAGTGCTACCGCATCGGATGGCTCTTTGATGCTCAGTCCAGCCAATTTAGAACTCTTGGTAGCAAAACTGTCCCGGATGCGTGGTGCTGCCCTTAAGTTAGGGCAGATTATAAGTTTCCAAGGTAAATCTTGCCCTAGACAAGCAAGAGATGAATCCATCTCTGACCTCAAGTAGACAACAAAGTGTTGCCACCAGCTATACATGAAATTTTGCAGCGCGTGCAGGACAGCGCTGATTATATGCCGGCATCTCAGAGGAACAAGGTTCTTGCGGGGAATCTCGGTTCAGATTGGCGAGAACTCTTCGATTCGTTCGAAGAGGTGCCTATTGCTGCAGCATCGATAGGCCAAGTGCACAAGGCTATACTCCGCTCCACAAGGCAACCCGTCGCTGTCAAGGTTCAATATCCCGGGGTGGCGAACTCAATTGATTCCGACTTGAACAATCTTTCCCTCTTACTCACAGCATCTCGTCTCTTGCCCAAAGGACTATATCTGGACAAGACCATCGCGAATGCTCGGACAGAGCTTGGCTGGGAATGCGACTACATCCGTGAAGCCGAGTGGCAAACCCGCTTCCGTGAAGCTCTCGTCGACGATTCAGATATCTTCTATGTGCCAAAGGTCTTCCCTGAAGCTAGTGGCCGTGAGGTTTTGACTGCTGAATTAGTTACGGGTATTGGTGTTGCGAAGCTTCCATCACTGAGCCAAGACCAGCGCGACTGGATCGGTACGCAGATCTTACGCCTATGTCTTCGCGAGATCGTCGAATTCAAATTCATGCAGACGGATCCCAATTGGACAAATTTCCTCTACAATCAGAAGGATAATAAGATTGAGCTACTTGATTTTGGCGCCTCGCGCGAATATCCGGATGAGTTTGTCGAACCTTACATAAAGGTTCTAATTGCTGCGTCCACGAACGATAAGCCAACTATTCGCGACTTATCTATCCAGTTAGGCTATCTCACAGGTGCAGAGTCGCAAGCTATGCTTGACGCTCACGTCCAGTCAGTTCTCACCTTAGCCGAGCCGTTCAAAGCATCGGGTCCCAAACTATATGACTTTAGAGATCAAACGATTACCGACAGAGTACGCAGTTTTATCCCAGTCATGGTGCGCGAGAGATTGGCGCCACCGCCAGAGGAGACGTATAGTTTGCATAGGAAACTTAGCGGCGCATTCTTACTTTGTGCTCGACTTGGAAGCAGAGTGCCTTGTAGAGAGCTATTTGAGAAAGCTGTAGAGGTGCATCGCGCTGGCGGAAAGATGAAATGAGGGGAATTGGGAATGTACGAGAATTGTATCATACTGTATATGTACACATACCACCCAAGCATGCGGCTACATTCCGCCCTCGTAACCTAGCAACACACCTACGGCCGGTATGCACACCACGTGCCTATACACCCCATTATTCTAAGTTTCATTATCTACAAGCCTCACTAATATCGGTCGTGCCCACCAACACCACTTCGCCGAACCACAAAGCCACCACCCAAGATTCTTTGTTTACACCAGTGTCCGCCAATACATGTCTCAAAACCGGACACCAAAATGGCGTCGTCAATCACACCTCTCCAATCCTTCGTGTCGAGGCTGTCTAGCATTACTTCCAACCTGAATATCTGCTTTAGCAGCCCAGATACCAGTCCACATCCATGTAAGCTCATCAAGGCTTGTAACGTGACTCAGACGACGATCTACAACCAATACGAACAAAGAATCTTTCTGAGACCGATCATGCCGCCCGTGACCAGGAGGCAGAGTCTGTTGACCGGCCTCGACTCTTCACCCTCGCCAGGGAATTCCAATCACGAGACTATTGAAATACATGATCGGGCTGGACAGATGCCAAATGACGCAATTCCCACGGCAGACATCAAAAGCACCCGGGCCGTACGAGTCGATACGCCTACACAAGCACCACTTAGAGAGCAAGTGAGCAGACATTATATCGGGATCACGCAGCATCCAAACAAACGGGAAACTATTGCCGGCTTGCATCGATGTAATGATGAAGGTATGTGTAAGACATGATATGGAAGAGAAGCGAATTTGCACTTACGATGCGGGACTATAGTCACCGAAAGTTCTAACGATGGGTCACATTACCAGGACGAATCTGATAAGGAAATTGAAGAGGCAGGAAAGAATTTTCATGATGAAGGTAACGTGGGCAATGAAGAAAATCAATTTGAAGATGTAGATCTCAATGAGGCTGAGGGAGACAGAGTCTCACTAGCATCACATGCCGAGGAGCAGCGAGTTGTTCAACGTGAATCCAACCCCTCCAGAGGCGATCACTCTATTCTCCGGCCATCCCAGGATGCACAACCGAGTAAGGGCTATGCTCCTGACGTCGTTCGCGGCTCGATTTTGGTGAAGCGTCATCCCTTCTGTGTTCGCTATCGCTGTGCCGAGTGCTCAGAAGAGCTTTGGTTGACTGAGAAGGATGTGATCAGGTGTCAGACGTGCGGACATCGCGTAGTGTATAAGACTAGAACAAACCGAATGGTGCAGTATGAGGCAATATAAAATCAAGGGGGATAAGGGAAAAGTCAGGGTTGTTGAACGTACTTCAAAGTAGCTTATCTTAGGAAGGACTACTGTACCGTTACAAGATACCGCGAGTTTATTGTGTCATGAGATCTGTCCCACAACTTATAAAAATCAAACTGCCTGCTACTTCCCGGTTGTTAATTGGTACATTTTATGAACCTTAGAACCAATTTATCTCCAATCGGCCCGGCAGTGAACCCTTCTGCCTGCTCGATTCCCTCCGCATCAACAATTTCAGTCGTAAAATTCGTATATATGGCTGCAATAGCGTGTTTCATAGCTGTGGGCAAATCAATACCCGTTCATAACACCGAGTTGACGTGGGTGACTTACAGTGTGTGGCAAAGTTACTTCCAATGCACATGTTACCCCCACTGCCCCACGCCCAAAACCAATGCCTCATCTCCCTCAGCTCCTCAGGCTTCGCATTTAACCATCTCTCGGGTTTCCATTGAAGGGGTTGTGGGAAGACGTCTGGGTTGCGGTGGAGGCTATACGCCAAACAGGACACCCTTACGCCACCGGGAATGTCGTCGTATCCGGCTAATGAGGCTCCGGAAGGCGGCGTGCAGCGAAATTGCGGGCCGGGAACTGCAACCCAGCGGCGGAGTGTTTCCTGAAGAACGGCGTCAAGGAGTGGTAGCTGGTCTACCGCCTTTGCGTCGGGGAGAGTCGGCGAAGCAGAAGGAAAAGCGATAGGCGGATCTAGTGTTTGCAGCTCAGCCCGGAGTGCAGCTTGAAGGTCTAATCGACGAGACAGTTCATAATAGACATAGGTTAGGGTATCTCCGCTTGTCTCGTGGGCCGCAGCATTATGGTCGTACATATCGCTTGCAATCTCGAGTCTACGCGGATATGGTTGTCCAGGACTCATGCTACTCCACATCTTTCCGTCAGCTTTCTTGAACTGTGCTCTCTCTGTGGCATATATAGCGGGATAATTGCCTGGATCTGTGGACGCCACCGCTTGGTTTGAAGAAATGAGGGTTTCGGCTTTGTCGCACATGTCAATCTGCCACGCTTCCAAGTTGACCGTGGCTTTGTCAACCCAACGGGGCACGATGTTTAAGCCCAGCCTGGTACCTAGCTGGACAAGCCTTGGATGCTCAGTGATCCAATAAATCCACGGTCGCCGTCCGAAGAAGTTGTCGAGGTACCAGTTCCGCTTAGCCACATCACGTATGAAGCCACTTCCAATGGAGAGACCAAATTGGTAGGCCATGAATGAGTCTATGAGCGTCTTAGGACAGCTCCAACTAGGTTTAGCAGAAGAAACGTGTGCTTACCCATGGCATATGCATAGTCAAGCCTGTGAATATCGATTGGTGTGCCACTGTCTGCAGCTTTCTGGAAGACCGGCAGAAGACGGTCGTAGAGAATGGATCTTGTGGTCTCTTTAACGGTCGATGACGTGAGTACGACGGACTTGGAGTAGATGTTTGAGAGCATGCGTTTTCTATCCGAATGTTTCTTCTTATCAATCATTGTGAAGGAATTTTCCGTTCTGATCCACCATTAGAACGGTTGAAAAAGAGAAGTAAGATGTGAGATTACTCGTAGTTTGTGAACCGATTCTTGTAAAATTCCGTCTTATGGAAGCCTCCTATATCTGACTTCATTAGCGATCATATGTGTATAGTGATAGCTTGTGATCTCACAGATCTTCTTCAATCCTCCCTCGTAGCAGTTAACACTCAGTTCATTTGGTCCTAAGCGGACTATGTGCCCAAGTCTTTGATGAAGCTGATACAGAGTGTTGTTTTCCAAGTTCGCCCACCGAATGTAGTTGATCCATAGTGACGAAAAAGATGCCACGAAATTGGCCGCAGGTACTCTTGCCAAGGGAGACAAGATAGCTGGATAGATATAACATTTATAGAAAGCAAAGAGTATCAGGGTGTAAGCTCCGAGTAGAGCAACGCTGATGGCCATATTGAGACGAGATGCTCAAATGCTCTCGCCTAAAATATCTCCTAAGCAGGTCACCCGTGTCTTTCAAACACAATGACAGGGACGGGCCCAGGGTATAAGAAATTGTCTAGTTAGTATTACATAATACCCCACTAGAGTGATAAAAAATAATGGGATCCCCGTATCGATATGGTTACTAATATTCTCCGCAATTTATCGCCCTGGCCGCATGCTAGAAATGATACGAACCCGAAATCGCATCGTAGCTCCACAACAAGACCCTAGCAACATAATGAGAGAGCCATATCGATATGCTCTCTCATGCAATGACATCCTATCTATCATCCGATCCGACTCATCTATGCTAAGAGTCGCATAGTATATCCCAATTAGGCCTAGTGCTAACCTGTATGCACTCCGCAACCCTGACCCTGAACCTGCCTGATCGGAAACCCTGTGGGTTGACACCCTAGTGTAACTTGGCTATCTCCGGACCAACCGTATCGGGCGCTTGAATTGTGTGTGAGATGGGAAACGGTGGTACAAGAATGTGGTGTGGAACCTTGTCTCTCCTGGTTTCGCAAGTTGTAGTGAATACTGTTTACCTCATAGACTCGCGGAGAAAGAGTTGTTGCGAAAATACCGTCCGAAAGACACCTAGACAAGATGGTCACGGTGGAGTCAAAGGCAAGCGTCTGCGAGGGCGTGATGAGTGATGCAGATGCAAGGAAGCTGGAAGAGATGGGATACGAACAAGCCATGAAGAGGAAGTTCTCCGTTTGGTCTGTTCTCGGCGTGGGTTTCTCTCTTACGAATAGTTGGTGGGCAGTGAGCGCAGCAATGAGTGAGTTGTATTGCGTCTTCGGCTCAGGGAGCCTCTGCTAACTCGAATTCAAGTCACCGGAATTAACTCTGGCGGACCTGTGCTACTTGTCTACGGGACGATCCTTCTTTTTATTGTCTCTATCGGTGTGGCATCTTCGCTGTCAGAACTTGTCAGCGCACTTCCTAATGCTGCAGGACAATCGTTCTGGGCTCGTGAACTTGCGCCCAAGAAATACAGTAACATCGCCTCGTACCTCGCAGGCTGGTTTGCCTGGGCTGGCTCCCTCTTCGCATGTGCAAGTGTATCGCTGTCAGTAGGGTACGCACTTGTTGCGTGCTATCAACTGTCTCATCCGAAATTGTACGTATAAAGAATTAAGCTCATTCGAGACTCCATACTCATTTCCCTTCAGTGAATACCAGAATTGGCACATATTCGTGGCCTATCAATGTGTGAACTTCTTTTCCGCAATTTTCAATTGCTATGGCAAGCTTCTACCAGGGATTGCTACAGTGTCGTTGTACACAACACTCATTTCCTTTGTCGTGATTCTTATAGCAGTTCCAGCAAAGGCACCGACGCATAGAGATGCAAAATTCGTTTTTCGAACGTTTTTGAACAATACGGGATGGTCGCATAATGGTATTGCTTTCATTGTTGGATTGATTGTGAGTTCTGTGGCACTTTCCCCTTGAATGATTACTGAAACAAATATTATAGAACACTAATTGGGGCTTCTCCTGTCTTGATACCGCGGTGCATATGGCAGAAGAGGTTCCACAACCAGAACGAAACATCCCGATTGCTATTATGGGAACTGTCTTCATTGGGTTTGTTACATCATTTTTTTTTATCATCAGTATGATGTTTAGTCTTCTAGATTTCGAATCCGTGTCTCTAAGTTTGGCGCCTGTCTTGGAACTTTTCTATGATGCCCTCGGAAACAAGGCTGGTGCCATTGTCCTCGAATCCCTTGTCATCGCGACTGGAATTGGTTGTCAGATCGCTTGTCAGACTTGGCAGTCTCGCCTTTGCTGGTCTTTTTCACGAGATCGAGGACTGCCATTTCACAAATATTGGTCGAGAATCCATCCAACTTTGGATGTGCCGCTCTACGCACATGGTCTCGGTTGCATTATCGTCGCGATTCTCGGATGCTTATACTTGGCCTCGTACACCGCTATTAATAGGTATTGTGTTTTGTATTTAAACTCGGAACAAGGCTGATTTTTTGTCCACAGCATTATCACAGCATGCATCGTCCTGCCCTATGTTTCATATGCAATTCCCGTTGCTTGCTTGCTTATTCGCGGTCGTCAGAATATCCGTCCCGGTCCGTTCTGGCTTGGGAAATATGGATACATGGCCAACTTCACGCTGCTCGGCTGGACCTTGTTCTGTGTGGTCATGGTAGGCTTTGTCGGTGACCTATAGTACTGATCCATTGCTAATTCTATCATAGTACTCTCTTCCCGCATACATGCCTGCAACCGCAGATTCAATGAATTATGTATCGGCATGTTACGGAATCGTGGTGTTGCTATTCTCTGTTGACTGGCTTGTCCGGGGAAGGATCCACTATCGAGGTCAGACATTGAATCATGATGATGGCTTGCGCTCGGCTGTTGGGCTATGAGAATACTATCGCTTATATGAGAACGTAGTGTAGCTTGAATCAGGAAGAGATTCCGAATAAAACCAACATTCAGGCCATACAAGTTTCCCACTTGTTATCCATCATGATGTCCATCCAATACACATCTTGCTGTCGAGCCCGCATAGATGGCTTCATCTTCTGTATCTCATCTATTCTTAGCCAGGACTCTTTGGCGATGTTCATGCAAACTCTCATAGGCTTTGGCGGCAGGACTCGTAAGAAGCTTGTTAGTCGATCAAGGATAAATTGTCGGCTTCGGACAATCTCGATAGAGCGCAATGATAGCTGTGGAGCGGTATTATCTGCTGCGCATGCAGAATGAAACTGGACCGAGACTGGCTTCGAGAGTGGCATTGGCTCTTGTAGAGACGCTGACGGATCGCTCGTCGTAGGAAACTGATGCTGTTGTGGGCCTGCGGTGTCTGTCTGGGTAAAAGAAAGTCGCAACTCGCTACAACTGGCTACAAGAAGGAAAGGCTGAAAGTCGCGAGTTCCTGACTCGATAGGTATTTTCTCGAGCATCCTTAAGGTTTCCAGGACAAATGTCGTGAGCCATTCGTTGTATTTAGTTCGGTCATCAAGGGACGAAGAGCCAAGCTCAAATGTTCCAGCTGATTCTGGGAATTCAGATGCTCTATCATGCAGGATATCTTCTTCAACACGAATTCTATCGCTTAGCGGGTCAGGGAATACTCGATAGAGTTGTGCGAGACCAGTCCTCCGGTAGACCTCAGCAAGTGTCAAGAGATGCCAGACAGGAGTCACCCTGTCCCCCGGACTGACAATGTCTAGTCTAGTAAGCTTCTGCGCATAAGCCCTCATCTATTAATTGACTTCGAACGATACTACTTCGTTTCTCGAAGAAGGGAAGAAATAACTCACCGAGCTCATCTGGATAAATAAAGCTCAACAAATTCGCCTCTAACTCTCGTGCTCTCGATATTGATAGCTGTAGATATCCGATTGACTTCTCGGTTGTGAACTGGCTAGAGCGAGACAACCCTCTTGTACGCCTGATAAGACGGCCAACTTTTTGAACCGTGGCTTGGGTATCGCGAGCCACACCAGTCCAAGGATGGGGTATGTGACGCGATGGAAAATATACATTGAGGTCAGAAGTTTCCTCTCTGCATGATGGACGAAGTTCACCGTCATCGGCCACATATGCGAGCAGAAGCTCCCAGTATATGAGAGCCTCTTCGAAGAAATGATAGTTGTTGCTGTCGACTTGTAAATGATTTGTCGAAACCATGTGCTCAAGGCGCTGCCGCGCCAAGTTGAAGAATGTCAACCCCAAATTGCCGGTATCATGCCAGCTTGAACTTCCTCCCAACATCAATAAAGCCAAAAGTGATGCATGGTCAAGCACATTTTGACACTGTAGGATGGTAATCGCTTCTTGGCGCAAGTCCTGCCCAATCTTGGCGAGATGAGGAAAGCTTTCCAGTAGACAAGCGGCCGACATGGATTGAAGTGTACAGTGCAACAGCCTTGACGACTTCCAGAGTTGAGAGACTGTACTTCTGAAGGGATTCATTGGGGAATCATACACCGAATACAATGAGGCAGCTTCTTTAAAGTAGTATTCAGTAAGGACCGTAGACGTATCGCTCAACGATCGTTGGAGTTGCATAGTATTAGATGCGTGAGTGGCTTCCTGACAGCTTTCCGCAACTGACGCGTCATTACTGACACTCATCGGCTCTTGCGATGCCTCAAGGGCATCAGGCGGACACAGGTCGGGCGTAGAAGGGGCGATGGACCGCGGCGAAATGACGTCCTCAACAAACGTATTAGAATCAAAGTCGAAATCTGACATGAAGCCCGAGAATGCGATGTCCGGTACGTTCACGGATAACAAGTCATCAATTACCGGGTCTAATCCTCCGGGCGGTGAAATAGCAGTAGCAGACGAAGTCTCTTCGGACGGGTCAATCTGATGAGGGAGTCGTTCATACTTGGTACTCCACTTTAGTTGCTGACTATATCCAGGACATTCGATACCAACCCGCGAACATCTCCCACATGCGGGCTTTGCTTGATCACATCGTACCTGGACAGCGTTGAGCTCTATTGCATAAAAACTCAAGCGAGGACTCATGAGTACTTTTTGCCGCTTACATCTTACACACCCTCCCCGAGATTTCTTGATACCAGAGCGCATTTTCCCGGTACTTGATCTACGTCCCCTTTCGCTTGCGGTTGCTTCGAGCAGTGGGGAAGCTGAGCTAGATGGAGGAACATGTGATGGGTTTGGTCCAAATCCATAGCAATTGGGGCCGTATTTCACTGAGACAGCATGACGATAGTGTTCGGCGAACGGGGTAGAAGCCCATTGCGATGATGATAAGAATGACTAACATGCGGAGCATCAACAGGTGTCCCTTGTCATACAAGGGACGTAGTTCGTTATCGGCACGTGATATGTACGCTACTACTATTAGTTCCGAGGTCTAGCCTCCTGATATGCAACCAGTCGCATTTTGAGGCAGGATTAGGAAAGGTACGATAACAAGATTTCCGATACTCTCAAAACATGTGATGGTGTATTCAGACAATATACATGGTAACTAAAAAGAAGATGCGTAGCTATCTAATTGATGTCTGCTTTAAACGCCTGCGCCTTTCGCGTTCCCTAAGCCACCATGTTCAAGGAGCCAAAATCGTGGAAAAATATAGAGCTAGACGTAGATAAGCTCGGAACCATTACTGGAATTTGCTTCGATGAAGGGGTAACACAATATTTGGGCGTCCCATACGCCACAGTTCCAGGTCGATTTCGTCGCCCTCAGCCATCATCAAGTCCATGGCCGGATGATAAATGGGATGGGACGAAGCTGTCCCCATTTCCCTGCCAACCTCCACGAGACTTCTATCCAATCCCGAATCCGGAAAGGCCATGGGTTGAGAACCCTCCTAGGATGTCAGCTACAGATTGTCTTAGTTTAAACATATCGGTTCCGACACCCCCTAGATCCGGATGTATACTGGATGGGGGCTATCCTGTGATGATCTTCTTCCATGGTATGCCAGCTCCATATTCAATGGGGGTCATCTAACTGACCCTAGGTGGCGCTTTTGTTTATGCGGCAGGCGGTGCCGCCATCTATGACGGTCGCGTACTCTGCACAGTGTCTAAAGAAGACTTCAACATCCCAACCATTATTATCAGTGTAAATTTTCGGCTAGGTATCTTCGGATTCTTGGCCAGCAAAGAGATTCGGGAATACAACGAGGAGTTTGGCGAAGATGGTGTAGGCAATTACGGTCTTTGGGATCAAGTGGAAGCATTAAGGTGGACGAAGAAACATATTGCAGCTTTCGGTGGAAATCCTGATAGAATCTGTGTCTTCGGCCAGTCTGCCGGTGGTGTGAGTGGGAACGTCCATCTTGCCCGGAATGAGCCACTGTTCTCCTCAGTGATTATCCAGTCTGGACTGATCCCTCTCTGCGGCATCATGACCGTACCCCAATATCAGACTATCTACGATAAGATGCTCACAGAACTCAAGATTCCGGAAAATCTTGCGCCAAGAGAACGCCTTCAAAGACTAATAGATGCGCCTGAAGCAGATGTGACAGCTGCCATGGTTCCCGTCTTGGTTACCCCCGTCATCACATTGAGTCCCTGCGATGACGGTGTACTCGTTGGCGGGCCGATGCCCAAATATTCTGATTACGTCAACTTTAAGGCCCCAGATTGGTGCTCTAAGGTCATGATTGGAGACGTTAAGAACGAGTGTATGATCTGGAATAAAGCGTATCGTTCACAGACGGCAAGCTCTCTGCTCTCCCTTATCAAAAATTTTCCTTTCCGCTGCCCACACGGTGCGGAGAAGGTCATTGAGCTATACGACTTGAGAGAGGAAATGTCAAACGATGAAACCTTCTGGAAGATCGAAAAGCTGTGTACCGATGGCCTTTATGCCGCCGTAGACTGGATTGTAGTTCGAGCGAACCCAAATATCTACGCCTACCATTTCGACGTGCCTTCGCCTTTCAATAACGATTGGGGAGGTCTAGCACATCATAGCTTGGACAATGTTTACATCTGGTCGCTTCTTCGCGACCTTCTCCCACCGCACCAACAAAAAGTCTCCTCATTCATGTCCGAAGCATGGCTTAAATTCGCGAACGGTCAAGATCCCTGGGCTCCATTCTCTCAGAATGGTACGTGGGCCGTCTTTACTAACACGAAGCTCGAAGAGCGAACTGTGGAACAGGATAGCGCACGTGGGTACAGCAAATGGGAGGAAATGGAAAGATTCGGCCAAGAGAAGGGCGTGGACCTATCCCTGATTGATGACTTTTATGATCTATGCGATGATATATGTATGCGGAGGAGACAGCTGACGGACTCGAAATCTGAGATCGGGTTGCTCAAAGTCAACGAATTTGTAGAATATGGGATCCAACCAAAGAACCACAGGATTGCATGGGACGCTCAAGATTCATAAATTAGAAGTCGACTGAATATGCCGTATTAGCTTTGAATTAAAAGGAGAAGCATCTGGGTTCTGCTCGTTCGGTTTGTCTGAACTTATGGGAGAAAAATTGTATGCTTTACACGCGCCCGTGGCTCTTGTGACAAGCTGAGAGTTAACTCCCTTGATTGGAAAATGCATTAGGAAGAGGCATCACTGCAATCAAAAAGCGGCTAAAGTAGAGCATTTTGTAATGAAACGTTCTGAGTTCTGTCGAACCGCCCTGATGCTCTGACTCAGTCCGTGCTTCCCCATCTTCCGATCATGGCAAGGTTAGTCATGTTTGTGCTAGTGGAACCTACATCGGGTTAGAGGGTGACGTTTTACATTGTCTAGCCAACACACAGCTTACTCCGTATAAACTTTGCCTACACGCGCATCTCTTGTATCCGCCAAAGGAAGATAGTCCAATAGTCAAACTATTGATGAAAACTCCTACCAAACTTCTGTACATTGCCCATCGCACCCTTCCATCGAGACGTTTAGTCCCATTCTGCAAAGCGTATTCGCAGGTGAAGATGGCCTCGCTACCCATAGTCGTATGTGGGAAGAACCCTGAGATTGCAAAAAAGGTGCGCGAGCACCTACTTCCCGAGTATGATGGTATGTCTCAACACCTTTTTTAAATTCCCCATCTTCTGTCATGACGGTCAGCTGACTTGGGCGAGTTATTCACATCATACTGGGCCCAGAATCTGGCGCATGTGACATCCCATTCCTCCTTTCCGGCAAGGTTCCCCAAGGTACTACTTCCAATCTCGGGTCCCAGAGGTACTCACAAATTCCTATTGCAATCGCTACCGGTGGTGGGTTCGATGATGAGGCATTTGTTGTTATGAAAGGTGCCTGTGAAGGCATAGACGGTATTAGAGGGGTACCGTGGCTAAGACCCGATATGACGAAGCCGAGACCTGGACAAGGTGCTACCAATCAGCCGCCGAAACCGGACGAGTATGAGTCTTTCGCCGAGGAGACGGCAAAGAGGGTGAAGGAATGCCTAGGAAGGGAAGATGTCAAAGGGGATGGAACTTTTCTCTACTGAGATAATCGTGTTCCCAGGTCCTATGGTACTGGAGAAAGGGCCAATCTCACACAAAAATTCCGGACGACCTCACGCCTACTTGAAAGATGACGCCCACATATCAAGAGTCAGTGTAAGCAGCATTTAATTAGACCGATCCTTTTTTTTTCCTTATCTCCGAGCTGATGATGCTGTGATGCTAATGAAAGCACATGCACCGAGAACTGTACGTCATTTTGCCTTGTGTAAGCTCTACTACATGTACTCGACTCAGTATTGTCCAAACAATTGGGTAATGCAACCCAATTCTTTCCCACTAATGCGACCTGGAGGTTAGACCTGGAGGTTAGAGTTAAAGCAGTATTGTATGTCTAAGGCAACGAAATTTGGAGGTAGAAGCAAACAAATGAGGATCGCAGACCCTCCATGTCACTTGAGAGGAGAACCACTGTCATGCTATGAAGTAATAAGTTAAACATAGAGCTATGTTCTGAACTGCTAGGAAGATAGTATGCTTAGACTACAGATATCATATGAAGATTTCACATTCCGTGTAATAATACTTTGATTATCGTTAAAGAAGCTACTTCAACTCTCCAGATTCTTCATCTTAAGATACGCCTTGCGATAATGCAAGTCGAAGGCAATATTCAAATTTGCTTATTTGCACCTCGTGTCCTAACGGTCTCAACCAATCATATCTCGCTAAAGCACCCATCAACCAATTTCCACAATAACATAGTGCCCGCCTAAGTTCTCCACCCATGCAGTATTCCCACAAAACCAATGCTTATCTCCTTCGTTTTAATGCTACTATATATAGAGTACAGCGTCGAAAGCTGTCCAAGAACGCGACGTTTGGTTGCTTGCCGATTTAGCTTCCGTATGCAGGGACCATCAATCTCCAGCACATCTCCCTTTACGTACCTGTCCCTCAAATGCTTTTCCCAAATGATTCCACTAATGTTTAGCCCATTTAGTGTCATCCCAACATCTCGCACTCCTCGTTTTCGGGTCATCTTCGCACCGATCCTTTCTATGTACATATCCTTAACTCCCAACCTTCATGCAGGAATCTTGCGCGATCCCTGTTTCTCTAATGGCCTGAGCGCCGAGCTGAAAAGGCTCACGCGGCCATTGTACGAATACCCTGGACAACTTGAGTCCATATTGAATAGTGATTGAAGCACACTGTTATAAGTAACAGGTCGGTTCGCTTGAACATGCTGTTGTGTCATAGGGTGGCTGAATGATGGTGGCATGGTTCGAGCAGTGAAGCGCCACTACGTTTCAGGCATATGGAAGACCATCAAAATACAGGTGAAAAAACTGCCTCTTCAGTGCCAAAACCTGTCTCGCCCGAGTACCAGCGCCGCACTGTTGTCATTGCTAAGTTAATAGCAAGGAAGTTGTGGCAAATAGGATCTCTATGTAGGGCTGCACGGCGGTCCCAACCTTGTCAAATTTGTGAACCCGAGGCGTGGCGGTCGTGATACGAACAAATGATACGGGACCGGGGGCGGGGTTGTGCAAGCAACCGTATACGTATCCGAACGTCTGTATGAGATAGGGGATATGAAGACTGGACCGTTAGCGTGAGGTATGCGTGAGGAGTATATAGAGAGCGCTGTTGCTAATCGTATAGCTTCACATTCAGCACCAACGCTCCTTATACGAATAGCATACATCTTCCCTTCGACTGAACAGCGCTTCTAATACCTCCCAAAGTACACTAACACCTCATACTGATAAAAATGACATTCTACTGACTGATCTTTACAGCATTTCACCTTCGGCCATACTCCTAATCATCGAAATGGCCTTCAACGCTGGAACTATTACCCACCACAAGGATGCTGGCAAGCACTCCGGTAACGCCGCCGAGATGGCCGCTAAGCACATGGGCCTCGGTTCCTTCAGCAAAAAGATCGGAGAGTTTGTCAACAAGCTCGTCGGCAAGAAGCAGAAGGAAATGATCGATCAAAAAGCGGCTGCTAACGGTCAGACTACTGGCTCCGTTGTCGCTGCTCCCCAAGCAACTCATTAGATGGTCCTTGAATGTTTATGAGGTGTGTATAGGGCCGATGAAGTTGCGAGAGCTCGGACTAATAAGACTCGTAGGGATACGGCGAGTTGGAAACAGCAAGGCAGTAGCATGCTAGGCGATAGAGGTCCATAATACTGAATACCCAGTTTCCCCGCGAATAGAAACATTACTATCTACATTGAAGCTTGCGGTTTCTCATCTTCCTTGTGCTTGGTTACAGATCTTCTCTCAAGCTCCTGAGCTGACTCGCTGCATGATTCTTGGGGGATGAGTAATAACTTCACCCTCCCAATCCCATAGCGTACCGTGTTCAGCTCCGATCCTCACATAGTCCTCACACACCTCAATCGAGTCGTCGTCCATGAAGAGCGGGATGGTGTAGGTCATGATAGTCATGTTCCTGCTCGGATCTACCAGATCCCAGTTGACACGACGCATATTTGTGAAGCGGATCTGGTCTTGCTCAACATTGATCAAAAGTATCTTGAGACGCCGTTGACAATGCTTGAAGTACTCGGCCTTCACGTTGTAATTTCGAAGGCCGTCGGCGCGTGTCAGCACGATCGTCTGAAGTTCTGTCATTTTCCCAATGTCTCGCCAAAAGTCTGGTGTGACATCGGGATTATACACAGCAAGCCTGCGTAGCTTCGGCCAATTCGTCCAGAACGCCGGATCGCCACCATGATGAATTATGTCGAGGAAAAGCTCATCCTGCACACTGACAAACTCCTCTAGATGCTCAAGCCTCTGGAAGCCTTCACGAAGGATGTTCCTAACCCCCAAATGGTCGTGTTCCGGATACAGAGTCCGTAGAGGAATGTCAATGATCAGACGCCTCAGTGTCGTACATGTGAAGTTTAGTAATTCTCGGACCCATATCGCAGTTGGTTGGTCGTCGATGGTGTCTTCAAACGGGGCCAGGAAGAGGGCCGTGATCTGTCGCAAGTCGGGGCGCGTGGGGATGGTCAGGAGAAAGGAGCAAAGACGTGATTTGGAGGAGAGGTAAACGCAATGCTGGCGGAGATGACGATTGGCTACACGCCGAGTCTCGTGACAGACCAAGGTAAATGCGAGCAGTGTCTGGGTGATAGGATGGGAAGGGGCAAGCAGAACATTGGACTTTGGCAGCGAACAAGTTATGATGTTGAGCACGAGCTCGAGAGGCAAATGGATAGGCTTGAGCACATCTTTTTCCATGGTGACTGTCCCGGGGACGGTCACGAAGCGTGGGGCTCCAGCAAGACGCCAAGCTGCCACGGGGATTCCTAAAATGGACCGGAAGCTAAACCATTCCTGGACTCTCAAGTTGACCCTTGCGAAAATATATGCCCCGCCCTGGCGTAAAGTCCATATGCGTCTTCCTCTTCCTGAAGCTTTTAGAATAGTATAGCAGCAATGGAGTATGATCCAAAGATACGTATGCAATTCTACCTTATTCTTAGGGGAACTATCTAGCTTACCCAATCTTCTCCAGCTCAATACAATACCGGCGACCCCACCTCGTTCGCACACGTCTCGGCGCGAGAACGATGGCCCATTATCCTCACTCAAGGCATAGACGATGTCCACCGGTCGACCTGGGCCGCAAGGGATGAAAAGACTTCTCAGGAAGGGAAGTGGATAGTATCAGAGCTAGCGAAAGTCAAGTACGAGCTGCAGCACAACCGCGAACTCATTCCCATTGTCGATGATGGACAACCCGATGTCGCAGACTACAACAAGGAACTAGAAGCATTAGGGAAGGCAAATTGGCACTCTGCGCCATGGCTTTACTCTGAGTGTTATCTATATCGGTACGTACTACCCCTAGTCAATCGAAGTGCGAGTTGACGACGTTAGGAAGACGTGTGTCGACTATCTTTAAGCAGACGCAGAATTGGAAGTCATACGACATTTTTGCCCGCCAAAAGATTTCCACATTCAAATCCTCGCGCCCTGCCGTTCTCGAACTCGCTGCCCGCTATCGAGACATTGTCACCGAGCTCGAGTCAGAGCACACCATAAAGGGGGCCAAGACACAAGCTGAGCTGGAGGAGGCTGAGGCCATCTTGTTCACTGAAATGTGTGAGATCTGCCTGTGGGGAAATGCGACCGATCTCTCCCTTCTTACCAATCTGAGCTACGAAGACATCCAGAAGCTGCAGGGTTCTGAGGCACGGAAAGCATCCGAAAAGAATATCGTTGTCAACGATCTACCAAAGGCATTCCAAATTCTCTCAGCTGCTCAAAAAGCTGGCCAGAAGAAGCGCAGAGTCGATATCGTGCTTGATAATGCGGGCTTCGAACTCTTCGTCGATTTAATCCTGGCAGGATATATGCTTGCGGCCGGCCTTGCCACCACTGTCGTCCTCCATCCGAAGTCAATACCGTGGTTTGTGTCCGATGTGTTACCTCAAGACTTTGCTGCCCTTATTCAGGCCCTCGCCGATCCGCAGAACTTCTACACTACGCTTTCAGATGACGAGAAGACTAATGGAAAGACGCCCACTCCCCTTTCTGAGACTGAGGCTGCAAACCTCAAATTCTTGTTTAAACACTGGAGTCATTTTCACGCGGAGGGCCGGCTAGTGCTCCGGTCGAACATTTTCTGGACTGCCGGTGGGAGCTTTTGGAGGCTGCCAAAAACTGAGCCTACACTATACGAGGACCTGCAACAAAGCGAGCTTGTAATCTTCAAGGGCGACTTGAACTATCGGAAATTGACAGCTGATGTGAGTGCATTTTGTGCAAGATTTATGCTTATGGCCGTATGACTTATGATTCTATAGGCGGCTTGGCCAGCCACTACACCTTTCCCTGATGCAATTGGACCGCTTGGTCGTGGCTCAGGTGTCCGCATTTTAGCTCTCAGAACCTGCAAGGCCGATGTCGTGGTCGGCTTGCCCGATGGCGAAGATGAGAAAATCAAGAACACCGAAGGAGGGGGGGGTGACAGCGAAGCACGAAAATGGGCTTGGAGTGGGAAGTGGGCTGTGGTGCAATTTTTTGATGGAAAGGCATGATTCAAATCGGGTTACGATCCATCTAGCTTCCTAATCTCCTCGAAACCTAGAATAGACATGCACAGCATACTAGACAATTGCTAGAACTTTGAGTCTTTTGCAATCTTAATAAGCTCAATCTTTCCAGATCGTACCTCCTCGATGGAATGAAGTCTTTGGGTAACGAAAGTACACTCACAGGGTTGAGCTATTTAGTATGACCATACGTTGATTCTGGGGTAAAATAACTTTGTGGGATTTGCCGTAAGTGACTTTTCCTAAGATCTCTTTATCCTATTCTTTAGCAGAATCCTCTTATCGTACATGCACTACTTTCAGACCCTGTACAATGGTTTTACGAATTCCTTATGTGCCTCCGAGTCCCGCTGCTGTTAATCATCTCTGCGCTCTTCACCCTGCTTATCTGTGTTGTCTCCACGTCGCTCGCCTTGACAATGCGCGTGCTGTTCTCTCCTGCTACCATCTGATTCGAATGCTAGGTCTCTATTTGTACCGGATTCTTCTTCCATACTCTGGGAATAGCTAGACTTGTCGTTGTAAGTTGATGCATGTATCGTGCGATTCGTCCCTAAATCTTCAGGCATTTCTTTGGAGTGCCTAGTCTAAATCGACACGTCCTCGAACGCTCCCCTATTATGCTCACTGATCATCACTCTAGGCATTTCGGAAGTTAAGATACACACTTGTTCGCATCTGTCGTTCCTATAATAAGAGGAACCCTTCGTGAATCCTCCCCTGTTGACTCTGGTTCGGAGACGTCTTTTGTAATCTGAAGGAGCTTCTCAGAATGCCTCTCGTGTCTTCTTTGCATGCTAGATCAGTAGATTGTAAGCGTTCAGGTGTTGTGTCAGAGCCTTCGCTTGGTCTTTGGAGGCTTCGAGATGAATAGAGCTAGAGGTTGAGCTGTCTGCGGCTTCAGGCAACGTCTAGTCATTGCATCATTGAGTTTCCGACTTATCTTCCCCTATCGCCAGAGAAGCGTATGAGACCAGAAACCAAATGTCGGAGTCAGAACTCTGGTCAATGTATATGAAAATATTGTGTATATTCAAATATTGGAGTGAATGTGTGCAAGGAAGAGGAGGTGCGGTTTATTTGGGAGTGATGTTTTACAAAGAGCCCAGCCGTGAACGCAGTGAATGTAAATGCCAAACTTGATAAGATCATACCAAGCATCGAGCTTGCTGTTACTCGCCGGTCTCTCTGAGAGGTGAGCAAGTGGACCGAAAGTTGCGAGGATACAACCCAATGGTATACGCTCAACATTACATCATTTCTGTTCCGATGTTCGGCAAATTCATTCCGACACGGTTTCAAGCATCTGCGCAATATATAAACATAGGCGACCTTTAACCAACTACGTCGCATAACGACCATGCACCATCCGCTTAGCCTCAATAAATTATCCCCGTGTCCATCTACAATTATCTATTCACCCACGTTCACGGAATACGTAAGGAGCCATAATGTCAGCATCGCGACCTATCCGCATAGGTATCCTCGTCCCCTCCTCCAACACCGCTCTCGAGCCTCTGACGATGCGTATTCTCTCCTCCGTCTCCACTGAATATACCACAATAGCGCCAACAGTCCACTTTTCTCGCTTTCGCGTTACCACAATCGGCCTCTCCGCTGCTGCACTGTCACAGTTCGATCTCTATACGATGCTCGAAGCCGCACAACTGCTCGCCGACGCGAGAGTTGACGTGATAGGTTGGAGCGGCACATCTGCGGGTTGGCTAGGCTTTGAGACAGATGAAAAGCTTTGTAGTGCGATCGAGGAGAAGACAGGAATAAAGACCACATCAAGCACTTTAGCTCTCAATAAGGCTTTGGCTAAGCTCAGCGTGAGACGTTTAGGACTTGTAACGCCGTATACAGAGGATGTGCAGAACTCTATTGTAAGAAATTATGCGGAGATTGGGATAAAGATCAGCACAGAGAGACACTTGAGCAGGACTGATAATGTCAACTTCGCAAGTATAGGCAATGAGACCTTTGGACCTATGATTAAAGGCATCATAAAGGAAGGCAATGTGCAGGCAGTAACAACGTTCTGCACGAATCTCAATGCTGCTGGGTTAGTTGAGCGATGGGAGGAGGAGTATGCGATTCCAGTGCTTGATACAGTAACGACGGTGGTGTGGGACTGTCTTAGCATATGCGGTATCAACACAAGCAACATCAAGGGCTGGGGGAAGATTATGGACTTGTGATTGGCAGGCTTCTAACGAAAGATACAGGACAGAGTGCGCAGCACTCATAAGTGATATTATACTATCTCTATGTCACTTCACTATAGGTGACTCACGGGTCAATCTCTTCATCATTCTATTTAGTAAAGACCGTTCTTGATATCTTCAGCAATCTTCCTGAGCTCATCAACAGTCGGCGGATTGTTACGACCTGATGTGGTGGTTCCGCTCGATCCTAGCTCATCCCAGCCTCCTTCAATCACATATTGGAAGCTATCCTTCCTCTTGTGTCCTTTTCTTCGGGACCAAGGTAGAGGTTTACGGAGGAATGGAACGTTTGGCGGTGTGGAAGGATCATCGGGTAAGTCATGCGTTTTGATTGCTGGGCGCTCGACAACGATAGGAGTTCTTGGGGTAGCAGTCTCAGAGAGAAGTAATTTTCCAGCTTTGTTCACCTGTACAAATTGAAACTCAGTCGGTGTTCGAATCGGTTCGATAGGTTTTTCTGCGACGCTGAGCCCTTGAAGGTCTATCCAGGTTAGCATTTCATTAGTAAAGAAGAGTGGAATATAGGGATACCGTTGAGCAGTCTTGTGCCATCTGGTTCTAATCCTTGCCACCGCTTACGATATTTCGTCGCCCACAGGACCTTCTGTGCTTCAAGCTCGAAAAAGTACTTCGTGAAGCCAGTGACTGGCGATGATCGGAGAAGTTTGATGAGGCCAAGGGTTTCAGGTAACACCATCACGTATGGGCTTCGTTTGACAAGAACAATCTCTAAACGTCTGAGTTGGCGTCGTTCCATGTCACTAGCTCTCGGGCTGTCTGTTGGGCAATGTTGGTCTCGAGACTGGCGTTCGCGGCTTTTGCTCCTTGCAGCCCTTACGGTCTTACTCAAGCTGCGCGATCGACCGCGAAACTCTTGTTCGCTCTCTGGGTTCATCATGAGAAGCTTCATGATCGCGTCCAGACATTTCTGTACTCCAACGGCATCCTCCTGTTCTTTCTTCATACTTTTGATTCTCCAGCTACCGCCACCTTTGCCATCGCTTCCGTCCATCCAGTCATCCTCGTCCCGACCTCGATGGCCACCGTTCTCACAGCTAGGTACTGGTAGGCGTAGATGCAATTTTGCGAGATTGTAGAGAGTGTTCTTGACCATGTTGGGCGGGCCATTGGTCCAAAACTTGTAATGCCTTTTGAGATTCTCATTCATCGTCGAAGAGACTTTGGTGTGGTAAATTTGGTGAAGGTCGATGACAAAGTCGCATTTCTGATGGAATACATCTAAAGCGATCTCGCGAATGCGATGTGAAACCATGAAAAGCGGATGCTTCAGAATGAGTTGAATGTCAATGTAGTCTAGTCCAGCTCGATGATAGCGGTACTGCATGTGCCGACTTTCCGAGTTCGGCGGTCCGATCGATACCGTCAATGGCAAACACAACGCATACGACAAAATGTGTTCTAATAAGGACACTGGCAGCGATGATATAACAAGCCGTTCTTCGGTGCGATCATTAAGAGGGGTCTTGTATTGTAGTGATGAACTTGAAGTGCGAGCCGTCGATATGGATTGCGAATTGGAGAAGACCGAGGATACTGTTGTCGACGCGGTCGAGACAGTAGAGGCACTGGAATTCGTCCTGGAAAGAGGAGAAACTGAAGATTCCATTTGCTCCACTAGAACTTGCGGTAGGCGGGTCTGCAGCCATTTCCGCGTTGTCGGGCGTGACGAACCACTGCGCGACTCTTCTGGTTCCTCTTTGACCTCTGGGAGTGGTATATGTCGAGCAACTGCTCGACGAGGAATAGTATTGTGCGAAGGAACTGGGGGGTATGACTTATTTATTTGGATAGGTCCACTGTAGGTCCTAGGTTGTGACGTAGTAAACGTTGAAAAGTCTACGCTCATACGAGAGTTGGGAAGGTCTAACGATAATGGAGGAAAAGAGAGCGTTTGCGCCATGATGGCTATTATATAACGAGGCGTAGCGAAGGTCAACTCCGTGGTATTGATGTCGTATATTATAACATTAAGATAGGTAACAAGAGAGGTCAACTCTCAGCTGAGTATATTGAACGAGAGTACGACTCTTAAAAAGTGGGGAGTCTTTTGAAAGAGACTGACTTCAACTCATCCCTGGAGACTTCGAACGTAACCTACCGTCCCAACTTCATCGCGAAGTTAATAATTCGAAAGGCTGCTCCAGCACAAAAATCATGAAGAAGATGCCTGAGCTGGCTACATATTCTTCTGTCTAATCCTTCGGTTGGTTCGGAAGACTTAAGTTCCATCCACCATTTCCTTGAATCAGGTTCTAAACATGGTCATGCATTGACTAGACCAGGGGTGCACTAATAATTTATCGCTCGATAAGCAATCGTTGGCGGTCACGTCTGCTATACGCCAAGGTTACCGGGACAGCGCCTTGGGGACCTAGCGAATCATGGTCCACGGGGAGTGGTGGTACTGGAGCCTCAGACAACAGACGAGACTGAGGTCGAACATTCCTGAGGTATCCCTACTCATCAAAGCTCGGTCGGCGAATGACAATGTCCTGGCGAGGAACATGAGACGCCAAGAAAAGTTACTTAGATGGCCGACCATCACACGTAGTCTGGTTGGCGTTCACACGATAACCATGATCCGTTGGTTCCTATGAGACGATTGGATATCATAACGATATTTTTATGAAGGTGTTCCATTGTGGATTTGCCATGGCTTCGAAATGCATCCACGGTTTGCGATTTCGCGGAGGTGATAGAGGCGCGTGTGACGACACGACGCGTTTCATGTTGTTCAGCAGGACCATGGGAACGGTGCCACGCATCGCTCCGAATAATGCACCGATACTATATTGAAACGAGGCGTCTGCATGTGTGGACTGATGTCGAGAAGCGTCGGTGCTGGCCAAAGAAAGCGATGACGAGGTTTGCTAAGCTGGACAGAAAGTTGAGTGGCGCTACACTAGCCCTAAACAAGCCACAGACGGTTATTGCGCTGTTCGTGACAATACACAACCAAACCTATTCTTTAACGTTTTCAGACGACTCAAAGATAAATAGCGATATTGGCACAACATAATCGCCATTCCTTGTGCAATGTTGGTCATACCTTCCGAATCAGGGCTCTAGTTCTTTATTTAGAAATACTGACGGTAAAGACTGTCCAAAGGTTGGGAACTAGCAAAGTTATACCTTCAGAATTGCCTCTTTTGCGCAGGGGAATCCCAATGGTAATCTATTCGCTAAGAATCATTATCGTTCCCTATAAATCCACTTCAAGAAAATACTTCTCCCAATAACACAAGTTACACACTGATCAGACGTAAATGTCAACTCGTAATGATTTTGCGTCAGAAGCACACACCTCTCCTGGGATGATAGAACGAACAACCTGATAAGGGACTCCAAAGCGCACTCAAGATGGTCCAGACTAAACTATCCAAAGAAAGATGATGCTCATATTGAATATTCAAAAGAATCGATACTATAAGATGTACAAGCAATTAGGAATCTAATCCAGACGTTGATTTACCCTGATGTATAGGTTCTGGGCTTGAACCCTTTTCGAAAAGCATGTATAACTTCGCAGCTCTGGCACGTCCACGCCCGTTCCTTTTAGCCCCTAAATTTGAAAAATCATCGAACCCTTCAGTTTACATAGTGTTAGCTTCAGTCAAGCCTACCGATTAATACTTTTTGACACAAAATATTCGGATACTTCCCCTCATCGGATCGCCACCCGACCAAAAAAAAATTGAGTTGCTTCATTTGAAGGCCTGTAGAAGCAGACCGAGTAGAACAGCAGAGCATGCCGACTCAGTTCCGCCCATTCCTGACCGTACTTCAACATGCGCAATTGACTGAGTGGGAAGGTATTTACGTCAAGGATCTCTCCACTGGTGAACACACTCCTCGAGATTGGTGGCATAGTCGTCGGCACAGTACCAGTAGTAGAATAAAAAGAGTACTTTCCAGTTATAATACAGTGCGCTGCCTCAGGTGCTCTCTGAATAAATTGCGGAAGATATCGGCATGAGTTCCGAGTTGGTCGGTTGCGCAAGCCGATCCCGCAGCTGCGACCGACTATCGGGAGAACTCAATCGAACAGTCAGCATGTTGGCTTCAACCGGAACTGCTTGTGAGAATTTGTTTCACATTTTTCTACTGGAAATATCAATGCTCGACAGCTGAGCTCAAATAATTCGGTTTCGAGAGATAGAGCAAACAATTTGCGACCTTGAAATGGCCGGACAATTCCACAAACAAGTCATCCTCGTCACTGGAGCAGCGAGCGGCATTGGGTTAGTGGAACCTCTTTTTTATTCTTCACTAGCGGAATATTTATCACAGGAAGTAGAAACGCATCTCTAACAAAATTCATGGGCAGTCGGGCAACCTCATTCAAACTGGCAGGCCTCGGCGCTTCTCTTGCCCTATGCGACGTCAATACGACTGCCCTCTCCTCTTTAACTTCAGAGCTCCCAGACCATGCTCTTACTCTCACACAAAAGGTCGATGTCAGCTCCGAGGACGACGTGAAGTCCTTTGTGTCTGCTACAGTGGAAAGATTCGGAAGACTTGACCATGTATTCAACTGCGCGGGCGTCAACCCTACCAATATTCTTTTCCAAGAAACAAGTATTGAGTACTGGGATAAGCAGATAAACACCAATCTCAAGGGCGTATTTCTTATAACACGCGAGAGCTTGCCACACCTGGCGAGGGGCTCGAGCATTGTCACGGTCTCTAGCATGAGCGGCACCCGCGGCACAGCCCTGCAATCTATATACAGGTATATCATCGAATTTATTGGACTATTACAATCCGCTAAAATCGTTATAGTAAGTGCGATTGAGCGGACCATATTGCACCATGTTTTCTGCATCACGTACCTACCCACTTTCAGTCTGATCTTCCAGTTTCCTGATCGACAATGCTATCAAGATGCTATCTTGTCACCAAGGCATACCTTCTTATCTCCAATAACATTACTGACTACGCCATCATCAGACACGACCAAACACGGTGTCATCGGAATGATGAAAAGTCTTGCTCTTGAAGTCGGTCCAAGAGGAATCCGTGTCAACTGCGTAGCGCCAGGATATATTCAAACACCTACCAATTCCGGAATTGTACAGGGAGGTGAAATCGTAGAGAGGTGGGCAAAAGCGTACGTAGACCAATGTCTTACCACAAGAAACGTTTCTGACGGGACTAGCTGCGCATTAGAAAGATGGGGCACCCCGGAGGACGTTGCGGATGTGGTGATTTTTTTGTTTTCGGAGGAAGCAAGATATGTCAGCGGAGCTGTTTATGAGGTTGATGGCGCAGTTAGGTGGTAAGAAGAATGGGAGAAGTAGAAAGCTAAGATCTTGTTGTATCCTTTCACACCTCGTTTATCGTCAGAACCTCTAGTCTAGTACTATATGCACTATTTTTCATCTAGAACCATAGCTCTCCTGAGTGGGCATAGCTTTACATTGACTGTCACAATCACAGAAGCTGTTAGAGCTCCCATTACCCCTGTGAGTGGCAATATTGCTTCGAGCTGAACCGCAGTCATGCATCGTGTGCAGGACAGTATTTCCCCGATAACCTTGATGACTTAACCACGTTAATCTCAATAATTTCCCAAAATTTACCATAGCTACGCGGACACAGCGGACCGGCCCATGGCAAAGCCACTGTCTATCAGGTAACAGGCTTATGGAAATCGGATTTACCGTGGTGCGACGGGAACCTTCCCGAACGTGAATCTTAAATTACCCCGCCACTCGGCACTGCGACCGACCTCGGCGGCAGTAGCAATATGACGGTAACAAGTAATTAGTTTCTCTGGACCGAAGAAGACCTCAAGGGCATCTTAAAATCTAAGTGACTAATACACAATGTCGTTGGTTATGCAGACACCCAAAGAACGTATCATCCTCGGGTTGATGACCTACGGTAACTCGACCGTCGAATCACTTCCATCAAATCCATGCTGACCATAATAGGTCCTGATGAGAAGGCAGGAGCACGCATTCTCGAGCTCGATGAATTCAATAGACATCTGGATTACTTCCAAGAGCACGGATACAATGAGGTTGACACTGCGAGGATGTACGTGAACGGCAAGCAGGAAGCCTGGACCCGTGATGCTAAGTGGGAAGAGAGAGGGTTGACCTTGGCAACAAAGGTTTATCCTGAAGTTAATGGCATGCATGAGCCTTCTCAACTACGGAAGCATCTTTCGACTTCGTTAGATGAGCTTGGCACCGAGTCAGTAGATATCTTCTATTTGCATGCACCTGACCGTACAGTCCCTTTTGAGGACACGCTAGCAGAAGTGAACAAGCTCTATCGAGAGGGCAGATTTAAACGACTAGGGTTGTCGAACTACGCAGCTTGGGAAGTGGCGGAGATCTATAATATTGCCAACGAGCGAGGCTGAGTCAAGCCTAAAATCTACCAGGCCATGTACAATGTAATCAGTAAGTACGCTGCAACTCACTGTATTTCGAATGATTAACAGGATTCAGCCCGCGATATCGAGTCTGAGCTTATTCCGTGCTGTCGTAAATATGGCATTGAACTCGTTGTCTATAATCCCCTGGCGGGGGGGCTATTTTCAGGAAAAATCAAATCCACGGACCTCGCGCCACTAGATGGGCGATTTTCCAATTCATACACGTATGGGAAAATGTATCGTGATCGTTACTTGAATGACGCAAACATGAAAGCCCTCAAGATCGCGGAAGAGGCAACACAGAAGCACAACTTAACTTTACTAGAGACCGCTATGAGATAGACTATCCACCATTCAGCATTGAATACAAGGACTAAGGGTGGAAACGACGGGGTCGTCATCGGTGTGAGCAACTTTCGGCAATTGGAAAAGAACCTAAAGGATTTCGAGAAGGCTCCATTGCCTGATGACGTTGTAGAAGCACTGGATCAGGCGTGGTCGGTCGCGAAAGCTACGGCTCCATGTTACTGGCGCTAGATGGTTATTTTAAGGATCATAGTACGAACACACCCCAAACTCAAATTTCAAAGTTAAGAGCACGAAAGGAGAGAGAGGTTTAAACCAGGGGCGGTGGCGATGAGTGTGCCGCACTCATATGTCGATTGTCTTGCCGCTCGTCAATCAATGGTCTGCGTTTGAATTCTCCTACAAGATTGACACTATGAGCACTTCCCGCTAGCGTCACACTGACTACACATCGTTTTTTGATATGCCTTCATGTGCACCTACAGTAGCAATGAGTAAAATTCATCGCTAGATTTAGAAGTTAGTGAGTAAACGCCCTTTAAATGCAAGATTATCGGTCTTCATCTCCTCCGGTAAACCGTAGAGCTAGCATTTAGCATTCTTATGAGCCATAGCCGCGTCAAGAAGGGGAGTACTGTCGATTGGTTATTAGTCTCGATCCAGACTTGAAATAGTGAAGCTAGGACGCAGTCTTACCGGACTGAGATTCGAGCTCTATTCTTATGTGTGAGGTCAGCGTACGCGTCTACATAGCCCATCATTGAAAACGATGTAAGAATTCGCAATCGTTTCGTTTGATCCTCTCACTTCAAGCAACCGGGTTTCTCCCACCAGGCGACCAAAGCAACCCGATTTCATGGATGTCGATCTCTGTGACATGACACAGAAACACTCTCACCTCCCATACCTGGCTCGAGCCGTATATATGGTGTTTGCAATGGTGCGAGTACATTGATATCCGAAGTTGCCATTTGATTCAGGGATATGGCATGTGAAGCTATGTCTGCCCGGCTATGGCTCGGACACTGGAATTAAAACCATTGGTCTTAGTTTTAAAGCTGTAGAGATCTAATCCTTACGTAAATATACATAAATGGGTATGAAATTCTTATGACTAGCTCATTCTGAGTTGTTAGTAGCAGTATCGTATAGCCGTTCCAATACTTCAGACAACCCTGTAGAGAGCATTGATGGATCGCTCTCCATAAGCGCCAGTGTAGTCAAACACCGTCTGGCAATTCCCGTACTTTTTTCGACGTCAGGATGCCACTGTTTTCTGTCGAAACAAGCAATTAGAGCAACAGAGAACACGAGGTGCGCAGTAGTCCAGTTTACTGGAAATATGGGGGCAAGCGGCATATCTGAACCCCATAAAGCTAATCTTGGGAGCTGGGATTTGTGCTGGTGTCTTACAAGGAAGCTGCACGATCGAACGACTTGGTCGCAATGCTGTAGAGTATCTTCTGTGGCTGTGCGCGAAACTTGAGCCAATAACAACGCTGTGTGGTGGTAATTTAATGTTGTCCATGCCTCTAGCACTGGTTGAATCAAAGGTTCGTTGGCTTGGTCGTATTCAAGGGCTGTTATGGCTCCCGATCTCCAGTTCTCCAGCCAGGCCTCTAACTCGAGCTGATATGTTTGGAACTGGTCATGTTCTCCTGTGTTAGGCTCTTTTGTACACGATCTAGAGAGTATGCAGCTCTGAATCTGCATTTTTAGAAGCGAGATACGATAAAAGTAGGACGACACACGTTCCTCAACTATGCTGGATATCGGCTGCATTATGTTCTAATCGTGTTAGCAGAGTTTTGGGAGGGAGTGCAAAGCTCCTTACATCGCGAAGTTTATCACCAATTACCAGGAGACTCGGCCGGCCGAATGCTATTGACGCTTGACTGAAGAGCTTTGCATTAGTTACAGATCTGTGCTAATTTCAAAGGTGGGTGATGTACCCTTCCAGGCAGTACAACGTTCTGAACAACATAGCCATCAACTCCTCGTCCACATCATCGTTTTCGGTCGGTCGGTGAGACAGGTCAAAATATAGTCGAATTGCAAACCCAAGGTTGCGCCAGATATCCCCAGATTCGGGGCTCAAATATAGGTATATGCATATTAGCAACTGTCTCTGAAGCAAAAGTAGTGGATTGAGCTGAAGCCAGTCCGTGCGTAGCTTCTCTGGGTAATGGGTGGCTTTATGAAAGTAGACATTAGGTGCATATGGCAGTCCAAACCGCGAGGTTCTCGTCAGTTGAGATCCAATCGCTAAGATTAAATAGAAAATGTCACTCTCATGATCTTTTATGGCGCTATTCCGGCAATGAAATCTTGTGACGAGAGCGCTGAGATCTTGGTCCTTCACTGTCGGATAAAATAGATTTACTGACTTTGAGAAGAGACGGAATAGAGCGGACGACATCTGCTGCGAAGGAAGTTGTATATCAGGGTTTTCCAGGGGCAAGACCACTTTAGCAAGCAGATTCCTGCGCTCCTGATGCGGTGGGGCCGAAATCGACTCATTCTTCAACGAAAGAGCATGTCTTAGGTGTATGAAAGAGCTCGAAGGACCAAAGAACCAGTTGTCTAGGTTCAGCCAGTTCTGATGCGCTAGAGGAGGCGTATACTCTAGATTGGCATTGGCGGTATCAACGGTAGGGTAAGGAATCAATATGTTGTTGCTGGCTCTGCGTTGGCCAAGCGGCTCCATTCTCCTGAATTTGTCATTGCTACGGCTGCCATTTGACATAGCTTTATACCGCTCGTACAAACTGAAAACGTATCTAATGCATTAAATAAAGTTTAGTGCTTATGTCGTTTCCATTTTTGGGGGCACGAGTAGCTAAGGGGTATTACCTTCGTTTAATATCCATTTGTAGAACAGCATCATAATAGACACATTCTCGATGTGAACTTGCGCAAGCTCCACAAGATGGAAAGCCCTGATCGCATCTTACGTGCCGAGTGCGACAGTATCCGCACGTGGGAACGGAGCGGATAAGCAGTTCAACATCAACTGGTGTATTTTTGGCCACATTCTGTGCGGTAGCTATATTCTCTAGGGCCGAATCCATATTCCATGGAAGTGCGGGATTGGTGCCAAAAGTCTCATCGAACAATAATAATGAATCGTCAGCGAGGAATTCAAACCCAGTGCTCATGAATTCTTGCCAGAGCTCATCTGACATAGGCGTGAAAGCATCTGCATTGACACATGGTGACAGTTCTGAGTGTGTACTCAGCTCGGGTCTTGAAGTTTCGACATTGCCATGATATACACTGTGTATTCGTCTTTGTGTAACCATAAAGTCAAGCTCGGCAAGGAGGTTAGTGTCAGACGCGGACCACCTAGGCATATCTCCAGACGTTATGTTGCGAAGAACAGTATCCTGAAGCTCTTTGACGTAGTGGCTAGTGTCTGTGGCGGCTGGCCATCGGATAGATAATGCATCCTAAGTGAGATAGGATGAGTCGAGAACAGAGATTTCGACAGTGGGTGCTTGTTACTTACAAACAGGGGGCCGAGAAGTTGTAAAGCATGATGCGCCTCTTCCTGGATGGCAGAACCTAGCTCTACGGCGCCATGGTTACCAAGCGCATACAATAAGACCATTCCCGCCTGGAAGACATTGAATACGTATTGGAGAGAAAAGGTTAGGCTGCCTGATCGTAAAATAGACCAGTGACCATTGATGGTCCTGCTCGCGGCAGTACATGCTGCTTTTAAACAAATTTCATCAGGGACTATATTCCTCGAACAGGGACGATAGAGTAGCAGACGACAGTGATCGGCCGCATTTACGGACCACGCAGGGATGTCGCTATCAGATACTAGGCTGTCTTGCCAGGTCTGAACCGACTGTTCAATTCTGCGCATCCAGACTGCGTAGTCAGGTGTATTCTTCGGAAGGGCCTGATCGAAGAATTGAACGCCATGGATCTCTGACTGGATTTGACTGAGCTTGACGTGGCTCTGAAAAATGTTCGCCCTTCTAATAGTCTGAGCCCCTGAACCTGGCTCCAGTGCATCAATGTTCGGAGGCATCTGTGTACTGATATGCTCGTCACTGATGGCGAGTGGACAACCAGATGCGATAGCAACAGTTCGCTCGAGATGATACACCTATCAGTGTCAGTGACCCCAACGAACTCAGATGCAACTTGTGACCCTTACTGTCCAGAAAAGGTTTCGTCGCAAGTTGATCTGCGTAGCTTTGGGGCCCGAGTCGTCCACTATTTCTTCATGTAAACCTAGCGCAATCGCCATTCGCATCGCCTCGCCGCTCATATACCACAGATTGGCGGTATATGGAAGCAACAAAGCCATCTGTATGAGAAGAGTGAAGCATTGCAGTGATCTGAAGTTGGTGCAGCCAAGGAAAGAAGCATGTCGTAGGGCGTCTTGCTGAAGGGATTCGCTCAAAGATGCAACCTTCCAGAAATCGTGGGTTTTAGAAGTGAGAGAGCTAATTGCTAGGATCATCGAGACAACGAAGCAGCTACTGTCAGATACATCGAATTCTCGATTGCCTTCGTCTTGATAGAAGACGTTGAATTGATGGACCAGATCAGATTCTAAAAAGCAAGGGTATTTTGGGAGGACGTTCTTGATATAGTTAGTGAATAGCTTTGTGGCCACATTGAAAGGAATGCCTCGAGCTCCCGGCTGAAGAGCACGAAATTCGACGCCTCTGCTCGCTGTCCGTGGAGGCTCTTCATTATATACGCCTCTCACGGCAATCTTGAGTGGGGGACGCTCGGAAGCATAGAACAGCCTAGCATGGTAATGGATGCCCACATTGTCGTGCAAGACAGAGGTCGTGCAGACTGATCCAAACGCTAGGAAAGCAGCATGTAGAACCCATTTTTGTATATTAGCGACCTCGATTTCATCCTCATGTAGCGGGAGGTCCAGAGGTGGCGCGCCATGCTCAATTTGCGCGAGACAGCTTTCTAGATACTGTACAGCGCTGCTATCGTCAGCTGCACGGCCTAGGTACGCGACGAAGATTACCAGTACCTGCGTGGAACTTCAATTTTGTCGGACCGATGAATGCCTAGGCACGATGCTCCTGCTTGGGTGCAGCGAGTACAGGACGGCACCTTTTTGTCGCATCTTTTCTTCATCAAGTAGCATCGCGCACATGACGGTGTGGGCCGGTCTCGACGCGTGGCTTTGGGGTTCATGTGGAGAGCAGTAGAAAGTCACCTGCTTGACCATGGCGAGTGTGAAGTGGGTTCAATTGCATGTACGTAAAAAGTAGCTCCCGTCTTGTATCGATTCAGTGATAACCGAGGATGACATAATCTCCGCCTTGCTCCCGCACCCTCGATCCAGCCACGCCCCTTGTTCCAGCCCTATCCATCATCGGCACCACATCCACAGCTCGCGGGATGTCCAAAGCCGGGGCGGCACTGCTTTCAAAGACCATCATCCAGCTCTTGTTCAACGCGTCGAATACTTCTCTCCGCACCGCAAAGCGCCCTTGCTGGTCCTGGCGCATACCCAGGAACATGTGCCCTATCTTGCCTAGAAATGTAGCATTGTCGCTGGTTTGAATGATCCACGAAGGCCCTTTTCCTCCGAGATCCTCAGTCACATCCCGCCAGACCTCCTCGTATGCCGTGGGCGTGCCGTCCTTGCTGAAGGTGCCCGTTTCAAGGTCGTCGCCGTTCGGCAAACTCGTAAATGTAGCTTCGTCCGTCTGCTTGCTCCCAAACGAGTCGATGATGCGAGTCCACTGAAACGCTGAGGGCTCTTTGCCAGCTGTTGACTTTCGCTCGCCCGCTCTGCTCCACTCGAGGGACTGGTTCGCGGTCACAATGCGCAGATCCATGAAGTAGCCTCCAACGTTGAGTGCGATGGTGTCGGTATTTTCGTACGCATCTTCAGGAAGCCAGCGAACGCTGATACGCTTAAGTATTTGCGGCGTGGCCTTGATCACCATATTGAAGCGATAGGTGCTCTATGGGCCGATACATGGCGACAGAGACCGCAAGAGGCACTTTTGTATAAGTACCGTCACATCGAGGGCGGAGTCGGCAATCTGCGAAGCACTAGTCGGCGCAACGCGATGGACTCGCATTCACGTGCCTTGCCACTTTGCACCTCAACATTCGAAATCTCCAAGGTTTGGGTGTTTCTTCTTCAGACTCGCATCAATCCGGGAAGAAACCCACCATGGCTAGTCTCAACCTCGTTGAAGCTACAATTGAAGAGATCCAAGGGGCGCTTACCTCTGGCTCTCTCACGAGCGTGGAACTTGTGGCACGCTACCTCAGACGCATCAGCATTTATGACTGCCGTGGCATCTCTCTCAACTCTATACCCATCCTCAATCCTGCCGTCTTTGATGAAGCCGCAGCTTCGGATGACCGGCGCCGTGCTGGTCTGCCGGCACGTCCTCTCGAGGGCATTCCGTACACAGTCAAGGACAGCTATAAAGTTCGAGGCATGACAGTTGCTTGTGGTTCACCGGCTTTTGAGAACCTCATTGCCAATGACGATGCTTTCACAGTGAGCGCGATCCGCAACGCTGGAGGCGTTCTCATTGGACGCACCAACATGCCTCCAATGGCATATGGTGGCATGCAACGAGGCATATACGGTCGTGCTGAAAGCCCTTACAACCGACAATTTCTAGCCGCCGCTTTCTGGTCTGGGTCCTCCAATGGTTCTGCCGTCGCAACGGCAGCATCTTTCAGTGCCTTCGGCATGGGTGAAGAAACAGTATCTTCCGGCCGGTCACCAGCATCCAACAACGCCCTTGTCGCATACACGCCATCGCGTGGCTGGCTATCGATTCGTGGCAACTGGCCACTTTACCCAACGTGCGACGTTGTTGTCCCGCACACTCGCACCATGAGCGACATGCTGAAGTTGCTCAAAGTCATTGCTGTTGATGACCCCATCACAGTAGGTGACTTCTGGCGCGACCAACCATTTATCAAATTGCAAAAGCCGTGGGCAGGTGACCTCTCCCGTCTCCATAACGTTGAACAATGTACCTCACTATCAGGCGTACGAATCGCTGTTCCGAAAATGTACGTTGGTGCCGGTGCTCCAGCTGGTGCGAACCCAGTAATCACCTCACCTGAAATAATCGATCTCTGGGAGGATGCAAGGAAAGAACTTGAGTCTATAGGAGCCGAAATTGTCATAGTATCCGATTTCCCTGTCGTTACAGCATACGAAAACTCAGACTTGCTACCAGAAGGCTGTCCTCGACGGCCAGACAACTGGCACACCTCAGAACGGGGGCCGCTGATTGCACACGCTTGGAACGAGTTTTTACGGCAGAACAATGACAGTCAATGCTCTAACATTTCAGCAGTCGACCCATCAAATATCTATCCCGAATCCTTCCGCACTGATGCTGAACTTACTGTACTTGACCGAAGCAACGCCATTCGGTTTCCTGAATTAGCTGAGTGTGTCGCTCAAAAACCCCTCTACGAAACGAAAGACCTTGGATCAGCTGTGGCAGCCCTCGAGGGAATGCGGGAGCGCCTTCTTGAAGACTGGCTGGACTCACTTGGCTGTCAATGTGCGGTCTTTCCGGCAGCAGGTGACGTTGGAGCCGCGGACTCTGACGTGGACAATACCAGTGCCGCCTACTCATGGCGCAACGGTGTGTTTTATAGTAATGGAAACAAAGCCCTGCGACATTTGGGTGTGCCGACTGTGTCAGTTCCGATGGGTGTTATGGAACAGAAAAGAATGCCAGTAAATCTAACATTTGCTGGAAAGGCATACGACGATGTCAGTCTGCTCCGATATGGGAATGCTTATGAAATGAAAACGCGCAAACGAACTGCTCCACCCTACACGCCTACATTGGAATCGGATCTAGTCTATACGACCGCGTTTGTAGGGGTGGACAAATCAGTACGACCAATTCTAACAGTTGGCACATGTCATCTCGTTCCAAACGACGCCGACGGTACTCCAGCCCTTCGGCTGTTGGTGGAAGGAAGAGTCATTATTGCAGGATCAGAAAACGCTGCCAACGTTCCTGAGCTCGAAGTGACTGTAAATGGTACAATTATAGCAGCAGAACATGTTAAAATAGAGGCCCAAGTTCAGCCTGCGAACGACGAGGTCACATACGCTTTTCATGCTTCTGTATCTACACCAAAGCCGATTGTAAGGGATGACAGGTCACGGACCCGAGCACCTATTGCGCGAGATTCGACTATGGTTGTAATACTCGCAAGATCAAGAGCAGGAAGCCGTCCATCAGGTTGGCTTGGAATCTTGTGAGATATCTTTGGTCTCAATATGCAGATAGAACGAATCATTTTACCATCTCCGAACACGTCGAGTTGACAGTTGCTCTCGCATATGTAAGATCGGAAGTTAACAGGGATTGCTACGACTTCCCTGTAGGATGATGATGCCGAGCGATAGCAACAGAAGACCCGTGCAGTTCATTATCACAGCCACTGCTGGTATCTATGGCCAATTCCAAGCGTATGAGGAAGGAAGCACTCAGTTCCAGACCTAGATCCACAAGGAAAATCACCAATGCCTCCGGAGACGAGACTTCAGTTGACGCGACCTAGAGGGAGCTAAGCAAGTCGGAAATCTGCGAGCGTCGGGTTCTTGCGATAGTGGGGCAGAGGTGATCACTAGCGCCATGCCCTATCAATACAACGAAGCCGAAGGTCCGCCAATCAAAACGCTCCGTGTCCATGAAGTCTTACAGTCTTGAGGATTGACATGACGCTTTAGTTGCGCTCGGCACAAATCTTAGTCGACCATTTCTCCAAACAATGCTATCGCTAATGGCCCTACGATTCATTGATCGGCGTACATTCTGCCCCAGTCGGATTTCTGCGACCCCAGAATGCGGGGACGAGATAAGCGCGATGGCCCATAAATTGGGTTCTCAGCACATTATGATGAACCCAAGGTGACTTTGCGCCGCTTCATTAACTTCAACTTTTCTATCCAATATTGGAAACTTCTTACATACTCTTATTTCTCTACAAACACATTGTTCGGCTAGCTATGTATCACTCGGAAACAGATACAAGTCAGAATGCAGCGGACAAGATCACAATTGAAGGGGTCGAACGCCAGATCACAACGGACGAGAATCTCAAGGGCGATATCATCGACGACGAAGGAGAGGTCTTCAAAAGTCACACTGGACAGGCCGAATTCCGCACTTTGGGATGGTAGGCTGTTCCCCAAATTTCGTTCTATGTGCTGCTTATATCATCAACCTGCAGGATTCGAGCGGGCATAATTCTGATGAAGCTCTGTTTCGCAACGGGTGTGTTGGCTATACCTTCCGCACTCAATGTTGTTGGATATGGGCCTGGAGTCATTCTTCTAGTCTCCTGGGGTACTATGACCACTTGTACGTGCCACAAAGCTATGTGACGCACCCTAGGCTCGATCAATAACTAATGATTCTTCGTGTCAAATAGACTATGCCTACGTCATGTACTTGTTTCGAAGTCAATACAAGGGAATTCACAATATAGCCGATGCCGCTGCCATTATGGGAGGATCGATTGCACGAGAGATTACTGGAGGCTTGTTTCTTCTTACTTGGGTGTAAGTATATCTAGGTTCTTATTCCGTTCAATACACGAAAGAGACTCGAGCTGACCACGGTTACGATCTCGAAAGCTTAGCCACTGGCTCTGGTTTTATCGGTCTGGCGCAAGGTTTGAAGGTTCTCGCTGACGGCAAGGCCTGCGGCGTCATCTGGACGTTGGTCGCAGCAGTCTGTACCGCTTTAGTTGCGAGCATCCGGACACTTGGGAAATTGGCGATTTTGACTTGGATCGGCTTTGCGTCAATTTTCACGGCTGTTTTTATTGTCGTGTAAGTGACTTACTTCCATATTGGCTGTGCAGCGGGTAATATGCTAATGAGAACTATTTGTTCTAGTGTTGGTGTCACTCAAGTCGACCGACCAGCTGCAGCGCCGCAGACTGGTGATTTTGACTTGGGGGTCATCTCCGTCAGTCATCCAGGATTCGTCGCAGGGTTGACAGCTGCCATTAACCTCTTTGCTGGCTTTGGTTCCACGCCGACCTTTATGCCCGTCATTGCTGAGATGAAGAAGCCTAAATCCTTCCCGAAAGCTCTGTTCTCATCCCAGATTTCCTTAATGGTCTGCTACGTTTCCTTTGGGCTTGTTGTATACACGTAAGTATACATATAGCCACGAGTCATTGCTGCGATTGTAAGTATGCTAATAGTCTACTGAAGGTTCTGTGGACAATATGTCGCCAGTCCGTCATTGGCAAGCGCAGGAGGTACATTAGAGAAAATCGCTTTTGGAATATCGATCCCTGGGTTTATCATGACATCCACCTTGTGGGTTCACCTTGCTGCTAAGTTTGTAAGTCTCTTGTATCCGGTGTATATTTGAGAGGCTTCGAGAGCTAATCATGATGCTAGCTTTTGGTTCGCATCCTTCGTGATTCCGAGCACCTCCAGAGCAACAGTATGATCCATTGGGGAACTTGGCTAGGCTCGACTATAGGCATCACGATTTTATCTTTCATTATTGCAGAAGCTATCCCCTTTTTCAGTTATCTCATTGGTCTGATTGGCTCCCTTTGCTGCGCGCCGACATGTGTAAGTCTTCAATCATTCCCTTTCCGTCACGCTGATTGTTATGCTTAGTGAAAGCATACTGATTCACTTGTTCACGCATATAGCTTATAATACCCGCGCTCATGGGTCTCTACATGGACCGGAATCAAAGGAGATCTGCTCCGGCAAAGGCAATGATGGCATTACACCTCTTCACCGTCGTCCTCGGATCTTTCATCACCATTGCTGGCACGTATACAACTGTTCAAAGTATAATTAATGCATATCATGCAGGGACTGTTTCACGAGCGTTTGCTTGCTGATATATAAACAGCTGCAAGCCTAGGGTACTTACACTAGTTATTTAGCACATAAGAGCTTTAAGTAACCTTAGTACTATATATTTAGAATATATATATAATAAATACATGCCTTATTATTGCTTAATATCTAAACCCTAGCTTAAAAGGGAGGTATATAGTATATAGATATTGTTAGAATAATTAGTGCACAAGTGGACAAAGTAGTACAAACAGGTTCAGACGGTAAGGTATAGTGTAGATTAGATGAATCGCTGCTAAGCAAGCATTGATTCGGGTAGTTCTAAATAGTCTAGGTTAGGTAACTTAGTCGTCCATAGATCTGGCCCTAAATGGGCTAGACAGCCTACCTATTTACTAGCTTAGCCTAACTTAGACTTACTTTACTAATGTTTAGTTAAGTTCTTAATAATACCCCCCTCCTAAAACTAATTTATTTTAATAGCCTAAATAAAAATACTTCTTAAGTAATTTAAAGATAAATAAGATATTTAAGGCTAATTAAAACTAATTAATATATAAAAATTTATTTTAATAGAATTAACTAAAAGATTTACTTTTACTTTTTTATATAAATTTATAAATTTACTATTTTTTTATTTATAAAAAATTTTTATTTTTACTATTAAAGTATATATAAACTTTTTAAGTATATATTTTAACTTTAAGTTATTTAATTCTTTATTCTTTATTCTATTTTTTTAATAAGTTATTTTTAATTAGTATAAATTATTATATTTAATAAGAATTTTTAAACTTAAAAAGTAGTTACTAATAAATATAATATAGCCTACTTAGACTTAATTTTTTTTATTTATTTAATATACTTACTAAAACTATAAAGTAGCTATATTTATAATATTAATAGCTTTAATATAAAATTATTTTATATATTATTTTAATACGCTTTTTACTAGTAACTTTTATTATATAAAAGCTTATATATTTAACTAGAACTTTAATTTATAAAAGAGTAGACTTCTACCTTTTTATTATAAAAAGGCTAAAAAATCAGCTACTTGTAAAGATAGTATTTTATATAAAAATAGAGTAAATATAATTCCTTTATAATACTTTTAATTATTTTCTAGTATATATTAATATATTCTTAAAGTAAGTATAGTTTTTATATTAAGAAGATATATAATAATAATAATTTAGATAATAAGAATAAAGATAATAATAAATAAATAATATATTTTACTACTAAAGGGGCTACCCTACTAAAGGGGCTACTTTTTCTTGGTATTACTAACTCTATATATAAGATATTAATTTACTTACTATTAGCTAGAGATCCTATATATAAGCTACTTATATCTAATTT